>KN042418.1:936771-1146054 GCA_000739165.1 Podila verticillata NRRL 6337
TTGGTGTTGCTGGTGCTGTTGATATTGTGGTTGGCGTTGTGGCTGGTTCTGTAGGTTCTGCAGGTTCTGTTGGTTCTGTTGGTTCTGTTGGTTCTGTTGGTTCTGTTGGCTCTGTTGGTTTTGTTGGTTTTGTTGGTTCTGTTGGTTCTGCTGGTTCTGCTGGTTCTGCTGGTTCTGCTGCTGTAGCTGCTGTTGCTGCTGTTGCTGCTGTTGCTGTTGTTGCTGTTGTGGTTGCTGTTGCTGTTGTGGTTGCTGGCTCTGCTGTTGGTTTAATTGTTGCTGGTTTTGGTGTTGCTGCTGCTGTTGGAGCATAAACTGGTGTTCATAGTCCATGATATTGTGCTGGTTTCTGGGTGGGTTCTGGTTCGAGGACACTGCCGAGAATGAGGTGGGTAGGGCAGGCTCGAGGTCATTGTTGCGAAAAGGGGTGTTGTTCATCCTGAATGGAGCCGGATCCTTGGGCTACATTCGATATGAAATCCAGCTTTGTTGGTTTGACGGCGCAAAAAGTGGTTTGTAATTTCCTGTATATACTGCTTTAATTGCGTCTCTCTTCAGCCATGGAAGCGGAATGGGGAGAAATATAAAGGGATGCGAATGTGTTTGCAACTATGCGTGCAGGTTTTTGCGAGGGCGAATGAGAGGGAGAAAGAGACAGAGAGAAAGAGAGTATAAGTGTGTGTGATAAATATAGTCAAGTTCTTTTTTGCCTGTGTGTGCTGGACAAACCCCATCGTATCCGCCCCAGAGCAAAGCAAAGCATCAAAGCAAATCGCAACATTGGGCATTGGGGGGCAATTGGATTATCACCAAAAAAAGAAACGTAACAGCTTGGTGGTTCGAGACAATCCTTTTCGTCCCTCCTCCTTCTAAGTGTCCCACTTCTTCCGTCAAATGTTTGCAGCAGGAGACAGATTTTAATGCTCGCCTTGGTTGCCAATGAGAAGAACAGAGACGCAGACCAAGAGGGAAAGGGGAGAGACGGATGGGGTGGGGGAAGGCCAACAAAGTGGCTTTTAAGGTCTGGTTCGTCATGCTCCTCTCTGGCGTGGGTTGAACTTTGATGAAGCTCAGGATGAGCACCCAAAAAAGATTGTCCCTCTCTGACCGAGCACACACATACATACACACCCTTTTCACTTCACACACGCAGGAAAAGAAAAAAAAGATCCAAGCACAGGCAATCGCTGCTTCGTCATTTGCAGACATGGAAAAACAGACTTTCATGCTCCCTACTCTTCGTCTTTCTTGAACAAAAGAAAAATATAACCGGTTTTGAGTGACTTTTTTGGATGTTGTTTGTCGAAGGAGACAGAAGCAACAAGTCGTCCAAACTCAAAGTCGAAGGATCGTCCCGTAAATCCTGATCATCGTTGTTTGCTCAAATAAAAAAAAAGTGAAGAGGTGAAGAGGAGGGTCCTTTTACACATGATTCCATTCCCAGTCACAAAGAAGGATGAGGCAAAGCAGAGAGAAGAGGTTAAGGGGCCAATTTCGGCCTTGAACCATGACAACTCGCGATTTTTCCTCAAAGCCTCAATATGCCAGAGACAATTAAGGTTTGTAGCTCGAGTGAGGCTTTCGTCAACACTCTTTGATGTGAGATTCGTATGCACTTTTCCCTCAGCGAAGGATCGGTAGCCAGCAAACAAACACCGCCCACTTGTCGTTTTATACCCACCCCTCTTTCTAAATCTAATGATTATGGTATTACTTTACTACAATGTGCCAGCGACTGCTAAATAATTATAGTCGCTGTCTCGTTTCGTTGCACACACCTGTTTCCCCTTTCCTTTTTCAGAGGCACTTTTCAGCTTCAACTCCATTCTCCTCTCACTCAACTTTCTTCACTACTGTTCATACCACACATTGCATCACTCACTCGCTCTCACGCACTCCCCCACGCTTCCCTCTCAGAAAGCAAACATCACAATCACTACACAATGAAGGCATCCTCGGCCACTGCCGCAGCCAGGACGGAAGCCCTGGCTTATCTCGATGACTACCTCGACAGTAACGTGGACATGTCAAGAGACGTCAATGCATGGTCTTCACCACCGTTCCGAACACCCATAACTAACGCACTCTCCTCATTGTACTCGTAATATAGCTGTCGAGTCTCTTCCATTGGAACTCCAGAGACAGTTCACCCTCATGCAGGATCTTGACGCAAAAGCACAATGTAAAGGCCCGCTTTTGCCTCTAAGTCGAGACAAAAGACAAAAAAAAAAAAAAAAAGAATTACTAACTGTCTACATACGTACTCGATTTCATTCCACCCCCCCCCCCCCCCACCCAATTAGCTATTATGGCCTCCGTAGGCACCAAGGCTGCCGAGTTCATTGACAGTGTGCAGGAATGCACCCCGCAGGAGCGAATCAAGCTACTGCAGTCCCTGAACGAGATGCTGGTCGAGAGCCTCCGCCAGGGCGAGGAAAAAGTGGCACTCGCGACTGCCGCCTACGACGTGGTCGACCGCCATGTCCGGCGCCTGGACGACGATCTGCAAAAGTACGAGGACGAACAAATGATTGGGCCCGGACGCTTGGGAGGAGGCGCCAACAGCAACAGCCACACCAACGCGGCACAGGCCGGTGGATCGGCGGCAGCAGACAGGAAGGAGGAAGCGGCGACCACGACAACGGGATCGAATAAGAAGGGTAAGCAACTATCTTCAAAAAGGGAACCTTTTCATTTTCAAGAAAAACAAGGATCAAAGTCCAAGCTAACCTTTTTTTTTTTTTTTTTTTTTCCTGTGTGTTTAGGCGCTTCTGCAAACCAAGATGCTCCAGCAACAAAGAGTACGTAGCAACTGATCCTCGTTTTGTTGATGTAACAAGGAGCTAGTCGTTTTTCTAACTCCATTTTTTTTTTTTTTTTTTTTTTGCCGACCTGCAGGGAAGAAGCAGGCACACAATACACCGAGCAACGCTAACAACAGCAACAACAGCAGCAGCAATGCAGCAACGCCGAATATCGGAACAGAGAAGCGCAAAGGAGCGTCTGGAGCATCTGGAAGCAGCACCAAAGTTGCCAAGAAGGCGTATGTTGACTTTTGCTTGTTACTTGACTCGCATTCGCCTTGCACTATGGAAAAATCTGGGCGAGACACCTCAGTTCATCTGAACTTCTTGTTATTATTTTCTATTGCGCGTCTATAGGAGCACATTCACGGAGCTGCCGATCGATCCCAATGAACCCCTCTATTGCTACTGCCAACAAGTGTCATACGGAGAGATGGTGGCCTGCGACAATGGCGATGTAAGCTTTCTGTTGCTTTTGGCAACTCATAGGACGCTTTTCAGTACGACATTAAGGTGCTTCATTGCTTGATATCTAATTGTTTTCGGTTGTTCGTTTGTATTCTCTCATATAGTGTGAGATTGAATGGTTCCATCTGTCGTGTGCAGGACTCAAGGCGCCGCCCAAGGGAAAATGGTACTGCAGGGACTGCTCTCAGAAGCCCAAGAAGCCTCAAAAGAAATAAGGGACGCTGGATGTCTGGAATTTTTTATTCTTCTTGCTCAGGACGGTACAAGCTCGAATTGACAGCTGTACGGACAAAAAAAATGTTAGCCCTCCTTGCAAGCATACAACGCACAACACACAGCGCCTTTCATGGCGTAGTCACAAATAAACTCGCCTCAGAATATTTTACTCAAAGTCAATGCCCCTCACTCCCTGCTTTTGAGACCAATGGGCACTATATAACCCAGGGGATAAAGGCCCAGTTAGACACAACCAGTCAACCAGTTAGACAAAAACCTGAATCGGACTGAAATGCATGCCACCTTATGACCAAACAGTACCCCTCTCCAGAAAATTTACACTTACGTGCAACGATTGTCGCCACAACCACGAGCACCACGACCGTACACATCCTTGGTCTGCGGAGCTCGTCAAACAAAACATACCGCGGCAAGCCGTACCGGCGCGGGTCCCACCAGTTGCGCCAAGCCCGGTCCTCGGTCTCGTCGCAGAGTCGCAAGGCTGCGAAATCCTGGGCTTCGAGCTCGCGGCGCACCTCCGGGTCGAGCCCCTCGGGACCTGGGACTGTCTGCAGCGGGCGACGGACGCGCTTACGCTTGGGCACGATGCTCCGAGTGGAAGTGATGGTGGATGCGAGGCTGTAGCGGTCCGTGGTGCCGGAGATCGAGCTTGCAGTGCTCGAGGTGGAAGCGATGGTGCTGGTGTGAGAGCGGCGCGAGCCGAGGAAAGCGGTGCTGGGAGGTTGGATGTGAGTGCTTCTGTTTGGAAGAGGAGAATTGTTCCTGGGCTCGACGAGCATGGGAGCCGACTGTGAGCGCTGGTTGTTGGTGTGGCTTCGTGCGTTGTAGTTGGGCTCCATGGTCCCGAGGTGGATAGAGGTGTACGCGCGAGAAAGGTGCCTCTGCTCCCGTCTAATCCGTCTCTCTCGTTGAGCGGGATCCTCCGAATCTGGGTTTAAGGCGTCTCGCCGAGGATCTGAAGATCCGCCCTGATTGGCCACAGAGCCAGTGAAGATCCGAGAAATCTGAAGCTGGCTGGACAGATACTGGGCCGTGGTGTTGGCGCTGCGGGTAGCGAAATCGAGAGTGGAAGGAATCGTGGTGGTGGTCAGGTATTCTACCGTCGTGTGAGTGGAAACTGCCACGTACTCTGTTATGCGTTCTGCTGCAGCCCGAAGAGAAGTAAGGCTGGCAGAGGTGGTGATGGATGCCTGGTCGAATGCTCGAGGTGCTTTTGCCGAGATAGTGAAGGGAGAATTGGGAGAGTCGAGAGACGAACTCTCGACCCAGTGGGAGCCACGCACAGAGTCGAATACTGTTCTGCCAGGTGGTGTTGCTGTGGTCACTGGAAGCGGAAAGAATTCGGGTACTTCGACATCGTCGGCCTTGTACGGCTGTCTTGATGGGGAAAGAGGCAGCCACTGAGCGAGAGCACGCTTTGCGGACTCGGTGATGGATGATGAGTCGGTCTTTTCAATATTGTCTGATAGAGGTGAATCCTCGGGTTCGGCATTTGAGATTAAAATGGGAGCGGAGAGGTCCCTGCTTGTCGATTTTCCGTCACATATCTTATGTTCAGATGTTTGCAATGTGAGCGTGTCCTCGAGTCCGTTCTGATAATCGATGCTTATGGTATCATCGTTGTTGGCACCGCTGTCACCAAGTGACAAGATGTTGTCGTCCCTGAAGTCTGGCAATGCCGGCAATGGCTTGTCGTCAAGGTCAATGTACAAGCTATGGCGGCGCTTTGTCCGAACTGGTGCAGTTTTGCTGGAGAATGCGCCGATATATTCTATTGCTTCCTTGGAAGCTGTTGAGACGACAACCGTGTCACTGCTGCTGAGAGTGGATACACTTGTTGCGGTGATGTTTGACGTTTGTTGGAGTGTGGGGTCTTCTGGAAGTAGTGTCATGAGGAGAAAGCAAAGGTAAGAGTTGAGAGAAAGAAAGAAAAGGCAAACAACAGAAGGACGTGATATATAACAACAGCAAGGCGGTCCACTTCGCACGATCTTTCAACAACGTAATAAAGCCAAGAGTCAAATTATGGCTTTGTTTTTCTTTTGGTTCGGACTATGTGGACCAGCTTATGTTAGAGCCATCATCACCCATGAAGTTGTAATGCGTCAACAACACAACTTTTTTCTATTTATTTGATCGACTCGGCCATAAATAATGGTCACTTATTTCACCGCCTCATAGACAACAAAGAAATCACGAACATTCCTCCTTTTTCCTGATCCTCTACTTGGGACTAACCAGACCAGCAAAGCTCTTGTTCAAGAACATGCCGGTGAGTTCGTACTTTCGGCGAACCACCTCGAAGCTGCTGAAGCGATCGTCAGCTTGCTTAATCAAGTAGGGCCTGATGTCCGGAATGTGCTCCCACATCTTGGCCCAGTATGGTCTAGTTTGCGTGTATTCTGAGAGACTTGACGTTCAGAGCTTTGATCTCCAAAAAAAATGAGAAAAATCCCATTTGTCACAGTTTACTTACTTGGCACTGAACTCTTACATCCAGTACTGAGCAACTTTAGCTGAGAATTCATAGCTTTTGGTGCCCTTGATACTGAGAATCTCTATCATGCAGTAGATGGCATATGGGTCGGTGACGAACGCGTTCGACATCATCTGTGAGGAGGACTTTACAAATTGCATCTCGAGCGTCAGGTTCAGGGGAAATTCTGTGCGTTTGGCGTACTCGTAGAGCTGCGGCGAGATACAGAGAAGACGTTAGAAATTATTACCAGGGCACAGCCAACCAAAGATACCAGTATAAATATACCCGGTCAATCACGTAGTTCCAGGCTAGGACAATATTGCCAAAGTTGTCGTCCACTTGAAAGCCATCTCCATGTCCAGACATGGGATGTTATCGATGCCTTGCTGGTAGTGGATCGCATTGCACATGTCTAGCACCTCGTCGCGGTCACCGCCTTTGGCCATGTCGAGCAGCATGCAGCTCAAAAACGGGGTCAGCTGGGGATGTCTGGGCATAGCTTCATATAGTTTATCATATCTCCGAAACAGGTCTCGAGCTTCTGCTACAGATCGTGGGCCCACTCCTTTGTTGTGGCTCTGCATTAGTCGACGACGGTATGGTAAATGGAAAAAAAAGGTGAATGAGACGACAGTAACAGACCCATGACGATTATGCTTGTAGAATCTCGATCGAGTAAAGAACTCACACAGCCGAAGGAAAGGATACCGCCGTAACGCACAGATTAGTGAAGAAGAGTAGTATTCAGGAATTGAACGAGTTTATAGAGCTGGTCTCCCAAAGAAAGGAGCGAGAGATCTCCTTACAGGCTCTCCAGCGCAACGTTCGAAGGCAGCGCCTGAGGAAGATTATGATTGCTCAAGACATCGTCAAGGTCGCTGACAAGCACTTCAGTCTCCACCTCGACCGTCCAGGATTTTTCCTCGTTCGAATAGACAGGGTCATAGACTATTTCCATCTTGGTCATGTTGAGCATGAACCCATCCGTGATGGCAGTGGACGACCATAACTGACCTGAGCCGACGCAACGTAGATTCTTGCCCTCGGATTGGCCTGAAGCACATATCACTTGATGTCGTCTAAGGTTCTGGGAAAGTAGACGTGCTCGGGCTTGCAGATTTGGTCCCAGCCCAGTTGGTGAAAGTCTTTCTGTGGAACAAAGAGCCGACATCGTCCTGGAGGATAGTAGCCAACTCGGAGACCTGGAGCTCAGAGACTGTGACGGAGGGCTTGATAGAGATGTCTAAAAGGAGTTCCGGTGCAATATCAATGGTCATGTCTGGGAAATAAGAGTGATTTTGGAAAGTAATGGTTTGGAAGTGAGTAGGCATGTCCACTGTTTATAGTCGTCTGCCTCGGTGACAATGAGGCACAGGGTACTCGTGAAGATGTATGCTACAGACAATGGCAAAGTTTAGCTAGTTTCTCTTTGTTCCTAATCCCTTTTTTCTTAGTCTAGGTCCACTTTTATGTACCCGGAGTGTGGTTTTATTCATACACGCGTATGCACACAATGCATACACTACACTACCTTCACTCGCAGACTTCTTCAAAGGGCGTTCAAGGGCCGAAAAACGTGGAACGAATCATATTCCACGTTAGCAGCATTCGTTCATACTCGAAATATCACGTGTTACGTGACTGGCCTTAAATTTGTTTTGTTTACCACTTGCATTTTTTCTTTTTTTTTTTTGGGCTCGGCTAACTTTCAGTGAATTTTGTGTGCGCATTTTTTTCATCCTCCCCACTCCCCCTATTGCCCACCTCCCATCATCATCTAACATCTCACAATGGGTCAACTCAAGAAAGAGAGCAACAGAGTCAAGGCCGCTGGCGGTTCCAATGGTCTCGGCAATGTCAAGGTCAAGGGCGAGAACTTCTACCGTGATGCCAAGGCTGCTAAGCAGGTCCAGCTCCTCAAGGGCGGTCGTGCCATTCGCAACGCTCAGGGCAAGGTCATCAAGGCCGCCTCATTCCAGAGCAAGGTTGTCGAGCCCGGTCGTGTTGCCCCTAATCGCAAGTGGTTCGGCAACACCCGTGTCATTGGCCAGAAAGCCCTCGAGAGCTTCCGTGAGAACCTGGCTGCCAAGGTCAACGACCCCTTCCAGGTCTTGCTGAAGCAACACAAGCTGCCCATGTCTCTTCTCCAGGACCCCGTCCATGTAAGGAACTCTTTCATTTTATATCCCAGCTTGAGCCTCTGGCTACTTCCCTCCCATTCCCATCTCTCAACAACCTTGTTAGTCTTGCACTGGTTCCTCGTTGTCTCAGTGTCATGCTTACTAATCGACCCTAACTTGGAAAACGTAGGTTGGAAAAATGCACGTTTTGGAGACTGAACCCTTTGGCGACACTTTTGGAAACAAGGCTCAGCGCAAGCGCCCAAAGCTGGCTACAGGATCTTTGGAGGACCTTGCTGCCAAGGTCGAATCGACCCTGGAGACATACGACGAGAAGGCTGACAAGAACTTGACTTCGAACGTTATCACTGACTGGATCGAGGAGGCCAGAGACAGTGTCTTCCAGAAGGGTCAGTCCAAGCGTATTTGGGGAGAGTTGTACAAGGTCATTGATTCGTCCGATGTTGTTATTCACGTCTTGGACGCCCGTGACCCCATGGGCACTCGCTGCTCCAACGTCGAATACCACATCAAGAAGGAGGCTCGCCACAAGCAGCTCATCTTCGTCCTCAACAAGTGTGATCTTGTCCCTACCTGGGTTACTGTAAGTGCTCGCTCTTTAACATTTTTTCTTTTTGACTTCATTTGTGCATACGCTTCAAAATACTCATTTTTTTTCTTTCGTTTTTTATGACAATTTTTTTTTCAGGCCAAATGGGTCAAGACTCTTTCAAAGGAATACCCCACCCTCGCTTTCCACGCCTCGATTAACAACTCTTTCGGTAAGGGTTCCCTCATCCAGCTCTTGCGCCAGTTCTCGACCTTGCACTCGGACAAGAAGCAGATCTCAGTCGGTTTCATTGGTTATCCCAACACTGGCAAATCCAGCATCATCAACACTTTGCGCGGCAAGAAGGTCTGCAACGTGGCCCCTATCCCTGGTGAGACCAAGGTCTGGCAGTACATTACGTTGATGAAGCGCATTTACCTCATCGACTGCCCCGGAGTCGTCCATCCTTCGACCACCGACACAGAGACGGACATTGTGCTCAAGGGTGTGGTCCGTGTGGAGAACATCAAGCAGCCCGACGACTACATCCCCGAGCTCCTCAAGCGTGTTCGCCCCGAGTACATTCAGCGCACATACGAGCTGGACCACTGGGAGGACTCGGTTGACTTTTTGACCCAACTCGCCAAGCGTACCGGAAAGCTGATCAAGGGTGGTGAGGCTGACTTGGGCAGTGTGGCCAAGATGGTCCTGAACGACTGGCTGCGTGGCAAGATTCCTTACTACACTGCTCCTCCCGAGGGCGACAAGCCTGGTGGCGAGAATGAGGAGGAAGCCCCCGCTCACAATGCCATCGACCCCTCATTGCCCCAGGTGGAGCAGATCTTCTCCAAGATCCCCGTTATGCAGAAGTTCATGCCAGATGATCTGGCCAATAACGCTTCATTGATTGAGGAGGAGAAGAGCAAGCTCGAGAGCAATGTTCCTGAGGGTGTTCTTCCTGATGAGGTGGACGAGGACGATATCAACAAGACGGATGACGAGGACGAGGACTCTGGAAAGACTGTCAAGACTCGCAAGAGCAAGGCTCAGCTTCGCCAGGAGAAGAAGGCCAAGAAGGAGGCCAAGTCCAGCAGTGCCGTTTCTGGCGAGAAGCTGGACTGGGACGATGTCTTTGCCAACGTTGTTGGCGAGACTGTTGATTCTATTCCTGGCCAGGAGAAGGAGGAGGATGTGGATAGTGAGCTCGAGTTGTCGGACGATGGTGCTGAGCGCAAGCAGAGGATCAAGAAGCGTGATGCCTTGAAACGCGCAGCTGCCCCATCTGGATTCGAGGTCAAGGATGTGAAGAAGGCGCCCAAGAGGAAACATGTCGAGGAGGAGGCTGTTGAGGAGGAGGCCAAGCCCGTGAAGGAGGCTCGTATGACCACCAACAAGGGCAAGGTCGGCACTCACTACTACGAGACTGCCAACGTCAAGAACAAGAACCGCAACAAGGTCAAGCCCGAGGACCCCCACAAGCTGGCGACCAAGTTGCGCGACCAGGGCAAGAAGCGTCGCTCATAAGCTCTGTTTCACCTCTTTTTCATGCATTTATTTACCTCTTACTCTCTCATTCGCAGACGCATATTCCTCTTTTTCCCTCGTTCTTTTCATAATCTATCCCTCCACTCGGCATAGCTTCATCTTTTCTACATCTATCGATAGAGTCTTTTGTACAATACACTTTTATCCGTAAAAAAAAAACTAGTGTCTAAAGATTTGTCTGCTCTGGTGGTTACTACCATATCTTTTTTTTCCTACTCGTCATCGTCCTCGCGTGCGTGTGGATCCTTGCCTGTGTTGACGGCGCTGATACTTTCGATTTCCAGTTCGAAAGGCCCTGACGCCCTGTCAATGATGGATACGCCCACGTTCTTAACCCGCTCCCGGTAGATCTCAATCTGCTCCTCCTGAATGATGCCCTGGTTTGTGAGAATGAAGTCTTGGAATGGGATCTGTGGTGGGAGGAAGGGGGAAAAAAAACAAAAAGTAAATATGTTAGCTTTAAGGTAGGATTTGGGCTGTTTGACACTTGCAGGTGAAAATAAAGAAACCGATTGTCAAGTGGGCCACTTGAGATGCAGAAAAGGAACACTTACGAGGACAGTCTCCCACTCGCCAGGGGTCTTGAGGAACAAGCGGTGCTGGTACAGATCAGTGGGGACGACGCCATCGGTCTGGAGGTTGACAAAGTACTTGCGCTCGTCACCCTTGACTCGCAGTGCCAAGTATTCGAATAGACAGGTATCCCACACGGGTGTTCCAAAGAATGAGCCAGGTCTTGTCTATTGAGGGGATCGGAACAAAATATTTCTTGGGGTGAGCTTGTCCACGTTCTGTTGATCGAGATCCTGCATTGTTCCGAGTCCATGTTGGTGGGTTTTTAGGGAGAAACCAGTTCTGCTCAAAGTGACCCACTCCTGCGGTTCCATTTGGAAAAAAAAAAGGAGATCCTGCCCTTTGTTTACCTTTGTCCTGCATCCTGCATAGCCACTCTTAAGGACCGATTCGTTGGAAGGAAGGTCCAGTGACAAATTTCCATAGAATCGACCTAAATGATACCATCAAGAGAATACGGAAGTGTAAGGGAGGCCATGGAGAGTTCACCTTTCGAGGGTTTGCTTATTGAAGACCGCTCCTGTTGCGTTACCTGTCCCCTGTTTTGTGATCTCGAGATGAGCCTCCGAGAAGCCTCCAATGTCCTTGTCACAGCCGACGAGCCAGCCCTTGAGATCTTCCTGTGTCTTTAATGAAGCCATGGGCAGCTCGCGTTTCCAGGGCGAGTGGTCCATCCTAGCCACTATATTGTTTTTAAAAGATCGATACGTCCAAGGTTGGTTAGATACGGCTGTGGGAGGAGACTTAATTGATACAGCACGGATGCCTATTGAATGCTCTGTTCTTACCCTTGGCTGTCTCTGCGCCAAGAGCGCTTAATGAGCGACGAACAAATCCGAGCATGGTTTCTGTGTCTCTGCGCCAAGAGCGCTTAATGAGCGACGAACAAATCCGAGCATGGTTTCTGTGATGTGGTTTGAATGAATGCGTTGAACGATTCGACCCTCTTTTTTTTTGACTTTGCCCGAAGAAAGGGTGGAATCATTGGGTGGCTTTGATCCTAAGGCCCGTGACCTTTTTTTTTTTTTTTTTTTTTTTTTTTTCCTGGCCATTGACCATCGGGCTCAAGAACCTGATTTCATCAAAGAACGATAGAACGACTGCGTTGACTTTTTATTACAAAGGAAGGTGGGTAGTAGTGTGTGTGTGTGTGTGTGTGTGTGTTTTGGAGTGTGTTAATCACAAGCGACATTCATTACTCGGTCTCATAGAATAGCTTGAAGAGACTTTCAACTTCATCGTACTCTTTGCGCATCTGACCCAGCAGTTCGCGGATACTTGTCTCGGCCTCAGAGGACGTGATGGGCTTGAGCTCCACTGTGTCCTTGAGGTTCCCCAGGCGCTGCAGCTTCTCGCACGACTCCTTGATCTTGGTCAGACCCAGTGCGGCCGAAGAGCCCTTGAAGAAGTGGCCGAGCCGAGACAGCTCTGGAAAGTTTTTTGAGGCTCTAGACATTTGGGATAACATTGGATCGTTTTGAATGTTTGGTTTTAAGAGTCAAAAGTACAGAAGAGAGAAGAGAAGAGTAGAATGTCAGTATTGCTTTATGTTCTTGTCTTGCTCGTTTGTGCGATTTGGCCCTATTAGGGGTTCCTAGATGACGATCTCGCTACCGTCTGTTCCCCTCATTGCCTCCTTTCCCTTTTCCCTTTTCCCAGTTTTTTTTTTCTCATTTGTCGACCGACAGTGAGAGAGAGATAGAGAGAGTATGTGTGCGTGTGTGTGTGTGCGACAGAGAGAGATAGAGAGAGTGTGTGTGTGCAACAGAGAGAGCGAGAGGGAGAGGGTTATTGGATAGGCATCATAGTAGATCAACGTCATGGCTGTCATCGGACATTCATGCAGCGAACACCGTGCAAGGCCCAATCCAAAAATGAACAGCCTACGCCTTCGAACAGACACGGGGGCAGGGAGCAGGTAGCAGGTAGCAGGGAACAGGGAACAAGGAGCAGGGACCAAATAAGGGACCAAAGACGAGGACAACGATATACGCACGCGCCCGCACATACGCACACGATCATGCTTGTGCTTGGAACAAAAATAAAGAAACGAAAATAACCCAACAAAGCAAAGCAAGGGTTCTCCTTGTTCTCTCTCTCCATTCGAGGGAGAGGAGGGAAGAGGAGGGGACAAGGAAAGGGAAAGGAAAAGGCAAGGCGAAGCAAGGGAAGGCAAGGACGAGGGCATATTTACACGGCAGATTCCATGTCGTTAAAGATCTCTTCTGCCTGGTCAAAGTATCGCCAGACCAGTCCCCGTGTAAACCTGTGTTCGTCGTCGTCGAGCTCGAGTAGCTGGTCAAATGTAGAGTGGTCAACGATGCTGTCGTCAAAATCGTACTCGTCGGGATCTGTCTCTGTTCCGGAATCTGTGGCCCGGTCATTGTCGCCCTTGAGCACTGCCGTCCGATTGTGAACTGGTTCCACCGTTTGAGATGTATGCATGAAAGTGATGGGAGCTCGGGTGTAGCCGGTGAAAACTCTTGTTTATTTGAGAGAGTTCGAGGTGAGGGATGAGCTGTCTTGTATGAGGTGTAATCGTAAAGAAGCGAGAATGAAAGGAAGAAGGAAAGAAGGAAAGAAAGAAGGAAAGAAAGAAAAAAGGAAAATGTCATGGCGAAAGAACAATGAGGGCCACTATTTTTTTGTGAGGGCACAAAAGGTAGGGCCATTTGCAGAATTGGCTTCCCATTGTCCATTGTCCATGGTTGCACAAAAGAGCAAAGTGGTTGCATAAAACGACGAAGGAAGGAAGGGAAAATGCGCCCTTTGTTGATACATGATACATCCATCTGCCTACAGTACATCTATGCACAACACAACATCCACATACACAATTGAACAATTCTACATGGACACAACACAACACAACACACAACAGCAACAACAACAATAACAACAACAACAACAAAAAGCAAGCAAACAAGCAAATGCAAAAAAAAAAGGAGAGGAACATCGACGCCCATTCAGCATCCAAAAGTGAAAAATATGTTGTGAATGTACCAGGAGTGTATTCATTGTTCGGACATGGTCCATGCCCGCTTGCTCCTGTTCTATTCTGTTTTATCTTCTTTGTCTCTCTATCTCGCTATCCTCTATATATTTCCTGTCTTCTTTCTCTCATGCTTTCTAGTTCCCTCTGTTTCTCCCTCCATGCATCCACCCTCCACCCTACATGGTTAGACTGAAAAGCAAGGCAAAAAGTAAAAGAAAGAAAAGAAAAGAAGGAAAAAAAACCACATTTCGACAAGACCCTTGGTTGTACGCCTTACCCCTCATTCATCCATTCCTTCACATGTTCAATTGCGAAATGGGTAATCTTTTGCCATTTGTCATTTGGTCATGATGAGCATGCACGCCCATTGATCACTTGGCGTTTATCTGCATCGGACTCTTTTTTTTTCTTCTTTCTTTTCTCATCGATCGACGTAAATGTAGCCAAACATACGTGTGTACCCTTGACGCGTAACCATGCGTTGTTTTGTGTTGTACTTTTAGAAATTATCCTTATACACAATTGTATTAACGCTTGGAGATACGTTGCAAATTGTAGGGTGCAATTGCTGAAGAAGTACAGAAGACAATAAAAAACAAAAACAAACCGTTGAAAGAAAAAGAAACGGAAGGGAAGGGGGAGGACACACAAAGCTGTCCGCAGAACAAAAACAATAAAAACAAAAAAGGGTAAAGCGGGAAAAAGCCCAAGTTTGCATTATCCATGTTCTAGATGTTGGATGCTGGTTGGATGTTGGGATGGGTGCATGGGTGGATGGATGCAGGTAGGGGTACGACCAAGAGAGTAACAGGTCTTGGAATACCCCCGGTCCGCATTTGACCAAAACAAAGGTCGAGACCCCTTTTAACGCGCATTAATTGGGTCCAAGCCAACATCCACCCGTTCATGCTTTCCCTTTCCCATTGCCATCCTTTTTTTTCTTTCCTTCTTCGTCCCGTCCCTGTATCTGTATCCTGCGTCTGTGTGTTGTCTGCATGGTTCCCTCTCTTTTTTCCTCCCTTTTCCGTTTGAACTGAAATGCGTACCTCGTCTCTTGTCTCTCTGCTCAATTGTTCGTCTGTTGGGAGCGGATCTTGTTTTTCCTCCTCGGACAAAATAACCGCGGCCCACAAAGTGTTTGTGCAACCGTCGTCACGTAGATAGATAGCTATCTTCATATCTATTCTTCTTGCAACGGGAAAGGAGAGCACGCGCGCTTTTTTTAATTTTATTACGAGGGAGGGAAAATGAACGATATATTTTACAACGTGCAAGATGCAAAATTGCAAATTGGCTGGTGAGGGACGGGGTTGAAGAAAAATAGTACAATGCAGATAGCGACAGTCAGACAGTGGAGAAAGTAAATCAAAGAAGAAAAGACGACTGCTCTGTCTGTTTCGAACAAAGAAAAGATCTGTTAGGACTCCCTTCTAACCATCGTGGAAGTAGGATGGCGAGAAGGGTGGGTTCCAGTCCAGAGACATCTTGCGTGACGACGACGGCACTAGGCTGCTTTTGACAAACTTTTGGATCACATCACAGCCACAGTCGCGGTGGCACAGGATCTGGTTCTTGAGCTTCCGGACCTCCTCCTGCAGCTCCTCCAGCGACTCGTGCAGCGCCTGGTTCTTGGCCGTGATCTCGTCCGCGTTCGTGATCGTTTTGAGAGTCTGGAGTCGCTTCTTCTCGCGGCACTTGGCGGCGGCCAGTCGGTTGCGCTCCAGAAATCGTTGGCGCTTGGCCTCGGGCGAGAGCTGTTCCGCGCCGCTCTGCTTCCGAGCAGCCTTGGTGGGACGTCCCAGGGTGGTCGTGGTGGATGGAGTGGTCCTGGTGCTCTTGACCTTTGTCTTTGTCTTTGTCTTTGTCTTTGTCTTTGTCTTTGGGCTGGATGGAGGAGCCTGTTCGTCGGAGTTTGAAAATGTTGCCTTGGGCTCTGGTGATCCCGAAGATGACGGCGGCTTGCGTTCCGTGACATCGCTGACCGTGGAGGAGTCCCGCGAGAATGGAGAGCTCTTGGAGGAGGTGGCTTCGTTGTCGTTGAGCAATTCGTTCGAATCGACATCCATATCCTGGTCGCTCTCGTGGTCGGTCTCGTACTCATGATCGCCAAGTTGTTTATCGAATACATGATCCAAGTCGTCGAGGGTCATCGATATGTCCAAGAGTGAGTCGTGTCGAGGTCTTAGATCACCATCGAAGGGGGAAATGTATTCACTGTCGTTCTTCTTTTTAGGAGTGGGAATATCGAAAACAGAGTGTTCATGAGTACAGGGAGCAAACGGAGATGTTCTTGCTGACGAACTTGAGTAAGAGGCATCAAAGTCACTTGATGTTTGGAAGGTAGGCGACAGTGGGCAACAGGAAGAAAAGGGCAAAGAAGAGCAAGAGGTAGAAGAAGAACGCGTAGAAGAAGAAGAAGAAGTGGTGGAAAGTGAAGAAGAAGTGGTGGAAAGTGAAGAGGATATGCCTGGGGAGAGATCCATTGAGCACATGTCGCCAAATACCATGTCTGACCACGGATGGTGTGAAGCGAGTGCTGTAGTGACTTTGACGGAGGTTGGTGAGAAGGCCGAAGGAGCCATTGTTGTGGTGGCTGTGGCTGCGGTTGTGTGTGTAGGGTAGAGAGTGTAAGGGTACTGGGATCTGGCGAGTGATCCGAGGAGTTTGGTTGTCGGGTCGTATGGATCGAGGATGTCGAGCCCTACAGAGAAGTCGCCTTCCATGAAGGTCACTGTTGGTGGTATTTAGTGAATAAGTGAGTAGTTTTTTCGGAGGAGCGAAGCGTGTGGGTGTGGATGATGAAATTGAATACAAAAGACCAAGAAAGAAGGTGGGAAAGAAGGAAGACAGTGAAAAGAAAGAGACAAAGCAAGATAAATTTATGGATTGACATCAGTCGAATAGTTAAGGGTCAGGAGAGAAATCGCGTTAGGCCCAAAACGGAAGGAGAGAAGGACAAACAGGATTGAACGATAGATAGAGAAGAAGAAAGAGAATACACGGGTAAAAGAGAAGAGAAAAAAGAGAAGAGAAAAAATAGAAGAGAAGAAAGAGAAGGAGAAAAGAAAGAGAAGAGAGAGAAGAAGAGAAAAGAGAGAAGAAAGAAAAGAAGAGGGTTTTTTGGCTTTAGATATGGGTTATGTGCAAGACAAACAAGATATCCTGGGAAAAAGTTGATTAAAATGGTTCTCATGTCCACGATTGTCCCCGTAGAGCACGTCCATGCACTCTTTCTTTTGTCGAGAATGTCGCAGTTGTAGTGATACCGAACCACTCTTAGTCCAAGTCAGTTAGCCGATCTTCAGGGTACTTTTTGTAATTGAGAAAATGTTTCGCATCTTTCGGCGACAATCAGTGGAAGAGAAAAGTGTGTGTGTTTTGCGTGTGCAGTGTGCAGTGTGCAGTGTGGAAAGTACTGGGGACAATCGACGTGCACCTTGCTATCTCCAAGCTTAGTTTGCAACGAAAAGAAAGAAAAGAAATAAGCATTTTATTGTTACCTTGTCGAACATCATGTGCAGACGACATATTAGTTGGGTGTGTGTGTAGAGTCTTGATGCGATGGAAAGTGCAAGTGTGGAGTGTTGCTGTTGTCACTTTGGAGACCTTGTTGGGTGGACCTTATCGAGTGTTGCTTGTTTTTCGTGTTGACCAGGTGGAGAGAGAAGAGAGAGAAGCAAAGCGTACGGTCACAGGCCGTGTTTCCAGAGAGTAGTAACAGAAATAAGCTTTTTCCTTCTGTTCTTTTCTGGAATGGACTGTGCTTTTTCGCGTGAGTGCGTGTGAGAGAGAGGATGAGAAGGATGGGTGCGAGGGTGAGAGTGAGTGTGCAAAGTGTTTGGTATGATCGACGAATTCTCCGTTCAAAAAAAAAAAAGGCGAGCGACAAGAGGTTTGGTGGGTGTAGTGGGGTGTGGTGGAAACAGAGAGAAAGAAAGAAAGAAGGAAGAAGGAAGAAAGGAAGGAAAGAAGAAAAAAAGAAGGCAATAAAAAGTGGGAAACACGGACAGGGCCATCTTTTTTTATACCCAGCACCCCACCCGTGCCCATCTGCCTTGTGAGTATTATTGACTTTTCACGTAATAGTACATGCTTTCGCTTATACTCATGCACATCATCTCTCGTTTTCTCTGTGTGTGTCTGTGAGAGAAACAGAGAAACAGAGAGTGGGAGAGTGAGAGAGCGAGAGAGCGACTGTGTGATTGAATAAACACTCCCGCCGGACTCTATTAGATTGGCCCAATCGGGCACTTCTTCTTGTTCGCTCTTTTGAGACATCTGTTGTGGATGTGGCCCCACCCTGTGGCCAATTCAGTGGTTGGGTGGGTTCAAGTTCTACCTTCTTCCTTCGCCACCCTCCACCTCTCCACCCTTCTTTCATATGCTCATCGCCAAGCATCCGCCACATCCAATTCGCCATCAGAGAAAATCACCATCAAAGGAAATCACCAAATGAGGATGCTGAGTGCTGGCTTGAACTGGGTCTTTGCTTTTTTGGACTTGAGGAACAAGAGCAATGAGAATGAGAGTGAGAATGAGAAACAGGAAAGGCCTATCGTCATTGGCTGCCCTCTTGGTTTTGCATCCAAAAAAAAAAAAAGACGTTGGCACTTGGCATTATGAAATAACGCACACACCATGCTATGACCCAACAAACCAACAAACCGACTAAAGATCATCCAACCCAAAACAAATGACATACAAGCACTCGTCGTTCGAGAGAGAGAGAGGGGGAGACGTAGAGTACCCGTTCACAAACTGAACAATGCATTTGACGTTGCGTCAACAATTCTCCTTGGCAAAGGCAACAAGGCACAAAAGGCATAGTTTTGGTTGTTATCTTGGAACAAAAACCTTCAATAAGGGGGGAGAGAACATATTCAAACTAAGGACAGACAGAGCAGCTACAAAGACACAAAGTCGTATACAACCGAGTTTCGACAACAAAGCATACATCGCTTCAGAGAAACGCTTCTTCCCTCAACTGGCATAGCCCGCATTGGAATGAATGCGGAAAAGCAGGTCTTTCCAGATTTCACGATGACCGCTCTTTTGGTGTGACATAAACGTTCTTTCTCTCTTGATTCGCTGCTCACTGTACTCTTTTTTCATGCATTTCCTTGGGTGCACAAAGGCTAACAGAGCGAGCGCACAAAACAGTACAAAACACCAAAGGCCCCATCTTACTTGTTGAGAGATCCACCAAACTCACTGACGGATTGATGGAGGCACTCCCGATTTTTTCTTTTCTTTTCTTCTTTGCGCTCCTCCTCCTGGTCCCTCTGTTGTTAATGTTGGTGTTGTTGTGTTGTTGTTGTTATTGTTGATGTGCCTCATCCCTCTCTCTGTTCCCCTTCAGTTCCTACACACGGGTCAAAAAAAAAAAAAAAAAAAAAGTGGTTCTATTGGTGGTTTCCCAGATGTCGGTCTGCAGGAGTGCCTTTTTTTTTTTTTTTAGTTCAGTCTATGATGTCATTCCCGAGATCTTTATTTGAAAATGTGCAATTAAAAAATACCCCAAGGACAAAGAAGGAAATTGAGATTTTCGACCTTTTTAAATTACTACATTGCTAGCCGCTTTCCCTTTCACCGTGGGCGGAAGTGATGCCCTGGGCCTAGGTGCCATGCTAAGACTAAAAAGGCTGACGAGGCACAGGTTATCCCGAAGACTCATGTAAAATACTTAATAGGGTTTACACGTCTATTTAGAAGACTTGGTTGGGTGTTCATGTCCTCCGTTTGTCCCTGTGAATGCAAAGAAAGAAAAAGTCCGGGAATGCTCTCATCTTGAGTTGCCTTTTTTTTTTTTTTTTTTTTTTTTTTTTTAATTTTCGCACACACATCTCTCTCATAGCATAGGACTCGCGTAATTTTAAGTTGCGACGACGGGGCAAGGTGGGTCTAATTTAAGTTGCTTGTCGTAGGCATCAGCCCAAGGTTTGCACCTGACGACTTGCCCACGGAGGTGTGGTATCTCCTTTCTCACTATCCTTTCTGCAAAGTATCTTTGAATTTGGGTTCCATGGTCATGGATGTTAGATAAGGCCTAAGGCTGTTTTCTTTCTTTATTCTTCTGTATTCTCTCTTTTCTTTTTTGAACATGAACGATCCTTTTTTTTTTTTGTAAATTTTCTGTTGACGTTCTTAACAGCGGTTTTCGTTGTCCACGTCGTTCGTTCGTGTCCTCGAATTCCAACAGCAAGACCAGCACTCCGATTGAGCCCCGTTTTCACGTTTTCCCTAAAGTTTGCAGGGCTGAAATCTACCGAGTCGGAAATGATGACGTCACAAAATAACTTAAGGGCTTTGTACTCCTCCGCCCAAGGCGAGTTCGGACATTTCTCAGATCGGGATTTTGGAATTGACCATCTCCAACTCTCCACTCTCATTCCCTCCATCACCCCTCCATCCCATCACAGAACATGCCTGTCCCATTCGAGGCCCTTATTCCCCTTGGGTACGCACCAGATACACAGATGGCATGCGCCACCTTCGACATCCTCGTAGCATCAAAAACTGGAAATTGGAAATCGCGTTCATCCCGGCAATGCACTGTTTGAATTTATACTACTCCGGATCAGTCTCTCCTTCAGCAGGACCATGAATGGACACTCAATTAACAGCGGAATTTCTTCTTTTGAAGTCAAATGAAGGAGACACCGACATCCTCAACTACATCCTTCACAACTCACTGACCCATACACATCTCCCCTTGGTAACATTGTAGCTTGATCACAGGTTTCTTCGGAGCCTCCGGTATCCTCTTCAGCAAGCTCAAGACCAGCATTAGCGAGGGCCAGGTACAATATCGAGTTGCATTTTTTCCAGCGGCTTTCATGGACCGGGTGCCCCACCTTCGGAGGAAACAAACAACGGTGGAGCAGGAACCACCACTTACAGAGCGGCACTGTTGTTATCAGATTTGGTACCACTCTCTCGAGTTCGAATCAAAATAGTGGACATCCAGAGGCTACAAGCATACACTCGATCGTCTGATAACATTATATACAGGGATACGCTCATTTTCATGCTTCCAGACCAGACATAGGATGTCGGGACGCTTATGAACACGACATTTGGACTATGAGCTGGGACGGCACTTAGAAGTGCGATCGGCGCTTAGAGCACCATACTAACTGGAATATGTATTGATCTTCTTTCGTGGATCGTGATAGCCCACCAGATATGGACTTGACCGCTGGGACAGAGTCATGTTGGACCGTGATTACCGTCTGACCGGAACGCAACGTGGACAGTCTGTAAGTAGCACTTCATGTCTTTTCTGTAGTCTCTGGAAGGGTTGTCAGCATTTCATTTCCATCTAACACTAACGATACTCATTTTGCTTGCGATATATCTTTAGCATGAACCATCAGCTCCCACTGGCTTCTCCACTAGCAGCGCCTGGACCTTGGAGTCGGAGCGTGTTAAATAAGAAAGAAACCTTTTTTTTTTCTTGTTTACAACACATGCAAAAAAATCAAATACGAAACGAACGAAGATAAAAACATACACCAAACAAACTACACAAATAAACTAGATATCAAGCTTGGCAACAAGTGCAAGAAACGTTGGACAGGGACACTGAAGCAATTACTGGTTTTTTTGTTTTATTTTCAACGAAGAAGAAACGCAAGTTGGATCGATAGTGAAATATATTTTTGTCCGGGGGAGTTTTTTTTTAAATGACGGCCTCTTCTTCCTGGATGAAAGGGTTGGCGATCTCGAGGGTGCCGTCCATGGGTGAGATCAAGATGACGGAGGGGCCACGACAGACAATCAGGCCCAGGGTTCTGGTCTGATCAAGGAGGTGTCCATCGAGATCTAAGATGCAGCAAGTGACGATCGTTCGTATGTTAGTTTACTAATGGACAAAAACCATACGCTCTTTTTGCCTCTTTTTGTCACTGACGTCTCTCATCTCTCCATACCTCTGAGGCACTCTTCAGTCTCGTCCAAGACCAAGTTCAAAAGGGGATCGTAGCCCTTGAGCGTTCCGATGACTATGGTGCGTAACATATTTCGGCGAGAAAAGCGTTAATAAGAAGCATCCCCACCGAGACTAAATAACCTCGGTCCGTTTCCTACTGAGGTATCCTTACCTTCGCGTCCGCCACTGTACTTGACGCGGATCTTCTGGTTCATGTACTTGCCCAGATCGAGGATGGATTCCTTCTTGGGCTTTTCTGTGTGTGATGAGTGGCCGCTGCGTCCGCCTCCACGTCCACCTCCGCGTCCACCACCACTTCCTCCTCCACCACGGCCTCCACTGTTTCCTCCGCGCGAGTTGTATCCTCCTCTTGGCTAGAGATTTAGGAGATCACGGGTATCATTGGTGTTAGTTGCTGTACAAAGTGGTCAGGCACACACGTATTGTGGTTGACAGAGTAGTATCCTGTTCACGCCCCATCCTGCTACAGTGGCTACCCTGTGTCCTGGCGTATCTATGTCCCTGCAAGAGATAGGTTCGATTTCGTCCGTCCCTTGACCCTCGAACGACTAATAAACTTGATGCCTTTTCCGATTTTGCTGAGGGGAGTTTATGTCCATGCGTTGCTCTAGGGTTTCCTGACATCCATGCAAAGCATGAAACTTCTGTAGGTCCAATGTCTTCTTGGTGCCGATGAGAGTGGGCTGCTTACTCTGTCTGACATGATGTGTGGTGTGTGTGGTGTTTGAATTGTGTGTAGAAATGTTGGAGGCAAGAAATATATTCAAAGGGCCAAACCCCTCTGCGGCGCGATTTCCACGGTGGCTTAGTCGCAAACTTTCAGTGCAGCTTCTACGGCGTCATCGAAATATATTTTTTTTTCTTGTTTTCCACACCCAAAGCGCCCAATGGATCAAGCAGAGCGGATAGACTTCAGCAAGGCCACCATCGCCACCACCGACAACAGCCACATCTGTACGAAGCCCGCAGGAACGGAGGAACATGTGTCAACGATCGATCCGGCCCTGCTGCCGCCGAATTGGCCCACGCACGTCAAGTATCTGACTGATTATGAGTACCACCCCTCGATCGCCGCCGACACCTTGGCGCTGGTGCAGGGCAGGCGACGGCGGAAAAGTGAGCACCACTTGCAAGTCCAAGCACCCAAGGTAGATGATACGGAAGAAGAAGAAACAAGAACCGAGCAGGAGCAGGAATACGACGACATCCCACTCGGGCACGCCATTCCAGGGCTTCTTGCCTCTTCTTCGAATACTCCACCGCCCCTTCCTCCACAATACGAAATCCACCTGATATCCTCTCCGCCAACCCACCCAGTCCTCGGCTCCTACGGCCTCTTCGCTCTCACCACTCTCCGCCCCGGAACTCACTTGCTCGACTACATCTCTCTCGTGGCGCCCGACGCAGCTGCAGACCCGGACTCGGACCACACGCTGTACTTGCACTCGGACCTGAACCTCGACGCTTCCTTACAGGGCAACCACGGCCGCTTTGTGAACGATTTCCGCGGCATCAGGACCCAAGCTCAAGGGCCGAACGTGGCTTGGGATTTGTACAGAGATGCACACTCAGGCCAGGTGCGGATGGGGTGCAAGGTGCTGAAGCGGATCGCACCGGGCGAGGAAATCTTGTGCACGTACGGTAAGGCGTACTGGAAGAGCCGCGGGGTCGCGGCGCCGGGGCCCGAGTGGGAGGATGGGTGGGATACGGATCTCGAGGATAGCGGGTCGGAAGAAGAGTGAAAGAAGTCGACATTATTAATTAAACATATCACCCCCACACTACACTCCCAAGGCCTCAGTTTTTGAAAACTCCAAAAGTGAAAAGTTGTGCTTTCGTCTCATTTAGATATTGCAAAGTGTCATGTAGTACATATGTATATATTTTTTTCTCGTCGTATCTCTCTGTTTTTTTTTTCTAGATCAAGTCCACATCCCAGACCTCCTTGCTCATAACCGGCGCCTCGCCATAAATCTCCGCAATCTCCTGCTCCGCCACCTCCTCCAGCTGCGCAATCTGCGCCTGCGCCACCGCCTCCTCGTGGCGCGACATCAGGTGCGCATTCGCATGGGTCTGCTTGACAAGCTTTTTCCTTTCCACCTTGGCGTCCTCGGCCGCCTTCTTCTTGGCCAAATGCTCTTCGGGCGCCGGGACAAAGATCATAGCGACTTGCTCCTGGATATCCTTCAAAAGCTGGCGGAACTCGTGTTGGAGCACCGTGGCGCGCTCGAGGGACAAGGACGAGGCCAGGCACTTGAGCAAGGCGTGCACGTCGGGCTTGGCGGCATCGACGCGCAGAATCAGCTTGCGGAGGGAATTGATCAGGTACTCTTCCTCAAAAATACTGCCCTTCTTGCCTGCCTGGCGCTTCCTGTCGTTTCGCTTCTTCAGTCTGGCAGTGTACCTAGGAGCGAAAAATAAATTAGATTTTTTCGTGACCGATAATCGATAATTAACCACGAAGAAAGAAAAATAAACAAGGAGATACATACTGTGATGAGGACCGAGACGAGTGCGACGACCGGCTCATGACCGAGTTGGCGGCCGTGTAGCGACTGAACCCAGAGGCCATCGAGGTCGTGTCAGACATCATGTCGACATTGTCCAACATATCGTCCGGCGCCATGTGCTCCTCGGCCGCTTCCGCCAGCATCCTTTGGATTTTGATCTCACGCACTTCCTTGAGTCGCTTGATCTGTTTGTCGAACTGGTCCCGCATCTCCCGGATTGACTCCATCAGGTCGTGGTGCCCATCTGCAATGCCTGGAGTCACGTGTGTGGCCATCAGATCCATGCGGTTGTACAAGTAGGCAACACGGATCGCTTCGCTCCAGAGCCGGCCCTCCAGCAGCGCCGACACAGCCTCCTCAGAATCCTTGGCATACTCGGCCAACAGCACTCCCGCCTCTGCAAACCGCCTATCGTTCTTGAGATGGTCCGCCAGCCCTGTGGCAAGGTAACTCATGGCAGCGTCGTCGTACTTGAGCTGCTGTGCCAGCACCATAGCTTCGCGCCAGAGCCCGGCATCGCGGTACGCTTCCAACGCCTTCTCCTTGTCGCCCGCCATCGAGTAGGCCACACCGGCCTGCTCGTTGTCGCCGTTCAGGGCCAGGCTGTCACCATAGATCTGCAGGATCGCCCGGTGCTTCTCGGCTTGCTTCGCGTCAAAGACCTTGAGTGCAAACTTGTACAAGTTATGCTGCTTGATGTAAGCCACACAGTCGGCAAAGTAGTTTTCGCCCGCCTGGCTGAGGTTCCGGAGCGCACTTTGGTGCTTCTTCAAGTGGTCATCGATCCGGAACCGCTGGTAGTACTTCTCCAGTGTCCGGAGCTCATTCAGGAAGGGCAGGTACTCGCGTGGGTCCTTCTGCGACCACTGCGCCACCATCAGCACCAAGGCAAAGTCGTACATGCCCAGGGCTACATCGAACAAACGGTCCACGTCCGCCAAGAAAATAGTAAACTTGAGGGCGTCTTCGGCCATAGCTTGGTCCTGGTTCTTGAGCTCTGCCAGGAGCAATAGGGCTGCCTCGAGGTCTGGAGGGGACTTGCGCACGTGCGTGGTGAGGACCGAATTGATGTAGACATTTTGGTCCAGTTGATTGAGCTCCCCGCGGACAGCGTCACAGATCTGGTTGACCTTCTCGGCCAGCTCCGGAGACACGGGGGCGCCGTACTTGGTCTTGCCACCGGCGCTGGAGCGCACAAAAACGGGGGGTTGCTGTTGGGCGATCGTGCTGCTGGATCCGGAGAGTGGGTAGAGTGTCTGGGTCACGTCCTCGTTCCTCAGGAAAGACAGGAACAGGTTCAGGTAGTCAACCTCCTTGACCTGCTTGACGAACTCGGCCACATTGTCCATGAATATCTTGGGGTTGTGGTCGTACAGGATGTTGAGGTCGATACGGTGCTTCCTGCAAGTGATGAATGCAGTCCTGAAATCACACTTGTCCAAGGCATCGCGGGTGACAGACAGTACCATGGCGCGAGGGGCCACAGTTTCCAGGTTTCCACGGGGCATCTGGAGAACCAGGTTGACAGAAAAAGGTAGGGCCAGAACAATCTTGGATCCTCGCTCCACTCTGCGGATCGACTCGTCGTAGGGCAGCATCGAGTTGTCCACAATCTTGAAATCCCACAGGCTCACTTCCAGAGGCAAAAACCGGGCCGAGTGGGTGGCGGTCGTAAAAACCAAAAAGTGGTTGTGCAGACAGAACGAAGTGGTTTCTGATGAGATCAGGCGATCATTGACATAGAGACGGTTGTTGCGGGCCAGTCCAACTACAGCTCTTTCGCGGTATTCCAGTGCTCCTGTCCCAATGCGGGTGGTGCCCATCCAAAGGCATCCTTCAGGAAGCTCATGAATCTCGGGCCACTGTCCAATCCTGGGCTCGTCCTGGTCCAGCTCCATGCTGGTCAGAGTACCATCGGCTTTTTGCAAGAGAATATCGCCGAATGTCTGGTTAAAATAAAGACGCTCGTAGGTTCCTTCCAAGGGCACATCCTGTCGAGAAGCAATCTTGGGAGCCTTAGTTTCCTCGTCAAACTCAAGTTTCGCAACCAGGATCGAGTCTGAAGAAAGGTCGCTGTCATATTGGAGACCAATCAGGGTATCGGGACGAACCCAGGCAATCTGACGCACTGCTACAGAGGGAATCTCGGTCAGCTCGATCAATCCCAGCAACTTCGGTTCGGGCAAAGGCCGAGTGGTCTTGTCCGCCATTTCGTAAAAGGCAACACGTTGATCAGCCAATAAAACCGCCATGTCGTCGCCACCGTGTAGAGTTGAAAAGGAGACATGCTGGATGGCGTAAGGAAGAGTCATGGTGAAGGCGCTCATGGGTGGTGGCACGTTCATGATTCTGAAGGGTGTCAGCATGAGGTTGGCTCCGTCGACAACAGCGGCCGTTCCTGCGTTCTCTGCGTTGAGCATTTCGTTGACGTTGTTGTCCCAGCAGTACTGGTTGCGCTGATAGGATCCTGATGCCGTAACAACGTGGAGCACCAAGGCAGACTCGACATCCCATTGGAATCCAGCCACGGAGGAATTCTCGCCGTTATAGATAAGCTCCTGCTTCAAGTACCACTTATAGTTGTTCATGGTCCAGAGCTGAATGCATGAACCCTGTGAGCGCTGGAGCCAGACAGCCAACACGGTCGAGTCACAGTTCCATGAAATCTCCTTGACGATCGTGTCCTGGGGCTCCCGCAGTGTGAACTCTCCGTGGCGAAGACCGTTCTTTTCGAAAAAGACAATATCGTGGCGGTGGGGGAGTCTCTGACTGGAGGCGATCAAGTTGCCTGAGGGTCGCCATGACAATCCATGCTCCAACATGTCCACTGACTCGCTTGTCGTCTGCAAAATAGCCTCACGGTTGTAAACACGAACCACTCTTCGTCCTGTTTTGTTTGTTCCGCAACATTGAAATGATCATTAGTAAAGAGATCCTTCATAGCAAAGCACTGGCAGCTTGTCGTGTGACCTACCGAGTCTTGTATCCTTTGACGAGCAGCAAAAGTAGGTTCCATCTCCTCTCCAGGACAAGCGATGTTGACCGTCATCGTCTGGCGAATATGTATGTGTTGAAGTATCGACCTTGCGCTGTGCTGCCTGCTTGCCCTCAGTTCCGTGAAATTGTGTCTCCTTCTTTCCCCATCCGACGTTGACACTGACATCTAAGAAGCACATTACGAAACGCACGGGTTACAATATGCTTCATTTTGGTCTGCGGAGCAATCAAGAAAGAGGATAACTGCATACCTTCGCCTGCTTCCTCGACGTTAATTGGGTTCTCTGAAATGACATCAAAGTCCTTGGTCATCTCCAGAATAGATCCTTCGCCTAGAAGACCATAAAACGTGGAACAAACCCAGAGCAAGGTCAGTTAAATTGGCTCGGTCTTATAACCCACCCTCGCCGTTTTACGAGCGATTCCGTCAGAAAATAGATCCTCTGCGGTACCTGTAACCATGACAACCAATTCCTCGTCGGGACTCCACGCCATGCAGGAAATGCCCGAGTCAACCGATCCCACGACTTCAATCGAGTCGCCTGTCTCAGTGGCCTCGTTGTGGAAGAGGATGACATCACCGTGGGAAAAGATGATGCAGACGGCCTGAATGTCGACCAGGAACTTGACACCCATCACCTGGCCCCACTGATCTGGCACGTCATTCTCTGGTGGGAATGTGGCGAGTTCTGTAATTTCTGGATAGGGCGACTAAAAAAAAGTTGTCCGAAGT
Organism: Podila verticillata NRRL 6337; assembly: GCA_000739165.1. Taxonomy (NCBI): domain Eukaryota; kingdom Fungi; phylum Mortierellomycota; class Mortierellomycetes; order Mortierellales; family Mortierellaceae; genus Podila; species Podila verticillata. Next base: position 964,734 of record KN042418.1, read on the forward strand.
AGACACATGTGGCGTTAGTACGTACATATGTAGATCAGCCTTGGAAGCCAAAACAAATCAAGATAGCTGCGCCTTCATGACGCCACCGAAAAGGAGGGAGGGCCTTCATGTACAGTGTTCATGTGAAATAGTGCAGAGCTTCGTTATCCAAGAAGCCTTTCATTCCGATTTCACAAGTACCTGAAGGTCGGATATCTTGACAAGGACACCCTCGGAGGGTCCAGTGGAGTAGGCGACATAGACATGACCACTCTCGGGATCAACACTGTGATGAATGTCGGCGCCGAATGGTCTCCCGAAGCGAGCCAGGTGCAATTGTGACAGGAGAGTGAGATTCTTCATATTTTTTCTTTGTTTTCGTGCTCGTCCTCACGAATTACGACCCAAAAGAAGAAAAAGAGGGAGGGGGAGGAAAATGAATGGGAATGGTGAAATGACCATTGAAGCTCGGTGCTTTTTTAATTTTTTTTTGTTATGAAACGGTATAATCGAAAACCCTTTGTAATTGCAAAAGTGGCAAAGATATATTTTAAACAGGTAGCTGCCTTCTGAAGAAGGTGAATGGCTGTCTACTTTGGTGGCAAGATATCGGGTCCGAAGGATAGTGGCAACAGATCGGCGAGGATGGCGCGTTTGTAGGTCCTGTCGTCATTCACAAAGAAGACCTCCAGGTTCTTGCCGAACTCGTTCATGAATTGTCTACAGGTGTGAGGAGGAGGGGAGAGAGGGGAGATACGAGATTACGGGTTAGGTCATCTGAGCCATGGCTTGGGCATCTTTTGTTTTCAACACGAACGGGATACATTGCTTTTTTTTATCCTTTGCTTACCTGCAGATGCCACATGGCGTAATATATTGGTTGTAGTCACTATTATATTGCAATAGAAAAAGAGAAGGAGGGTCGTTGATATGTTTGTGGTGTTGAAAGCACCAAATAACAGAAGGCGCGCTCATTGGACAATGGACACGCCGCACAGTGGTGCCCTTTTCTTTTTTTTTTTGCTTCCGCATTTTTTTTGATGCTGGGCAAAGTCCTTGCCACGGGCGTGTCCATCATCGATAAAATGGTGGGTGGCTCTTGGGAAGGTGGTGAACGAGAGCACAGGCGAGATATTGAAGAGTACATGACGAGGAGCATGCTGTTATGGCCCAAATGTACACAAGGACCCATGTACGAATGAATATATGTTTACCATGAGAGACCAATGGCAACAAATCGGCGATGGCCCTCGCTCTATTGGATGAAAGAAAAGGAAAATCATTCAAGAAGAGCGTGAGGGATGAGTTGGAGGCCATATTGTGCGACACGGACCAGTACATCTCAAGGTGAGAGACAGCGTAACAGCAATTAATTGACAAAGGAAGAGATCCAATCCTAAGAGCCAAAAACACGGAACATATCCGATATCTCGACCCCTTGTTGGCTGGTTGGGAAGGGGAACACGCAGCGAGAAATGTACTGCGGTGCAGTAGAATGGGGTCGCAAGTTTTCTTTTTTTTTTTTTTTTTTTTTTTTTTGATGGGAGAGAATATAAAAATGAGGCTTGCCAATCTCCAAAGGTATATGCATATCTTATTTGTTTACTTACAACCGCCTTTACAAATGCAGTGCGCTCGGCGCAAATGGCGCCTCCTGTCCTCGAATGGAAAGTAGCATCGGATAGAATGGAAATGCAGGGCAAAGGGTGGACGAGTGTGGGCAAAGTGAGAAAGAGAAAGAAAAAAAAAAAGAAGAAACGAGAAACGAGATCGAATCAGCCCGACTGCCCCTTTGGTATTCATGCCTTCAACAACAACTTCAAAAGCTGTTCTCTTCAGAGTGGGATCCTTTGTCCTTGGTTACCATAAGACGCATTCTCAACGTTGCATCCTGGAGATGGTTGACAAAATCATTGGTTTGTGACAAACATGGCACATGGACATAAAGTAGACGGAAATAAAGTTAGTGACAACGAATGGGGATGTGCAACATTGCCTGTCCATTGTGCCAAGGATTCCGCAAGGAGGAAGAGAGAGAGTGTGTGTGTGCGTGTGTATGTGAGAGTGAACCCATGAGCATATTTTTGAATCTTGCGTTACCTTGATAGATCTTTCCGTCCACAGTGCGCAGAGCGGCACCGACTCGGAACCTGGAGTAGGGCGAGTAGGAGAAGTTTCTGGCTGCAAAGTAGAACAAATAATGAAGATAGGTAGAGAAGAGGTAAGCAGGAGGCGGATTAAAATCTCTGAATAGTGCCGAGGTCAACACGAAAAATCAGAGTTCGGTGAGTTGTTTTTGTTACCCTCCAAGCACTGCGTAATGAGGTCCTCAATCTGATCGTTAGTCAATGCAGACATGGTTGTTTGGGAGTAGGTTGAACTAGGTTGGGTTGAGGGGAATGAACACGGAGAAATTGATGGGAGACTGTTCAAATGGACAAATCACAATGAGTATGATCGCGCGATGGAATGGAGTGGTGGCGGTTTTTTTGGTGAAAGAAAGAAGAAAGAAGGAGAGAAAGAGAGAGAGAGACGACTGCAATGGAAAGAAGAAAAAAGGAGTGTGAGGAAGATAATTAAGCGCAACCGCGAAGAGAGCACAAAAACAATAACACACACAGAGGAAGAGGAAGATTATGAAGAAGTATGGAGAGTATAGACATGGACACGAAAGAAAGAAAGTAAGAAGGAAGTAAACGAAGGACTCTTCTATTTGGGCTATTTGTCAACATCCAGAAAGAAAGTTCGGTCAGCAGAACTGAACGGGCAGAGCAGTACCACGCCACGTCTAAACACTCCACCAACCCACACAGATACATACCTTTATCTCGCGCTCTCGGTCGCTCTGCCTCCAAGACAGGTGTAATTAGACAGCGATGCACAACGTTTTCATTGCTCACCGCCCGCACACATGGAGAGGCATGCAGAGGAGAGAAGGGAATGTCCAGATGTACCGTCAGGCGATACACGCCCCCATGCTCACTAACGTCATGGGAAAAGCAAGATTACCCTGGAATGAATAGGTGCAAAAACATTCATCCCGATGATGAGCACTTAAGAACTACGTGCCTACAAATAGATGTTTTCCAGTGGAATATATCATATAGAGAGAGAGAGAGAGAGAGAGAAGGAGAAAGAGGCGATGAAGTCCAGTTGGAGCTTTGGAGCGGTCGTTATGCACGCCTATGTATGGGAGAGTAGACAAAAACAAAAGGAGCTGTGTATGAGAGTGTCAGTGGCAATGCCATTTCTTGTTGCAAGACTAGATGTTGATAATATGAGTGAGGTTCTGTCTTATGAACGGCATCGCCGAATTTCGCCCAACTTGACATACATATTCCCAAAATAATAAATTTGGAGACGACAGATCGGGCTGGGCGCACACGTTTCTTACGCGTGCTTGAGCTCTCCCTAGGACAGGGCAGGACAGGAGGCATGAACGCTCAACTCCTTGTCCACCGCTCCACGGACCAACACAGGTCGGCAGATTCGACGTGTGTGTATTGTCCTTTGCATGGTTTGAAAAGGAGACAAAAAAAGTATCCACAAAACCCAATAGCCCACATTGCACAGCCCAAGGAGTTGCAGGATCGTATTCAAATATCATACACAAGAACTAGTCTTTAAATTTTGGGAAAGCAGTGCCACACCAAAACTCAACCTTACCTTTACCCAAACATGGAGGGCATCAACCGCCACAGCCCACCGTCCAGGAAATGGTTTGGAACTTGGATTGATCTGCCAAGATCAATCCAATTGATAGTTTTGAGCGCCCTATAGATCACAGTGAGATGCCTGATCTAGGTCGATATCTTCTGTCTTGACGCGGTACGTTACTTGTCGTTTCCACTCTTCCCTTGCAGGTAACTTCGATCCATGCGCATAAAGGCCAGTGTTTCCATCCGCACCCTTACTTCACAGGAGACTCGTCCCTACGTCTACGTGTTAAGGGGTAGCACACATGCATGTCTATAGCAATATACCATGGATGGACGCTGTGGAGTTGTCTGCTTTGGTTTGCTTCACTGTTATTTATAATCTCAAGAGGAGAGGAGAGGAAAGAGCTGCCTTTATGTGAACGTACGAGATGGTGCCAAAATGATAATAGGGTGAGAGGTGAAGTGAGGTGAGATGAGGTAAGGTGAGGTAAGGAGAGGTGAGTATTTTGGTTTCTTTTCTGGTATCCACTGGTTTATTGCGCCATGATTGATTGTCGTGTTGGTTTTTTTAGCGTTGTTTTTTTTTCTTTTTCTTTTTTGGGTTTTTGATCGCGCTCTGTTGGTCGTTTGTTTTCTCCTCCTCTTTCCCGTTGTGTTTGTGTGCGCACCTGTCTGCAGCGTATATTTTGCTCTCACAATTGAGCACAGATTCTCACCACTGCAGTCCCCCTCCACTCCACCACATCATCCATCTCAACACATTCTCATCTCCATCACTCTCCACTCTCCACTCTCCACTCTTTACTCTACTTAATTCTCATTTATCGATGCAGAACCTGAGAAAGTCCTTGCAGAACAAGGCTAGCTCAGGCGGCCTCTCACCCGCTCGCACGCCCACCTCGCTGTCGCCACCCCGTAAGGTCATCAAGGCCCTGTATGATTACAAGTCCCAGCAGGCTGAGGAACTCTCATTCAACAAGGGTGAATTCTTCTACGTGATTGGAAACGAGGACGACGAAGATTGGTTCGAGGCTTCCAATCCTGTCTCTGGCGAACGCGGATTCGTCCCTGTCACCTACTTTCAGATTCTCGAAAAGAACCACCGCAACAGCAACCAGAGCCTCGACGACTCGGGTAACGACTCCGGTTCCTACACCGAGCCATCGCCCACGCAGCAATCTCAGTCTCAGTTCCATAGCCAGCCCCACCAACAACAACAACAACAACTCCATCACCAACGACAGCATTCTGCTAACAATAGCCACCAACCGTCGTCTCAAAAGCCTCAGGCAAAGTTCCAGCCACTCTATGGCATTGTCCTTTATGATTTTGGTGCAGAGCGCCCAGACGAGCTGGATGCAAAAGTAGGCGACGCCATCCTTGTCATTGCCCAGTCGAACGAGGAGTGGTATGTGGCCAAGCCCATTGGACGTCTTGGCGGTCCAGGATTGATCCCTGTCAGTTTTATTGAGATCAGGGACATGGCTACAGGCAAGGCCATTAATGTACAAGAGTATCTTCGCCAGACGAACACCTCCATCCCACGCGTCGAGGAGTGGAAGAAGCAGACGATGGAATACAAGGCCAAGAGCATTCCTCTCGGACGGATCAGCTCGAGTGAAGCTCTTCATCAACAACAGCAACAACAACAACAACAACAACAACAACAACAGCAGCAGCAGCAACAACAGCAACAGCAGCAGCAACAGCAACAGCAGCAACAACAGCAACATCAACAGCACCACCTGTCGGCGCACCAATTACCTATCCATCCTCAACAGATCCTTCAGCACCAGCAGCAAAACGCTGGTCCAACCATCCAGCAACTCAAGAACAAAATGTCAAGAGGAGAGCTCAGGTCCCAAGGCCCCAGGGACCCAGCATTGCGCAGGAACCCGTCCCAGGATATTGATGCTGGCCGTCGAACTGTAAGTTTTTTATTCCAAATTCCTGTAGTTTTGTGCAACAGATTAAAATGTATTCACGAACTTTTTTTTTTGTGTTTGCGTAACAGATGTCTCGCGAAGGCGGACGCGGGAATCGAAGCAACTCGGATGCATCACACAACAAGGATTTGGACCCACACAGCATCGTCTATGCTTCGGTCGAGGCCTACCACAACGAGGACGATCAGTACTGGTTCACGGTGCGGGTGGAGCTGGCCAATGGCGCGACCCGAACTCTGTACCGCCTCTACGAGGACTTTTACGACTTTCATATCATGCTTTTGGAAGAGTTCCCTGTGGAATCTGGCAGGGTTGGCGAACAGCAGCGTATCCTCCCCTTCATGCCCATCCCGCTGCAGGTAGTTAATGACACTGTGACAGCCACACGACGGGCCGATCTGGATGCGTACGTGCAGGACTTGTGCAGACTGCCTCGCAGGATCACGCAGCATGCACTCGTCGAGGAACTGTTTGCGCTGAAGGAGGGCGATAAGGAGAGCCCGCCCAACATCAATAACAATAACAACAACGGTCGATCATCGCCCTCAGTTGGACGGACCACACCCTCAAACAATATGCTGCACTCACCTCCCCCAGGCAGTCCAGGAGATCGCCGTCCATCACATTCGCACGCCAGCGGACCCCGCTCCTATGCCTCGCGCTCACAATCAAGCTATCGATATGGTGACGAATCACCCTCAGGGGCTTCGCCCAGTCTGCGATCGCAAGCCTCGTTCCAGAGTTCGCCCGCGTTAGGAAGTTCATCGACGGCAACAAATGAAGAGATGATCAAGGTCAAGATCTCATTCCAGGACGACATCATGGCGATGAGGATACCGGTGAGCATCACGTTCAAGTCGCTGCAGAGCAAGGTGCTTGAGCGTCTGCAGACGGACCAGGGGGACATGAGCTATAGGGACGAGCGTGGCAACTTTGCAAAGCTCCAAAGTGATGAAGACGTGCGAGATGCGATCGATAACAGTGGCGGCAAGTTGATGATTTATGTTGACTGAAAAAAGAATGTTTTAAAGGAAGCACACAACAAAAGTAAATAAATCGGATCCCTTATTTAAGTCGATGTACTGCAGTGGAGGGAAAAAAGTCGTAGCTTTCCATTATATTGAAGGTAATGGTGAGGGGTAGTGGTTTATTGCCTCTTCTTGTGCTTTCTCTTCTATCCTTTTGCCTGGAGATTTTTTCTTCCTCCATTTACAGGACCTTGCGGCAAGCATAGGCGTCCTCTCCATCGGCGTAGTACTTCTTTTCAATGTCCTGGACACTATTTTGAATAAAATTTTGAGGTGAGTTAGATCATTGCAGGTCTTTTCTTTTGCCAGAAGCTTGATGACTCCCATTCTGTTCCATTTTGGGTCTTACGTGAACTTGAGGGTATCTCTGTAAAGCTGGAGAGCGGCGCGGTTGCTCTTGCGGACGTGCAATGAAACGTATTTGCAGCCAAAGACATCACGCATGGCGTTTTCTAATACACAGAAAGGATATAGGAAATGATAGCTAAGGTCAGTTGTTGTCGCGCTCCGATCAGCACAAAGACTCTACAAAGCAAGGCGGAGTGTTGCTGGGACTGGATGTAAACTTACGGGACTGTGTCATGAGCTTTTCTGCGACTCCGAGACGGCGGTAGGTGCGCATTACTGAGAGAGAGGTGATGTGCCCATGAGGCTCGACACTGGGGTCGTCCTCACTGTTTTTTGAGGAGGTAAAAAAAAAACAGAGTTAACAAAAGCACGATCGGGGTGAATGGGATGTCGTCTCTGGGACCTGACTATTCCGTGTCCTGCTCCTGAAAGAAAAAGAAAAAAAAGGGCTGAAACGGTTTTCCTTACAGCTTTGCCAAGACGTATCCAATGATCCTGCCCTTCTCGTCCTCTGCCACGTATGAAAGCTGGGGCCAGGTCAGGGCGTGATAGAAGTCTAAATTTGAACAAAAGCGGTTTCTCGGAGGTGAGTGCTTGAGAAAGGCCTATGATTTCCAGCTTGGTCAGCCTTGGTGCCTATTTACAGTATTTCATCTGGTAGTTCTCGGGCAGGTTGTGCAGGTTGCAGTTCTGCATAGGGATCATGTCGTCCATCTACATGGTTGTTCAAAGGGTCAAGTGGCAGATTGGATGTGTAAGCATGTCGATCCTTATGCTGCACACTTAAATTGTTTCCTTTGTCCTTGTGGTTTCATGTCAGCTTTTCCGTACGGTGGCTTCGCGGATGTTCATTTTGTAGTAGTTTGGAGTCCCTGGTGTACGTATGAGTGTGAGTATGTCGAGGTGATGCTGATGCCTTTGATGCTGATGTGATCGCGTTTGAACAGGAGGGAAACAGGCAACGAAGATCGGACTGCTTTTTTTTGAAATTTTGTTTGGAGAAGCTAACGTCATATTTTCAGGCACCATGCAAGTCCGGGATTTTGGGGTTGCTTGAGTAAAAGTGTGGAGGGTATGAGTAGCTGCAGGAGAGATGTTGTTGTTGGTGCCAGGAAGTCGGCGAGGAACTATGTTGCCCCATGGCCACTTACAAGAGCAAAAAAAATGATATGAGGGTCTAGGCCACTCCTTGCTGTGGAACAAGTGGCAAGGACAGGGTCACTTGCCCTCGCACGCCACCGCCACCAACGCTGTTGCTCTGATTGGCTTTTTTTCTTTCCTGAGTCGTGGAGTGTGGCGAGACAGGGGAACAGATTTTTCCTCGCTCTCGCTCCCTTGCCCCTCCCTTCAAAAATCGAGAGCATCGCCCTTTTAGCTTTCTTTTGCAGAAGTCAACCCACCCATCCCATCTGTCCTTTTGGTTGCAGAGTCTGCACAAATATATTTTCACACAACAACGCCACTGCGCATTGTCGTCATTCCCTTTTGGTTCATCCATCCTATTCCTTCAAACGCCCTTCTTTTTTAATCTTGCCTACTGACAATTGCCAGTGACAATGTCGGATGGTCAAGCTCTCGCCAACGGCGCCACCCTTGTGGAGAGCAGCAGTGGCAACAGTACCATCACAAACCCAGCCATGGAGACCGAGGTGCACTCGCTCATCATTGCCTCGGACGCCGAATACGACTCAACCAATGAACAACAACCCCCAACCCGCTCACCCACTGCATCCCCTCCACCAGGAGGCGTGATCATGGGTGTGCAGCCTGGATTTCCGCTCCAACACACAATGGATCCATCTCTTGCCCAGGGTCATGGTGCCACACACAATCAAGCACATGGTCAAAACCAAGGTCTGACTCACGGACAGGGTCAGAGTCAAGGACAGGGACAAGGGCAGGTTCAGCCTGACCGCACCCTCCATGTCCCCGCGAGTTTGCGGCGGAACAACAGCAGCTTTGTTCCTTTCTCGGAAATACCAACTCTGCCTGCCTTCCTGAACAACTACAACTTGTCCCAGTATCTTCAATCGTTCAACGATGCTGGTGCCAATGATGATGTCATGCCCATGCTCATCGACTTTGATGAAGACGAACTCAAGACCATCTTGGATGCCGTGCCCATGTTACCCTTCCATGTCTCCAGCTTCAAGCGTGGCATTCGACATCTTCGCGAGCAGAGCCGCATGGGATCCATGCACTTTGACAACTCACAGTCCTCGTTCATGCATCCAGAGCCCCACGCCATGCTCCAGGTGTCCCATTCTCAGTTCTTCCAGACCACACAGCCGTCGCAACACTCACAGCAGCAGTCTCAGCACTCACAGACATCGCATCACTCACAGTCGTCCCACAGCCCACAACTGACTCGAGGCTACTCATACCAACAACAGCACCCTGGATTTAATCGTCAGCCCTCTCAATCCAAATCTGGAGCCAAGCCTTCATCATCCCATGGACCTCCATTCCCGCCACAGCTTGTTCCCACGCCAACGCAGGTGCTCTCTGGAATGTATCAGACAACTGACACCTCTCGGCCTCCAACTCACCAGTACATGACGCCCAGCGAGAGTTCATCAAGTAGACATATGAAGGTTTGCGAACAAAATGAACGCCTCGCCATAAACAACATGGATGTTTGTTTTACCGCGAAACGTTTTGTATTGCAGGAACTTACTCTTTCTTCGTTTATTATTTTACCTATTTATGTTTATCCATTGACATCACAGGTTGAGCACAGGACAAGTGTGAAGCGCAGACGTTCATATTCAGGATCGCCTGCAGCGGAAACAGCCCATCCCAGCTCGTCCCCAATATTGCCAGAACCCAGCTCCTTCAACTCCAACTCGTCGTCCTCGTGGAGCAACTCACAGGCCATGTCTATGACCCCCACGGATGTTGCAGCTCGCGAGCTTATTATGCACCAGGCTATGATCTATGGCAAGCACTCGTCGCGCTCCTTGACCAAGTACGAAGCCGCTATCAACAAAGCTGCCCAGAGTCTGGCTCTCGAGGATCCACGCCTGCTGTCCAACAAGGGAGATCTCTGGACAAAGGCCAAGGCCAAGCTGCTCAAGGAGGAATACGACTACAAGCGAGGCAAGTCGAGATCGAAACTTCCCGAGGCAAGCCAGCAGCAGACCCCAACAAAGGTCAACCGACAGAAACTGATCCAACGACGAGAGGCGAATGCTTCTAACAATGCAACGGCTCGACAACGGCTGATGACTTCCTTGGTCGAGGAGCTGCACCGAAAGACGTCTGAGCGCGAAGATATCTTGGCTCAGCTGCTGCGAATCGAATCACCTGATTACCGAAAACAGCACCCAGACACCTTTGAGACGGAGGCAAAGGAGGCTCGTGACCGTCTGGCTATTGTGGAGGCGGAGCGGACAACGAAGAACAAGGAGTTGGGATCTCTGAGGAACAAGGAGCGCAAGCATCAATGGTACGAGAAGCGCAAGAAGATGAAGGGCGACACAGGCACGGACGCTGATGCAGATGAAGAAGGTGGCGGCGGTGGAACCGACACCACCATGGATCCTGATGGTGAGAACAGCCACCGGCCGGTATCACAACCCCAATCGACCCCACCCTCGTCAGCGCCTCCAAAACCAGACACGACTAAAGGGACGGCCGTGAAGGAATTCACCTGGAAGATTGAGAAGCCAATGTCTGCACCAACAGAGCCAAAGGCACCCAAGGATGGAGAGGCGAAAGAAGCAAAAACGGACGCGACCGAACCAGTTACTAGGAAGCGAAAGGATATTTTCCGGAATACTGGCGTCGCTATCACCTCTGTGCCTTAAAAATATCCAGTTGTTTCTGGTTTCTACCGTTTGTTGTTTTTCTTTTCTTTCTTTTCTTCTTTTCTTTCGAACTTCCAACACGCGTGTACTTCCGTGGTCCTGTCTCCATAGTCACCATTTTTCTTTCAAACATATGTATTTATGCCTTCCCACGAACCGAGCGTAGCGACCGAACGTCGAAAAAAAAAAACATCGAAGTAACAGTTTGACTTGATGAACTTGGTTGTTCTCTGTACTAGACACGTTTTTGGCAACTTCGTACGTGTCGTTTTCTCGGGATGCAGTAAGCACAAGATACTGAGGTTCATGCAAAAATTTGATAGCGTCTCAATCGTTCAGTGAGAAGACATCTGAGAAGGTGCATGCATGCCCGATATGCAGAGTAAGAGGAGGCGCGCTGGTATTGGTTGAACATTCACAAGCTCACGTCGTTCTTCCTTTTTGATCTGTTTTCCATACTCTCAAGCACAAGCACACAAGCGGGAAAAAAGGAAAACAAACTATTTCCGTGGACCACATATCCGAGTTGTCAGCACAATTAGCATTTCTCTCTGTCTCCCAGCGTGTGCCTGTGCTCTAATCTGATCTGTTACTCCGCTCGGCCACTCCAATACTTTTTTGCCTTCTTTTTCGTGGGGGACAAGGACAGCCAAAAGGCAAAGAAGAAAAGAAAAACCAAATAAGAGACACAGAAAAGCTACCGTTTGGTGTGTTTGCGACTTTGTGCCTTTGCCCTTATCGCTTTGTCGTGCTTGATGTGGGCATTGTCCAAGGGGCGCGGGTCCCAGGTCCGTTTCTATCTTCTCCTCTCTTCTCTCTTCTTTTTTTTTTCTTTTTCTTCTTCTTCTTCTCATTCCTCCACCCATTCCTCCCCTCTCCCCTCTCTCATTCCCTTCATTCGAGACCCACAATGGAGTCCATCGCCCAGTTCCTCCCCTCCAAGACTCCCCAGGATTTCTTTATCGACCTTGCCCGGGCCATTGGTGTCCAGGCCGCACCCTATGTTGACCCTCTGGAGGCGGCCCTCTCGGCCCAGATGGAGAAGCTCTTCCCCACGGCCGTGCACCACGTCCGCGGCTTCCTGGTGGCTGTCGAGTCTCCCCTGGTTGCTGAGCTGCCCCTGATGAACCCCTTTCATGTGGCTCTGATTGCGATTGCGTACCTGATCGTGGTCTTTGTGGGAATGCAGATCATGAAGAACTTTAACCGGTTCGAGGTCAAGACCTTCTCGCTGCTTCACAACTTTTGCCTGGTCTCGATCTCGGCGTACATGTGCGGTGGTATTCTGTACGAGGCCTGGAGGGCCAACTATGGACTGTTTGAGAACGTTGCGGACCACAGCCCCGCTGGATTGCCTGTAAGTCATCTATCCTGTCACTGTTGTGGATTTCTTATTTCTGTTATACTTCTCCCACACTTTTCTTGTGCTTCATTCTTTTCTCTGTCTTCTCTCTTCCTTCTCCACGGCAAATGGACACAGCAGAAAACTTTCTTTTTCTTATTTTTTTATTTATTTGGGGTTTGGTTGGGGTAAAACGAGCGAAGGAGACGACGGAGTCGAAAGGAGATGCCATTATGATGACAAAACATTAATTCAGATCCGGGGAGGGAGCCCAGGAACGAAAGGACGACAAGAACAACACAGTCCGAGACAAAAAACAGAAAATGGAAATTCAGGCACCCACGAGCAAGGAGAGACGGGCCAGGAGCAAGAATCATGAACGACATTGGCAAGGAGAGAAAAAGAGGCCGGATCAAAAAAAAAAAAAAAAAAAAAAAAAAAAAACCAAAAACGAAGCACATTTTCCGCTCGGACATTTTTCATCCAATCTTTGCACTCCAACGCAACATTCGCACACGAACACACAAACGTCGGACACAAAAAAGAAATCGAGAGCACAGAGGGAAGATTCCAATCCAGGGGGCAACTGGTACATTTGTAGGGCCAAAGGGATACAGGCAGGACAACGACACTCAGGGACATACACAGCGACACACATAGTGACAAGGCTATTTTGCTAAAGTGTTAACGTGGTCAGACAACGAACATCCATCACCCCTCTTACATATTCATCCAAAGGGTGTCTCTTTAAAATGAACTGCCATGTCATATCACGATACTAATCATACACTGCCTCTATCCGTCAACCCGACCTCCTCTGTAGATGGCCAAGATGATCTGGCTCTTCTACTTCTCCAAGATCATGGAGTTTGTCGACACCATGATCATGGTCGTCAAGAAGAACAACCGCCAGATCTCCTTCCTCCACGTCTACCACCACTGCTCCATCTTCACCATCTGGTGGTTGGTCACCTTTGTTGCCCCCAACGGTGAAGGTAAGCCGTCCGATCGTTACAAGCAATTGTTTTACTTTGTTTTTTGTGGATGTCTATCATTCAGAGCACTAACGCAGCGTATCTTATCTCTCGATCTAAATAGCTTACTTCTCTGCTGCCTTGAACTCTTTCATCCACGTTGTCATGTACGGCTACTACTTCTTGTCTGCCTTGGGCGTCAAGCAGGTCTCGTTCGTCAAGTTCTTCATCACCCGTGCCCAGATGACTCAGTTCTGCATGATGTCGATCCAGTCCTCCTGGGACATGTTCGCCATGAAGGTTCAGGGCCGCCCCGGCTACCCCTTCTTCATCACTGCCCTCCTCTGGTTCTACATGTGGACCATGTTGGGACTCTTCTACAACTTCTACCGCAAGAACGCCAAGGCTGCCAAGCTCGCCAAGGCCGAAGCTGCCAAGGAGAAGTCCAAGAAGTTGCAGTAAATGGATATATGTCTCGGTGTATACAGGACGAGGAAGAATTAGGACGATGCGGACGCTGTAACTTTTGTTGCAATAAATATGTAAATACCATCAAGTCTCTCGTTATGACGCCATGAAAAAACACACGTACACGCTCGTGTCCCTTTGACACTTGGTACTTCTCGCGTGATATTGCCAAGTGTAAAGCAGCGAGAACCAAAAAGAGATAGAAAAAGGAAGGAAGGAAGGAAAATGGCGGGAAACTTGATCTTATTTATATTCCTGTCTTTGCTCATCGAACTGTGCCTGCTCTCTCTCTCTCTCATTCACTCCCCTTCTTGGTCGAGAGATCTTTGGATTGTGCCTGACTATGTTGCGTGCTCGAATGACGATATGGAACTATTCCCCTTCATCACGTTGTTGACAAAGATACACACTCTTACTTTTTTCTTTGGTGGCTCATTTCTCTATTAGAATGGATGTATCAACTATCACTCAATCGGGTCTAGAGCCGATGTCTGAAGAAGGAAATAAAAAACCGGTTGGGTATCTTTCTTCTTTCTTTGCAAAGAGCTCGGGCCACTAGCTTGATGACCCATGACAAAAACCAGTTTTGATAGGGAAATGGGCGATTAGATTGGGCTAGAATGCGTCCGAGACATCGGTGGATCTTGACTTCCCAATCGAGCAAAGAGAACAGCAATATGGCGAACGAAGGATACGATTTGGTTCATTAAAGTCATCTGGACCAATGGTTGGATACATGTCCTGAACGGTACTGAACGGTACTGAACACCTCGGTGGTTCATGCTGGATAATCGATCGCCTCATGATGTTGTTGAGACGCTGCTTTATGCTATAGGTAAGAGAGAAGTGCCTTTCTTGGTGGATTAGGCCAAAAGTCATTTAAGCTTTCGGTGGCACAGAGAGTGATTCCATTTGACATCAAAAAAGAAGTAAGGTACTTTTAGGAAGCCCATCAATTTGTATGGTTACCATTGCAGAGGAGCAGGTTACAACCCTGATATTTATTCAGCATTGCGAAAAAGGTGTCATCCATCGAGTTTGAACCTGCACGTCACGAACAAGAAAAAAATAAACGGAAAAAGAAAGAAAATCCCGAAGAAAATTGCTGAACTGTAATTTCGATATCCCAAAAAGACGCGTATTTTGGTCCGAATGACAACATTTCCCTGAGAGGTGACATAAACAAAGGCAGCAACTTGCATACCGGCAGAGCGTTCATTCCCTGTCTGTCGTTTTTTTTTTTTTTTTTTATTTGTTTGCAGTCAGAGGAAAGTCGAGACAAGGTAAGGCAGAGGCCAATGTTCTTCTTCCTGGCTTGCTCTTCTTTCCAGTGGAACCCCTGGGCTTGTATAGTAGAGTACTCTGGGAAAATAAGGTGCAGGCGTGATTATGGTTTGTCAAGGCCAAGCCTGTCCTTGCACACGCAAAAGTAGAGCAATTATTGCCAGCAATGTTGCAATGGTGCAATTGTGCAATTGTGCCTCCCTCCCATTGCGCACGCGTGCCATACCCAAAAAAAAAGAATTATGGTGGTCTAATGTGGTCTGTTTGAAACCAAGAAACCATATCAACCCACATCAACCCATATCGCACCATTTTACTTGAATTTCGCCATATCAGCAAAAAAAGAACCAGACCATGGCGGATGAAACTATAGCCCTGGACACTCGTTAGTTCTTCCATCCATCTCTCCATTTACCTCTTAGTTCTTGGAGAATAACACCTTTTCATCTTGTCCGACATGCACGAGCAGAGAGCGTGGCATGGCGTGGCATGACTGAATCTGTTGTGTTTACAGGGGGTACACTAAGCAACGCACCTCTTTGCACGAATGCTTTCCATGTGTTTTTAACGGACATTTGAGAAAAGAAAGGAAAGCGCCAGTCGAACTCGTCTATCTTCGCTCACTGCTACAAACCAATTCCCTAAACCCATTTCAGAACACAACACTAATCCAGGCCTGTGCTCTGTTTTTCCATCTCGTTTTTCGATATACTTTAACAACGTTATCGTTGCACCATTTATCTTGACCATGACTCCACAGTCCTCCTTACAGCTTGCTTTCCTCCTTGATGGCTCGAGCGAATCCTCTCCGGCGCCATCCAATGTCGTCTTTCGTCACAGTCTTACCTGCTCCATCCACAGCATAGAACAAAGTGACAACAACCAAGAAAAAAAAACTTATATATACCGGCAAATGCGCACCATCTCCCTTCTTGTCTCCTTGATCACTCATCCTCTCAGTATCCGAAAACCAGATCGAAGGCATTTCATTTGTCCTGATCCTTTCTCATCCAACCCGTCTCTCTCCACCTCCACTCGTATCTCGCCAGATCCACTATCTTTTTTATCACCCTCCTTGACCAAAAAAAAAAAAAAAAAAAAAACAACAAGCAAACACACATCGATCATGGCCGATAAACAAGAGGTTTTCGAAAAGCCCAATGGCGATCCTGAAAAGGCTGGCAAGGCCCACAGTATCGTGTCCACCCTGAGCACAGACTCTGCCGACCTGAAGCTGAGAATCCTTGGAGAGAAGAACCCCCACTATGTCCATGACCTCACCTGGACCGAGGAAGAAGAGAAGCGCATTGTTCGGATATTCGATTTCAAAGTCTTGACTTGGATCTTTGTCATGTGTAAGGAATACCATTCATGTTTTTTTGTCTTCTTGCTTTGCTTGTATTGCAACCTTTGTTTGACACCTCTTCATTCCATGTATAGTCTTCTTCCTCCAATTGGATCGTGGAAACATGTCGAATGCCTTGACCGACAATTTGATGGCAGATCTAGGTGTTGACCTTAACACTATCACCCTGGGAACAACAATCTTTATCATATTTTTCTGCGTCTTCGAGATTCCATCCAACATGATCATTCGCCGTGTCGGCCCCCACCGCTGGATTCCATTCTTGATGGTAATAGACTATACACATGAAGTATAGGTGACTGGTGTACGTGGCAGTATTATCCTAACCGGAGCTATATGCACCTATTCTTCATATGTCATTAGTTCTTCTGGGGCTTGGCTACCGCCGCCCAGGTGTTCCTCAAAGACAGGGCCAGCTTCTTTATTTGCCGCGCATTGGTTGGCACGTTCGAGGCTGGTTACATTCCAGGTATTGCCATCTACCTCACGACGTATTACAAGCGTGACGAGATGGCCTTGCGTCTGAGTGTCTTCTGGTCCTCTTTGGCCGTCGCCAACTCGAGCGCCGGTGTCCTCGCTTACTTTATTCTTCAGCTCCGAGGCAAGGGTGGTCTGACTGGATGGAAGTGGTTGTTCCTGATCGAGGGCTTGGCCACTGCTGCCGTCGGTGTCCTGTCCTTCTTTATCCTGCCCGAGGGCCCCACCTCCACGAAGGGCTACCTGCGCTTCGACGGCTTCTTGACTGAGCGCCAGGAACTGATCGCCATCACCCGACTTATCCGCGATGACCCCAGCAAGGCTGATCCTCTCAAAAAGGTAGTCCCCCGGGAGGATGTTTGGCGCGCTCTGACGAGCACCAAGCTCTGGCCCAACCTGCTGATCGGATTCTTTGGACTGCTTCCTTCGACCCCCATCGGTGGATTTGCTCCCCTGATCCTGAAGATGCTGGGCTTTGACGGTTTGAAGGCCAATCTGATGACCATTCCTGGCTACCTGATGGGCCTCTTCGTTATGTCGACTGTCAGCTTTAGCTCCGACAGATATAACGAACGTGCATTCCACGGTGCGGTCGCGACTTTGTACTATGCCTGCTGTGTGGCCTCGTTGGCGCTGCTGCCGATTGGTGCTAGCAAGTACTCACTGTATGTTGCTCTGATATTTACCATGGGTGGTTCCACCTGTTGGCACCCTGTCAACGCTGCTTGGATTGCTAGCAACACTGCTGGCACTGGCAAGCGTACCATAGCTCTAGCCATGTATATCAGTAAGTCTTTTTCCTATTTGGATGAATTTCTCTTCCTTTTACTCTCTGTGGGGGGGGGGGGGGGGGGGGGGGGGGGGGGGGGGGGGGGGGTTGCCGCGGCTTTGCTTTGGTGGTCTAACGCTCCGTTTATCTTCGCTGCAATCTCTTTCCTTTCCAGTGTCCGTCAACCTCACTGGTATCGCTGGATCCAACGTGTTCAGAGCGAACGCTGCGCCCCGCTTTATCACAGGCATGTGGGTCCTGTTTGGCTCGTTGGCGATCACGATTTCGCTGTTTATCTTCCAGCGCTACCACTTCCGCTACCTGAACGCGAAGCGGGCCCGGATCACCAAGGACTGGACCGACGATGACTGGCGCAACTACAATGCCACCACCACGGACGACGGCGACGATCGTCTGGACTTTGTTTATACCTATTAAGAAATAAGAGAAGGAGAGAGAAAGAGCGTGAGGTCGAAGAGGGGCGCCTGTAAATATAATCACCACTTTATTATGAGAAAATAAAAAAAGATGCATCAAATGCGAGGAACTGTTTATTCCGATGTCATTTTATCAGTCACATTGGCGACGAGTTCAGGGAAGTCGCGGTCTCGAATAAAATGGCCGCGGTCGGGCAGCTCAATGTAGTCGACGCCAGAGATCCTGGAGGCCACCTCACGCTGCTCTGCAATGGGTACAAGATGATCCGAAGGTGAAGCTTTTCGTTGGTCATTATGTATTATTTGGTATGCATCAAAGTTGATTTGGAAAAAATAGTTATTAGCTTGCATGATCACAAATCACATGTATCTTCTTTTCTTCTTCAAAAGGACGACAATTCATTCACTATGAGACAGGGTGACTTACAGAACTGAGTGATCCAATTGGTGTTCCTGGAGATGGCATCCCAGTCCCACGGTCTATTAAAGTATCCAGACTCACGCTCCATGACATCGCCAAGATCTGAGTGGTAAGCACTGACAAGGACGACGCCTTTGACCTTACGGGTTTCAATATAGCGGAGGATGGCGGCAGCGCCACTACTATGACCGATGACAACGTCCTTTTCGCCGATTTCGATTTCGTCCTCCATGAATTGGATCCAGATGTGCTCGTGTGCGTCGAACGAGTCGGGAAAGGTGCGGAGGACAGAGCCGCCGGGGAAGAGTGGGTGCTGGGTGGCGGGGTTCTTGACCTGGACAAGGGCGTTGATGACGGACGGGTACCACATGGAGGTCTCGACGCTGTCGTTACCGTTTCCTGGGACCAAGATGATGCGCGACATGCTGTGGTAGTAGCTGGAGGGCTGTGGGGGGTCAGAGTTGGGTTGGTGAAGAAGGGTTGTAAAAGAAAGGAGTGAGTGGAAAATAAAGAAACTGCTCACACTTGCGAATGCCGCGTGGGAGTCGAAAATGAAATTGGGAGGGGACGTGTCAAAAAGCAGTCCACCCCACCAAGCCACCGCTTTCTCGCCTTTTTCTCTCTGATCAAGCACACATTGAATCGCATTAAGCTTGGCTTGCCCACACAATCCATCTCCACAGACATCCACCTCCTCCATCAACACCCTTACACTTCTCATTCATTTTCACCCAAACACACACTCTCAGCACCATTTCACTCATCTCATCCACCTGAGTGTATCTCCTGCGGTTCATTTTCTACTTGGACTGGTCCTTTTTTTTCCCGCTTCGAGGCTCCTCCCCTGGATTCACCAAACAAAATCTGAAGCGCGTCTAAAACTCACAATCAAACCCAGTCCAGAACAACATTCACCTCTACCAGATAACCCATGGACGCACAGTGGACACCGAGGTTTGAGGACCTCAAGCACAGAGTCGAGAGCGCCTTCCGCTCGGATTCACGCGACTTTGTTATTGCTGTTCACCGCGACTTGGAGCAGAGCAAGAGCTCAATATACGCCCTCTTGGACACCCCACGGCCCAATGAGGCACATCGAGCCCGGCTCAAGCTTGGTAAGTGTCCTCTTTTTGCTTTGTCCAACACATATCATGTCTTTGAAGAAAGAAATCTCAGGATAAAACGTTCGGAAAATTATTTCGTCGCGGTTCACCTCATGTTAACCTCACCGCAAATCTCGTTATGTTGTTATAGGATCCCCTGAGATTGACGGCAAACCAAGGACAGTGAACGAGCAGTTTATCACCGATGCGATCCTGTTATCGGACCAGCTGGAGATGGATGAATACGCGGCAGCATCTCTCCTCCAACACGGTATTCAGAACCAAGCGCGCTTTGACAGGACTGCGGTCGAGACTGCCATCACTCTCTTCCATCACGAGCGCCTCCATCTGCTCAACTGTATCTACACCCTCATCGACACATCCATCGGCCTTGGATCACCCTCAGACTTTAGTAGGGCCATCGACTCATTCAGGAAAGATCTTTTGGATTCGAGCAAGGGTAACCTCCCCTCCAAGGCACTGGCGCAGATTGAAAGCTTGGATAAGAAGGCAACAACCCTCAAGAACTCCATGACAGAGACGTCTGCCCTTGTGGCCCAGATGGGCATGTCTATCAACGAGGACCGACTCGACTACATCAAACAGGAGCGCGCACTTTTGGCTACTATCCTTTTTGGCATAGCATTCTACCACGAATTGTCGGCCCCTGTGCTGAAGGCCACCATCACAGCGCTCAAAAAGCTGACTCTGTCTGACCCTATCGCGATCAACCTGACTGTCACCGTGATGGCTGCACTGGAAGTTTCGGAGGAACACATGTTAGCCAGAGGCAAGGCCAAGAGCGACTTTGCTGAGTTCATGACCAAAGAGGCGTTTATCAAGGAGTACGCCGGATTTATTGGAGAGCATAACTGGGCCGTGCCTGCGATCCGTGCCACCATCTTGTTCCAGTTCGCTCTCTGCATCGGAAACATATTCGACGGTCGACAGGACGGCATCACTGAGGACGAACTTCAGGCTGTGACTCAGAGCGCCGTCGACGAGAACACTTTCCAGTTCATTGCCAGCTATATTCTCGGCTTCAAGTCGCGTGTCTCTGTGACTGGAAAGCAGGCGGAACTGCCCTTCAACATTCCGAATGCGTCTTTGGGCATTGTGGAGCAGAATGCGGATGGATTCGAGACTACTGTCGGAAAACCTTCGGAGGCGCAGCTGGATTCGACCGACCTTCAGAACGGAGTTCTCGAGCTGTTGGAGCTCACACTGCGCGACTTCATCATCCGAATGATGCCCCTTCTCCGCAGGATCAAGCATAAGGAGGAGGACAGCCAGAACAGCCAGACATCTCACCGAACTTACTCCCAACACTCGACTACCCCATCCAGAAACGACTTGGACGCATTGTTCACCGTGGTCTCGCTCGTGTACAAGGACCGTCCCGAGGCAAGTCTGCGATACTGGCCTATTGGTGACGATCGCCTGCACGGTTTCCTCAAGTGGGGAGCCGACTGCAAGATCGCTGCCCGCTCATTCTTCGACATGATTGGATCGCTTGCCACAGGAACCCAGTGCGCCCACTTCGCCTACGACTTTTTAAAGAGTAACGGAGGACGATACGGCACTCAGAGCTATTCGGCACCCCGCACACTTTGCTCTTGGGATAAGCTTTTTGAGGCGATCGAGCTTTATACCAACAACCTGAACCAAGCCATGGCCACAGGAGGCAGGATTGAAAAGATTCGACCAGAGGAAGAAGCGCTGCTTAAGTCCATGCTTCGTCTCTTGTGCACCGTGGCCCAGTACTCGGTTCCCGCTCGTTGTGCCATGAACGATACCAAGCAGTACCGTGTCACCCATGCCCTTTTCCGGTTCTTTATCTGCCCCATCTCTGTCGACCTCAAGGCTTCTATTCTGGATACGATCGCCGCCTTTGCCGCGCCCACCGGTCTCGGAGGCGACAACGCCAGCCTTGTGTGGGATTACTTGGAGCAAGCCAAGATCTTGCCCAAATCATACGGCACTGCACCTGAGCAGGCCCTGACCATGGACAAGTCTGTTGTGCCCCACCGCCAGGACTATGAGCAACTGGATTCAGGAATCGGCTACGACATTCAGGAGATTGAGACAGCTAACGAGACATACCCTGAGACGATTGCCTTTGCCAATCTTTTGAGCAGCCTGATTCAGGTGCCTGTGAACCCTGAGGAACTGTTGTCTGGAGGCTCACCCACAATCCCCGCCTTGCTTGGAAACGGATACCGTCAGCCAGGTGTCATCCCTTACACTCGTTTCGTTTTGGATGTCATCTTTGTCAAGGCCCTTCAGCGTCCTTACCGATCCATCAACGAGAAGTGGAAGGTCTTGGAGGCTTGTCTCAGATTTATGGAGAGATGTCTCTTGTCCTTTGATATTGGCTCTTACATCCTCGGCAACAACCCCAAGGCTCAAGACCGCACCAGTTTCGAAGCACAGACAACTCAGGCCGTGAGGGCATCACAACACCCAGGATTTGAGATCTTGACCTTATTGCTGTCAGGAGGCGATGTGCTCCGCCAGATTTTCAGGATTCTCGGATCAGGAGTGGCGATGCTGAACAAGGACGACCAAACTACCCCCTATCTCAAAACCTCAATCCTCCGATGCTTCAGGATTCTGAGCAAGGCCACTCAACTCCAGGATATCTTCATCGAGTACATCGTTCAGGTCCTCCTCACCACCCCCAGCAACAGAAACTCGATCCTGTCGTCCTTGGCTCCCATCGAGCAACATCTCTCCTTCAACCAGGCGACCGTTGTGGACATTGCCATGTACATCAACTGTGATGTCAGCAACGAGATCTGCTCGCTTTCGATCGAGATCCTGGACCGACTTTCAGCATCACCTCTTTTCGCCAGTGGTGCCAGCCATCATGGAATCGCTGTCAACCGTTTGGTGCGCATCTTGGAATCCTCGCCAATGTCGAAGCAGATCTTGTACGGATTCGTTGCCAAGCTGAGCGCGGATGACGAGGAGTCGACCTTTGAATACGGAGCCAGCCAGCCAGACAACAACAACGCTATGATTCTGGATGGACCCGAGTCAACACCAAAGAGGGCGATCGTGTCAACACAACCCATCACCATCTCCTCCATCCGCCTCCAGATCATGCGTTTGCTGCTCGATAACTTGGCAGACTCAAGGAGCTCACCGTCCATCACTCACTTTTTGTTGGGCTATCCTACCGAGACGCATGTCACTAAGAAGTCCACTAACGTCCTTGACGACTTGTCAAATGTCACCCTGTTGACTGTGATTCTGGACCTGCTGCGCAGCGGTTCGAGTGGGCAGGAATACGACCAAACCTCACCGCTATTTGTCACCCATCCTCAGCTTGCGGAAAAGTGCCAGGAACTCATCTACAGACTTTGCTCCGACTCTCACACGACCTCAGCCACAATGCGCTACCTTCGCACACAGGAGGCTTTCTTCCGCAGGAATCTGCAGGCGCTCCCTATTTCTTTCGGACAGGGACTCGAAGGAGAGCATGGAGTCTTCACTAGCTTGAATGGATCTCGTTTCCGGGGCAACCTCTTCAACCTGCTTTCTCAGCTTTACCAGCGATCATGGGTGATGAAGACCTCGGCACTGGAATTGCGCTTGGCTTGCGAGTCAAAACAGCGTCGTGAAGCTACCGGTCTTCTCAGCTTGCTCTACATCAGCACCGATAACACCAGGACAGCTGGCGAAGACGACTACTTGTACTCACTCACTCGAGCCAACAACGGCACTCTGGTCCAGCCTCGCATGAAAATCTTGGAACTTTTGGATTCGATCGATTTCCATTGGGAGGACGACTTGAAGGTTCAGGATTTGGAGCGTTACTACTTTGCAGACATCACAGAGGGCGCATGCCTGGAGAAGGACGACTACGGTGTCGAGCTCTACAATGCCCGCAAGCTGTTCTCGCTTCTGCTGGCTCGCAAGATCCAGTTGGAAAACGACAACATGATCACCGGTCAAGGACACAAGAACGCTGCCCACGCCGAGATTCAGGCTATCATGGAGCAATGTCTTGCCCGCAACCATGCCCGTAGACTGGAGGCAGGAAGAAAGAACGCATTCGAGTCCTGGCGCGAACTGGTCGAGATCTCTCTAGGCCCTGGATTCGATTTGTTGAAGCTGGAGCAGCGCGAGTCTATTCTGTACGAGATCCTGGAGGCCGTCTTGACCAAGATCCAGAGAGGATGCTCAGCGGATGTGATGACGATCCTGACCAAGGTTGCGCTCTGCGTCATCCAGAGCCTCCGCATCGACCACTTTCGCCAGTTCATTTTCCAAGCATCATCGGCGGACCCTCAAGAGATTGATGCACGTCTTCCAGCCGAGAGACTGCACAAGATCCTGCGTGAGATTATTGCGTGTATTCTTCGGCCAGGCAACCCTCAATCCCGCTGCAACCTCTACTCGACTTTGGTCAACTACTTCCAGTTCACTCGATCGGACAGCGACTCTCAACGTGGCGCTCTCACCAATGGCTTCACAGACGGTTCTCTTCGTCAAGCACTAGAGCTCAACAACAAGGGCTATGTCATGGAGGTTAGCGACCGTCTGTTCGGGATTGTGTGCCAGGATGCTTCGGATGTCGATCAAGTTTGCAAAGTGGCCGCTTTCACGCTGCTCAATACACTCTACGGCCTGTTCGAGAAGGAGTCAACAAACCGGGTACTCTCCCACTTGGTTCAGAGAAACTATCTTAAGCATTTTATCGAGATCTTGGCGCGTGAGGATCAGGAGCTTCAGGCAGCTGTACGTGGTCATGTCAGTCGCATTCCGATTGTCAGCGAAACAAGGATGACTCTTTTCCTCCGCATTGCCCAGCACCGCGATGGCGCCGAGCATCTGTTGGAGTATGGGTACTTTGATGTCCTGTCCAACTCGTCCACCGTCATTGACATGCGATCCAACCTGAACACGACTGGTAAGTTTATTTGTCTCTTGTTTGTTCTCTTTGCTTTTTCATTTGTGCACACTCTGATCTTCCTGTTCACCTTTCGTAAAATAGATTACGGTCTCTTTGAGCAGACGGAAAGCAATCGTTACCACAACATTGTTTATCCTATGCTCCAAGTCGCTGTCGCTATCCTGGCCAACCTTGGTCGCAGCCACCGCAGAGCTGCCAGCAAAGTATGTTACTCTATTTGTATGTAAAAGACAAATCGCCCAACAAGCACATGGGTCTCATTTGGCTAAATCTGTATATATCTATTTTATCTATTTTTTAGGCTGAAATGTTTGTTGCCAGTCATCAGGATACTTTTGCCTCCATCCTCAGAGATAACGACTTCCCAACAACCATCAACTCGTTGCGCGAGCTTCGCGTTGTTACAGCCTGCATGAACCAGCTTGCCGGCAAGACCTCTGTAAGTCCTTCTAATGGCTCTCTGTTCTTTCTGATACATCGCACCGCCGATTTCTAATAATTGACATACGATTCTGTAGTCCTCTGTGTTCGGTCCCCTTCACAGCCTTGTCCTGGCCTTGATCCCCAAGTACTTTTCTATAGACCAGTGGGCCCAATCTCTCCAGCCTGTGAGCGACGCCGAAAAGATTCTCTATGCCACAATGGCGCCCTCTCTCACAGCCAAGGCTGGAACAACCTTATTTGAGCGCGATGCACGAAGTCTGTCAAGAGACATTTGCAAGAACCTGTTGTCGTATAGCCAGATTTGCACTGAAAGCGATCGCACAGGTACCTTTTCTTTCAATTTTTCCTATTTTTGCTTGCTTGGAGAAGTGCTTACACTTACCATGGAGTGGGAATAAGTGCTAACACTGAGACCTGTTCTGCGACGTTCGATATTATAGCTGCGCAATCGTTCTCGCCCATCTTCTCCTGGAGTGTATCAAGTGTTACCACTAGTCACCATGACTCTTCGGCCATGCCCTCTCTGGCGACACTGCTAACGTATCTGGGACGGATTTCAGGCGAGACCCAGGAGACTCTTGCACGTCACCAAACGCAGCTGGCCAAGTACAACAACGTCTCGTCCCTGACGACGGATGAGAAGCAGAATATCCTGGAGGCATCCGACGAGCCGTTCATTGACGATCTGGTAGCGATCCAGCGCGACCAGTTGGCTGTGCAGGTGCTTCAAAAGATGCTCTTGACATCTTCTCAGGACGTCGACTCTTCGCTGTGTGAGTTCTGTTTTTCTTTCTTTCTTTGTTTACTTCTTTTTCCTTTTCCTTTCTCTCCCAAAAACAGGGTTCTTTTCGCGCGTTGACTTTGAATTTGTGCACGCCATCGATCTAAACTCTTTTTTTCTGTCGTATGAACTTTATTCGTTTTACCTAGATCTGCTCGAGACGTCGCTGGTGCTTCTCTGGCGCCATCTCGAGTACTACCTGGGTCAATACGCAGGCATGCTCGATAGCAGCCCTCAGGCTGGTCTGGGACAATCACGGTTTGGACAGAGCTTGGGATCATCATTCAGGGCAACCACAGGGAACGCCTCGGTCGGATTTGGCGCCAGTGTTGGTCAGAACCAAGGCTCCAAGAACTACCGGCCCACACTCACCGAGGCTCAGTCACTGAAGCGAGATGCTGGACACGTTGTGCGCCCTGTGCTTGACAATCTTGCGAACCTGCACTTGGTAAGGACGTTTTTTTTTTTTTGTTGTCTTTGTTCTTTGGGCTCGTCTGTTTTCTCTCTTTTTGCACTTTGATCTCGATCTAACTCGTCCTTTTTCTTCTTCTCTCTGTTGTTTGTTAATTACAGGAGAAGACAGGAGTAAATGGATCGCATAACAGCTTCATTGAGCTTCTGTCCCGTCGTCTCCATACCCTAGTAGGGCTGTCCTAGGCAAATAGAAAGGAACAAAGAAGAAGAAAAAAAGACAGCTCAGTTCTTGCTGAACCACTATGAGTCAACAGCAGCGTAGAAACAACCCCTACCTAAAAAAAGCCACCCAAAATTAAAAAAATGGAAGTACTTTTTCTCGCAGAACTCTTATCGATCAAAGGGAACTTCTTGTATCACACAAAACCCCACTCACACCGATATACGTAGGCGCATCACTCTACCTTACTCTTTCCATTTCTTCTTTCTTCACCCATTGCCCAATTACCCTCTTCACCCATCTACATTATTAATATGACTCATAACGTAAGTGGGGTTCATGCCCTTGATTACAAGCTCCACCTCAATTGCACGGACCCTCGCCCGTCTGGAGATGAACCATCTTCTACTCTCTTTGCTCAAATTGAGGAAATGTCGCCAACAGAGAATAGAGAAGAAGTCAAAGGGTACAAGGCGAGCATACTCATATCCTTTTATGTTCTTAGATCTCTGTCAAGCCCACGCTGGAAGAGGTCCAAGACTTTGTGGCGGCCAAGGCCGGCAACACGATCCCCATCTTTGCCGAGATCCAGGCCGATATGCTGACTCCCGTGATGGCCTACCTCAAGGTCTCGGACAAGTGCGACTACTCTTTCCTGCTCGAGTCCATTGCCGGTGGCGAAAAGATTGGACGCTATAGTTTTATTGGCAGTGGTAAGGATGTCTTCAATGAGTTCATATTTCTCAACGGATCAAAAAAGCCCGATCAAATTACCCGTGGGTGGTTCCTTGGCTAATTCCTTCCTGTTTTTGTTGTCGGACTTCATATAGACCCATACAAGGTCCTCAAGACCGGACCAGAAGAGGCACTCCAGGGCGACCCTCTCACCATTCTCGAAAAGGAGCTCAAGAACATTCGCTACGTCAAAGTCCCCGGCATCCAGGATTTCACAGGAGGCGCAATCGGTTACATTGGATACGACAACGTCCAGTACTTTGAGCCTCGGACCAAGCGCGACGACTTGCAGGACCCTATGGGGCTCCCAGATGCTGTGTTCTTGTTTTGCGACACAATCGTGATCTTTGACCACCTGTACCAAAAGATCCAGGTCGTGACCCACTACCGTTCGGATGTGACAGACCCAGCCGAGGTGCAGAACCAGTATTTGAAGGCTGTGGAAGAGATCCAGATCACGGTCGATCTGCTGAACCAGGAGCACACCCCCAAGGTACCCCAGCCAGCCGTCATCCTGGGCCAGGAGCCCGTCTCGAATGTGGGCAAGGATGGCTATGAAGGGTTTGTGACTACGCTCAAGAAGCATATCAAGAAGGGCGACATCATCCAAGCAGTCCCCAGCCAGCGCCTGGCCAAGCCTACCACCTTGCACCCATTCAACATTTACCGCCACTTGCGCTCGATCAACCCTTCTCCTTACATGTTCTATCTGGACTTGAAGGATTTTACACTGGTGGGCGCCTCGCCCGAGATGTTGGTCAAGGTTCAGGACCGTGTCGTGTTTACCCACCCGATCGCCGGCACGCGCAAGCGCGGCGCCACACCCGAGAAGGACATTGCCCTGGGCGAGGAGCTCCTTGCCGACCCCAAGGAGCGCGCCGAGCACATCATGCTTGTGGACTTGGGCCGCAACGACGTCAACCGTGTGTGCAAGCCCGAGTCTGTCAAGGTCGACTCACTGATGCACCTGGAGCGGTACTCACACGTGATGCATATTGTGTCGAATGTGTCGGGAACGCTGAGAGAGGACAAGACGCCGTTTGATGCGTTTAGAAGTATCTTCCCCGCAGGGACCACGTCCGGGGCGCCCAAGGTGCGTGCCATGGAGCTGATCTCGGAGCTGGAGAGGACAAAGCGCGGGGTGTATGCTGGTGCGGTGGGGCACTTCAATTATGCTGGAGGGTTGGATACGTGCATTGCGCTGCGCACGATGGTGGTCAAGGACGGTGTGGCGTACCTGCAGGCCGGAGGTGGTATTGTGTATGATAGTGTCGAGGAGGACGAGTACCAGGAGACGATCAACAAGCTGGGAAGCAACTTGACGGCGCTGAGGGTCTGTGAAGAGTATTATTACCGCAAGCAGCAGCTCGAGGGCAACTAGAGGAGGATCCGTCGGTGTTGTTGTATGTTGTATGTTGTATTGTATGTAGAGGATTAAAAAGAAAAAGGTGCATGTATATCCAGAGGAAAAACTTGATCTTGCATTAATGCCCCGGTGTGGTTTCGATATGTTTTTCCCTTGTTTTCTTTTTGCAT
The DNA here is from genome assembly GCA_000739165.1 of Podila verticillata NRRL 6337. NCBI lineage: Eukaryota > Fungi > Mortierellomycota > Mortierellomycetes > Mortierellales > Mortierellaceae > Podila > Podila verticillata. The sequence goes on from KN042418.1 coordinate 993,195, forward strand.
GGAAAGGACGCGCAGGGTACGAAACGCGGCAAGCCCCCAGGTCAAAGTGGTTGAGTTGATCCGAAACTGCATCCGGCACGGTCCACAATATAAGGGAGTGAAGGTCGTGTTTACTCAAAAAAAAAAAAAAAAAAAAAAGTTGTTTTGTGCGCGTCTTGGACAAGAAACGTCAAGAGGGATCAAAAAGGGCATGGGTCATGACATGTGCAAACGGACCCAATATATCACTGATGCCTTGTGTCTGTCGACACAGGAGGATCCCCTGTTCGACATCGTGGGCAAATTTGCGTGACAGACATGACCTTCTTCCCTCCGTGCTTCAGGGCTGGAATGAGAACGCAGCATAGCGCAACGTGTCTAGATATCGAATTTTCTAAGTGATCGGACGAAAGGAACAGGGTCAATTGGGGGGATGGTATATTCCCGTCGAGGCACGGTATGAAATTGAACATGTATGGGAGATAGAAGAAACTCTCCTGCGTGTGCGCGCGAGAGAGAGAGTGAGAGAATCATGAAGAGTAAAAAAGATAGTATAGTGAAAAAACGGTCCTGAGGATGGTTGAATGACCATCCTTGATGATTGGCATGTGCTGATGATGGCACATCGACCTTTACTGCCTTGTCTCCCTATTGAACGGAAAACACTAGGCTGAAGAAAAATTTGCTTTCGCTTCTATAGTCTCTCCTTGGCGTGCCATCTTTTTTAATCCGTTGCGATGACATAAAAAGCTGGGATATGCCTATCGATCTATGGGCCAAGGTGTGTAAGTCGATGGTGCTTGCTAAGCGACCCTTTCTCCAAGGTGACATAAACAAGAGACAAAACAAGAAACGAGGGTTGGTGAGTGGAAGCAGTGTATTTGTATCAAGTCGGACCAGCTGGACAAACAAACATCCTCACAGATACAGCGCATTAGTAGGGCATTCCGGCGTGCCCTGGCATGGATTCGTATCCCCCACAAATACTTGAAAGACCCTTGATGTGTGGTTGTGGTTTGGGTGTCTGCGCACGACCAACAGGACTCGACGTCGACAGAGGAGGAGGATCACACATAGCGATGACGATAACGGGTGTTGAGAGCATGATGGGTCTAATGGGTCCAGTCCTGCCCTTCTTTTTTTTTGCTCCGCAAATGCCATCCTGCAAACCTGTGCCCAAACCATCGATCCCTTCCTTCCTTGCTTGTCTTCATGCTCAGCTAAAGGCAAAAAGGCCTTGGTCTGTGAGCACAGGCAACAATTATTTATTTTGGGGAGAGAGATGAAAACCCAAGAGTCTAAGCTGAGTAGAGAGAGTGATCCCAATTTGACTTGTGATTTGCACCTGAAAGTGACAAACAATGTACCGTCCTGCTCCCATGCTCCCATGGACCACAGTCGAAGCAAGGGCAAGGATTGCTTTCAAGTGTGACACTTACTCATGGATCCATCCAGAGAACAGGGAACTGCCAGTTGCCGGTCCTAGTGCTTGCTTGGTTAGTGTGACCAGGGTCCCTCTCTTCACCCCATGTTTCTTTTGTCTCTCTCTTTCCCTCTCGCTCTCTCTTTCTTCTTCCTCGGAGATTCCCTTACCTGCACATTCCCAATTGTCGCGTGTTTGTGTCCCATATGTGATATGATGGTGATGTGCCCATGATGGACTGAGAGCTGGACTAAGAGCCGAAAAAGGGCATGAGGGAGAAGAGGCAAACAAATGTGATTATGTATTCATCGATGCCCTTGTCCCTGCTGTCTCTGGCCACGCACCTCTCTGTTTCTCTGTTCATATTCCCATTGTCATTTCCTTTTCTCTCTTTCTCTCTTCATCCATTACTTTCATTTCAATTCATTTCCTTCATTTCAATCCCAATCCAATCTCTCCTTATTTCTTTCCTGACCAAAGGTCAATCGCAATATTTAGTATTCATATTCATATCGCCACCTCCTTTCCTCGCTCTCTCTCTATCTCTCTCTCCGCATACTGCTACCTCTCTTTCTCACTCTTTTTCCCATATCGCACTCTTCTCATACATCCAAATTCACCTCTTTCTCTCTCTCTGCTACCCTTTACCTTACCCCTGCTCGCCCTTTCCTGCCCTTGAACAAAAAGACCACACAGTAGACAGCTGAACAGAGTGTCATTCCACCCTTCTATTCAATTGTCATTCAAACAACCCTCCTCCATCACATCTCTGACGAAACATAGCCAGTTATCGACCAGTGCCTGAGTTTTGTGCGAAAGCAATGGCCACCGTAGACCCCATCTCTGTCTCCATCACCACCCCATGTCTCTCGACCTCCAACTCTGAGCTGTCACTCTCCTCGCTGGCAGCCTCTGCCCTGGAGGACTCGGACTTGGAACACCAGGAACAGCAACCAAATAAGCTCTCGCCCTACGACAAACACCCATATACCCTCTCCAAGGACACTGACCTGGGATACGCCTCTGCCACCGGGTCGACCATCAGCCTAGGAACCGCCACAAAAACCGTCGTTTCACACACAACCACAACCACAACCACCTCACCTTCGCCACCGATAAGCCCACTTGCATCAACACTGCAGACCTCTCCTTCCTCGCCCACCCCTTCAGCATCCATCTCACATAACGCACCAGCGACCTCCTCGGAGGTTGACATGATGGCTTCCTTGGACGAGGTCCTGATGCGCAAGTCAGCTCCCACCAGCGACTATTACAGCACTGGAGGTAGCGACAGTGGCCATGACGAAGCAACATCCCGTGACACCTCAGCTGAGCAACACCAGCAAAACCACGAACAGATTCTCCAACCACAAGACAAGAACCACAGCCGATTCTCGACTACCGGCTCGGATGCAGATCTGATTGACCGGGAGCGTGATTTCAGGGCGCAGCACGAAGAGAACACCCCAACATTGGAGCAGATGGGCCTGGACAAGCTCGACGAGCTCGAGCTCCGCATGTTGCTGCAGAATGCCTACGAGGTGATCCAAGAGAAGGAGCGAGGTAAGGATCCAAACATAAAAATGGATGCCATGTGAAGATGGGATTTACTATCTGTTCGATCCATCCATACCCAAACCCATCGTGCCCCCCCTCCCCCCTCCCTCCTTTGATCCATATGCGCTCCTGATTGCAACTTCTTCCCGTCCTCTAACCACTTTCTTCTTCTTTTTCTCTTCTTCCTTTCCCATTTCTGCTTTATCAATTTTCGTCTTCCCGGAATCGTGCCCCTATTCCCAACCTCTCCAATTTGCTTTTTTTGGCGCTTCCCTTTCCCTTTCCAAATCCCTATCCTTTCCTATCTCATTTTTTCACATTGCATAGATCTTGGCATGGCAGCCATGATGGGCCAGGGACTAGTCGAGTCCCACACCACACTTCAAGCCAAGTACCAGCATATCCTCACGCAGCTCAGACAGCAGCGTCTCCATCGGCCACGGCAGCTTACGCCGCCTAGGACCATTATCCTCTCACCCCCACCGGAGCTGCCGGGCGGAGATGTTGACGACGACAACAGCGGGGACGAGAACTGGGTCGACTTTGAGCCCAGTCGGTCGTCCTCGCACCACCTCTCTTCCAGCTACCCCAATTCACCCACGACCGTGGGTCCCTTTGCCCACCACGTGTCATTCCGTCGGAGCACAAGCCACAATGGTCTGATGCGGTCAAGATCTCGCCAGGATATTGAGAAGCTTGCCACCCTCGAAGATATGAACCAAGAGTTACAAGCCAAAGTCGACGCGGCCACAAAGGAGCTGAAACAAGGACGGCGACAGGCCTTCAAGCGCCACCGCAAAGCTGAGCAGGAACTCAAGGCCATCAAGGATGAGCTCGAGCGGACAACAGTCAAGGTTGTGGATCTGGAAGAGCAAAACGGACGACTGATTGAAGCCAGTCGCATGATTCGCATGCGTCGCATCCTTCTCAAGAACCAGCTCCCAGCGCCAGGATCTATCCCCGGCTCCACCATGGCGGCAATCGCGGTCGAAATGCAAGGGGACGAGATGACGATCCAGGAAATGTTGGCCGAGGACAATCGCATCTTTGAAGAGCTTCGGGATCGTTTACAATCGCTCGAGCGTAAAAACGTGTCTCTGGCGCACCAAAAGACCGAGGCGGACAAAAAGACTCAAGAGCTGGCACAGGATCTGGCAGACATGCAAAAAGACCACGAGGACCTGTTGACCAACCTCTGTGGATTCTCGGATCTGCAGACCGCGTACGATGAACAAACAGCGCACGTGAAGGAGCTGGAAAACAATATCCAAGAGCTGCAGAATCAAATCAGCACCATGTCGTCGCGGCTCTCTCAGATGAACTCACCTCTGATGTCGCCTTCTGAGCCCTCGTCGCCCATGCAGAGCTTCTGGCGGAGAGACGATGCCGACTTTAAGGCACTCAAAACGATCCTCCATGGTTCCAGCCCACAGACCGTGGCGCTCAAATCTCCAGGTCTCCGCGGACAGAAGAAGCCTCGACGAACTCTTTTGGCAGAGTTGGAGTCTGAATGGTTCAGGGATGTCTCGTTCTTTGGACCTCCTCGCGTTGTGGAGCAGCCCCAGACGATCCATATGAACCCACCCAAGTCTCCCAAGGCACTCAAGAACAAGCGCCACGACTCTGAATCCGAGTCCTTTTCGGACGACACGGGCGGACGGGTCAAGGGCTGGCGCGAGCGCATCCAGGATATGGACGAGGACGAAGCCTGTGAGTCCTCGAGCTGTATCCGCAAGCGCCGCAACCACAAGTTCAAATACAATGACATGACCAGCGACACGGACGGTGGCGTGGAGAGCCATGGCATGGACGGCGACGACAGTGACGTGGAGCAGTTCCATCTTTTCCAACAGCGCAAGCGTCGTCTGGCTGGTCTGACCATGATCGACGATAGCGATTGCTTGTCTGACTGCTCGGACCCATCGGGCCACCACGACTTGCACCGACGCTCGTCGACGCCTGGCTGCTGCTGCCACATGTACGACGACTACAGCGGCTACACCAGCTACGACGACGAGCACGACGAGGAGGAGAGTATGGTGGGCTGGGCCCATTTCGAGGACTATGATGCCTCTGCTTTGGGGTACGATAAGTACCGCGATGGTTACTACATTGGGCGCCGCAACCGCCGCAGCATCATGGGCATGATCCAGGGCGTGTTCCTGATGTTCCGCTTGCTCTGGCGCTGGTGCCGGTTTATCTGCATTCTGTCGACGGCGCTGGGTATGGCGATCTATCGTGGTCCCGATGCGTTGCTTACCGATGGACAATAAGCTCGCCTTTTCCTTGTTTTTTTTTATATCTAATGACTTTCTTATGATACCTTTTTTATTTTTTGTTTTGCTATTGGCGAGTGGTTTGCTCGTTCATGCCCCTCTCACGTTTTTTGTTGCTTTCACTATACCCCTCCTACCACATCATCACACATCTCACACGAGACAGCATATCATGCACCCAAACCTTCACACACCTCACATGTCAACGCTTGTTTTTCTTTGTTTGTTTTCTATCGCATTTCCCAAAAAAAAACCTCCAGTTTTACCTTTCTGTGCCCCAAGGGCAATAAAAACATTTTCAAGATGGATAGCATGCCTTTCACGAATGGATTTAGTTTGTTGGATCAAAGAAAAAAAAGGATGGTGCTTTGTGTATTAGGTGGGGTGGTATGAGACTATATAAACAAGTTAAAAGAAAAAAAAGGAAAACACTGAGCAAAAGGAGGGTAGATGTTTCTGACAAGAGAAGACTACTAGCTTAGTTAGCCTTCTCCTTCTTGGAAGACTTCTTCTTGGTCGACGACGAGGTCTTTGATGACTTCTTCTCCTTCTTCTCGGTCTTCTCGGGGGTATCCTCGACAGCCTTCTTCTTGAGGGTGCCGTCGGGGTTCAGGTGGGAGTACTTGGAGGGGTCGCTCGAGTAGCTGGAGCCGCCGCTGAAGAGGTTGAAGACCATGCCGGACATGGAGCCAGCAACGATGTAGATCATCCACTTACTATATTTCGATCACGAAAGAGGGTGGAAAAGAGAGGGGGAATTAGTCTACTTGGACGCAGACATATGAATAGGTCATGTGAGCGAAATTGAAGGGGAAGAACAACACTTACGGCATCCAGGAAGTGTAGGATCCGATCCAATCTGCGAAATCGGCGTACTTCTCAAAATATGCGGCCCTGTTTTCGAACAATAGTCATAAATGGACGTGTTGGTTAGCGATCGATTGGATCCAGTAGCAGTTGATACTGGTGTAAGCAAGGCCAGGCCGAAGTAATCACTTACAAGGTGGAGGTGGGGCTCATGGGACCGGACATGATGGGGTAGTTCTTGTACTGCTCCTCCTCAATAAAGTCGATCAGGAACTGGGTCTCGTTGCGGTTGTAGGGAATCTGGCGGACTGGAAAAAAAAAATCGCAAGAGAAAAAGAGAGTTAGATCATTCCGATCGCTTTTAATCGTCGACATGAAGCCAAAGAGCGTTTTGTGAGACTTACACTCTCCATCCTTGGCGTAAACGACAAAGGGAAGACGGGAAGGAACAAAGAAGCGGGTAGCAAGACGAGAGTTGTCATCGACCCAGACGGCAGCAAAGCGGGTGTTGGTCTCGTTCTGCATGGTAGTGGCAACATCCAAGTAGGTTGGGAAGTAATCGGCACAGGGGACCGAGGTTGGGGAGCAGCTATGAAGTGAAAGGACAATCGAGAAAGGTAGACCAGTTAGAAAAGGTCCTTTCTTCCTCCCTTCCGGCTTCATCCTGTTTTTCCTGACAAGTTTCATCGTTTACGCCTCAAGTTCATCCATTTTCATTCTCCTTTTGCCTGTTTCGTCCGATTGTTGCTACTTACAAGGTGACGATCCACTCGTCCTGGAAGAGGACATCTCTGTAGTTGGCGTCGGTGACGTTGAAGATGACGCCGTTGGGGTCGGCCTCAAACAGGTCGGCCTGGGCGCCGCCGGTGAGGAGGAGCTTGATTGTCTGGAAGAGGCCGCCGCTCGACTCCTCCTCGGCAATGTCGTCCTTTCCGTACTGGGCAGCGGCAGGTGCAATGAGGGCGATGGCTGCGATGGCGGCCAGTGATGACTTGAGGAACTTCATCTTATTGTTGTGTGAAAATGTAGCGAGGGTAAGGAGGGGTGATGGAGGTGATGAGGATGGAATGGGAATGAGAAGAAGAAGAAGAAAAAAAGGAAGAAAAAGAAGAGAAGAGATGAGGGGAAGAATAAGACCAACGGACAAAGAGTGGAGAGGAAAGAGTCGAGGTTGAGCCCTATCAGCGCAATAAGGTTTATGGCACTTTCTCATTGGTCCGTTCTATGTCCTGTCACACTCTTTTTTCTTTCTTTGCCTTTGTGCAATCGAGTCGCAAAGTTGTTTCCCACCACACTATCCATTGCCACTCACGATACCATACCACGCAATCTGGCTCTAGTCCTTGTCGCTCTTCTTTGAAGGTGTGCCCTGGTTGGTGTCCTCAGTTGTCAAGAGTTGGAGGGTGAAAACAAGGAAGAGGATTTATTTTCGATGCACCATGCCTGCAGACCGAGGCTGACCACTCTTCCCAGTGGAAGCGTGAGAGTCGTGATGTGGTGTGAAGAAAAAAAAAAAAAAAAAAAAGAGTTTGTGGGTATCATGAGAGTTGGAGAGTGTGAGGTGTGCATGTTTGTGTGAGTGTGATTGAGCCAATAGGAAGCGTATCCTCGTTCTCTGGAAGCAGAAAGAACAAAAATGAAGCGCCTTGGGCGTGATTGTTGTGAGTGTGCCTGTGAGAAGCTAGCCTCTGCAAGTGCTCTCAACAGGCATAATTACGCTTCCTCAGCCAAATATTCAACATCTCTTTCATCTGTTTGTTGTGTTGCTTGGGAAGAAAGAAAGAAAGGAAGAAGGACACGAAGGTACGACATGGAAGCAGCATCCGGAAAAAAAAAAAAAGTACCTAGCGCCCTTCCAAACAGTTTTTCAAAAATCGATCGGACTCGACTGCGAACGAGGAGTTTGGGTGAGCATAGGTGACGTTGACCCCTTCCTTTTTCCTTTGGATGTATCAAACGGAAGTTACGAGAACCTTTTTTTTCCTGTTCTCCATTCGCCAGCCACCACAAAAGTCGAACGCATGGCATCACTCTTTGGATTTGGCTCGAACGGGAATGGACAGCTCGGGATCGGATCCGACGAGGACACAAGCGTGCCCAAAAGAGTCAAATGCATTCAAGACATCCTCGACATCACCCATCCTGCCTCCACGCGTGATGCCTCCATCCCATTTCACTGCTTTGCCGCCGGAGGCAACCACACGGCGCTGATCACCCAGGGGTCCAGGCGCCTGTTCATGACGGGCTCTAACAAAGACGCAGAGTCGCTTTTGCCAGAGCCCTCCCAGGTGTTTAGGTCACACGAGCTTACTTTGGGATCTGGACCACTATCGCTACCTCCAGCACAACAACAAAACCAGTCTCCAACAAGGTGGTGTTCGGTGGCATGTGGATGGGCGTTCACGGTCGCCGTGACAGAGCCAGAGTCAAAATCCGGGACAGGCCAACGGATCTATGCCTGGGGATCGGGCGCGTTTGGCGAATTGGGTCTCGGACCTGGTACGACCAAGACGGGACCAAGAGCGATGCCGATCGCGGGAGGCGTGTTTGATGTCGAGGAAGGAAGCGATAGATCATTCGAGATTGTCAAGGTTGCAGCAGGACTGCGACATGTTCTCGCTCTGGTCAAGGAACACCTGCCAGGATCAGATCAGCATGAACCAGTCGTCAGAACCTTCCTGGTAGGGTGGGGCAGCAACCGGCAAGGACAGCTTGGGCAACTGATCCGGAACCGAGTCAAGGGCACACCTGGCACGGTACCTGTTCCGTTCACAGAGAAGGAGCTCCGCGGAAAGATCATGGAGCCCACACGGATCCAGCTCTCCAGGGACAACTCCGAAATTGTGGATATGACCTGTGGTCAGAACCACTCGCTAGTGCTGTTCTCGGATGGGTCTGTGTATAGCTCAGGATTGCACAAGTACGGGCAGCTGGGGCCTTCGACACTTGCACAAGAAGAAAACTCGAAGGATTTTAGGCTCGGGTTCGAACGTGTGGTTGGGTTGCCTTATGTGGATTCGATCTCGTGCGGTTGGAACCACAATGCGGCAATGGATAGTCGGGTAGAGGCTTTGGCTGAGCAAGGAGGATCCATTATTTACATGTGGGGAAGAAATGACCATGGACAGCTTGGCAATGGCGTGCCTTGCCACGTGGTCGACGGTGTGACAAGTAGCATCCCATCGGGGATTGTAAGTCTACGTATCCCAAATACAGGCGAATCAAGGCAGGGACATGGAAACAGTAGACGACAAAGCGCAAAGATTGCGTCATACAGCTGTGGATCCGAACATACTTTGGCCATGACAGGCGCAGGCGAGTGTTTTGCTTGGGGGTGGAACGAGCACGGCAACTGTGGTGCAGGCGCAGAAGATCAAGGGCAGGAGAAACCAAAGGATGTTCCAGCGCCACGAAAGGTTCTTCTTGATGTAGATTCACCTCGGCCAGGCTGGGTGCAAGGTGGATATGGATCCTCGTGGGTGTTAGCATAGACCATATTAGACGCAGTCGCCTAAAAATAATAAAGAAACTAAATTCTCACCTCCGTTCCATTTCCATTTCTCATTTTCAAATTTTGCGATCGCATGGAGTTCCTACGCTCTAATTCACATCGGCATTAGTTATGATACTGCATACATGTTGACGTAACAAGCACTCTGGCGAGCAAGCACCAAATGGAGGGAGAGGGTAGAAAACACCGATTTCGCTAGAACCATCGCCTCTGAACATCTATTTGGCGGGAATCCAGGTTAGAAAACCGAGTTGACAAGATTGGGGAAAATATCATAATTCAAAAAACGAACGTGTCACCCTGGCAATTTTTTGTTCTTTGGTTTATTAATATGTACAGAACCTATCCACGGGACAGGTTGGGGAAGAATGTTATGTCTTAAGCTGTCTTGGCAGAAGCAGTGGCCTCGGCTTCTTGCCTGGCCTTTTCGGCAGCTTCCTGTTTGGCAACGATGGCGTTGGCAGTGGCCTCCCAGGCCTTAGCCTGAGTGCCGCTGTTGGGGTCGTAGTAAGGCTTCTCACCCGAGACCGTGACACGGACACCGCGGCGGTGATAGGGTCTGAAGTCTGGGACACCGGTGTGGAAGGTCGAGCGGTTATCCCAGATGGCGACACTGTTGGGCTGCCATTGGAAGCGGACTTGGTACTGGAGCTTAATGGCGACAAGGTTATTGATGTAGTCGAGGATCCACTTGGACTCCTGAGGGGTGACCTCGTTGATCTCGCGAGTGAAGACGGGGTTGGTGTAGACCGACTTCCATCCGGTGACGGGGTTGGTGCGGATGACGGGGTGGACCGAGTCGTTGAGCTTGCCAAAAGCCTTGAGGCCGTGGTTGGCGACCTGCACCTTGAAGATGTCGGAGCTGTGGGTGGCAGTCAACCCTTCAAGCAGGTCCTTGATGGGCTGTGAGAGATTGTCGTAGAGCTCGTAGCCGTTGGACCAGATGGTGTCACCGCCAGACTCGGGGATCTGCTCAAACTTGAGGATCGAGTACGAGGCAGGGTAAGTGTCGAAGGACACATCCGAGTGCCACGAGTCGTTGGTGTTGAAGCGGCTTGGGGGGCTGTGAGTTGTGGATCGGATAAAAGGCTTCAAGTGGTCAGAGTCTTTTGCATATCTTGAAACTGAAAGAAAGCTTCGCTTGTCACGGCCCATGAGTTGTCAAGAATACAATCCTACCTAAGTCGAGAGTCGAGTACAATGACTTCAGGGTTCTCCTTAACTTGGGGCACAAGAGGGTGCAAGTGGAGGGGACCCCAGCGACGGCCGAGCTTGATGTGCTCCTTGTAGTCGAGATCGTCCTGGTCACGGAAAAAGACAACGCCACGCTCGGCGATCAAGGCTGCAAGCTCCTCGGACTGCTGCTCGGTTAATTGCGAGAGACGAATGCCGTGCAACTCTGTGCCGATCTTGGGAGAGTAATCGATGCGCTTGGTGACGCTGGCAAAGAGGGCCTTCTTCTCGGGGTCAGCGCCCTTGCCAGCGACGCGGGTGGCGACTGTGTTGCGATCGATGAGGGAGCCGTCCTCGTTGACGGGGAGGACAATGTTGGCGGCGACTGCTGGGGCTGGAGTGGGAGACATGTTTTGGCTTTGTTGGTTGACTTGGTTGTTGTGTGGTTTAGGTAGATAGGGGTGCTATTGACGGTTGGAATGAAATTGATGTTGTTGACAAAGAAAAAGAGAAGGTAGCTTTCTTTATATATGTGGGCTAGTGGGTAGGATGTTCCAAGGTTGAGAGAGAATGGCGACATTTTGCAATTTTCATTCGAGGCCATGGCGTGCGCTGGTGCACGTTTGCCGTGACAATAGGGCGATATGCCCTACCTGTCAAAGTATACATTTGCGCAAGAGAGGAGGGGAGGTGAGTGTGTTTCTATGTGAGAGAGCTGTGCTTGTGTCTATTTTGCGTTAGTCTCCCTCTGTTCCTTTCCTCCTGGGTGTAAGCAGTGGAAGGCACAGAATACATTGCACAAACTCGGACACTGCAATTGCTCGGGATTGGGAAGGACAATCCGCTGCACTCGTATCGTCTTCATTGGTTCGGATAAAAAAAAAAAGAACGCCATAGCACTCTCATCCATTGAAGGGACGAAGGGATGAGGTGGGATGGAATGTGCAGTAGTCCGGAGGGAAGGAAGCAAGGAGATCTGCAGAGCGATAACTTAAAATGGTGAGTCTGCTCTGTAGTCAACAAATGGCGAAATCGCGTAATTTGGCCCTATTTCCTCTATATCTCCCCCACCCACAGCAGTCTCATGTTCGATAAAATACATTGGAAACATGTATGTGTCAGTGGTGTGCCTCATATCGCGCACAGATGACAACTTGGCCACTAGTTCAAAGTGAATGCGAGGCTCAAGCGAGACTGCTCATTGCATAATTGCAACCATCATGTGGGTTGATGGAGATGCATTAAGCTCACGGCATCAATCACAACAATGTTGCGAAATGTCAATCTATGAATGACCTTACTTCACTCCCGTTCATTTATTCAGGCATGTTGTACCCGAACAGTAGAAAGAAAACGCTCATTGATCCAGGTGCCCGGCATCGGATCGAAGGTTTTTTTTCTCCAGAAATGTGCCCGGGGAGATACGCGGCCATAGGGAATCTCCTATGGAGGACGCTGATTTCCGTGAGAATTACAAACTTCCTGGTCGTTCAACCCTGGCGTCCTTCAAAGGGGAACTTGATTTGATCTGGAATCGAACACGGGATGTGCTCCATGGCATCGTGTTTGGATAGGGATCGAAGGGTCAGTGCGCACCAAATCCGAGCAAAGATCAGTTTTAGAGAGTTGAGCAGTCCAACCAACCAATCGCAGGAAATTGATTCGAGGGCGGGCGTAGTCCTGCTTTGTGAGCTGTACTAAATGTCGAGTGCACATGATAAACATGACCGTTTTGACGCGTCTGATCGGCCTAGCTAAGAAGAAGCAGCTGTTCATGCCTCGCAACGGCTGCTAAAGTGACTCAACCTAATGAATTGAGCACGACACATGAGAGTAATGAGGTATTATCCATAAGTACGTTCGTATTTCTTTACTCGAACTGTCTTGATTGTTGTTTGTGTTCTTCAAGAGCTATGTCAAAGAAGCACATGCCAGTAACCCGATCGGTCAAACTCCAATAAAAGTTCATTCGAGGAGTGGGTCGAATTCGACCAACTTCCCATTCCGCAGTGTGGAGATGCATGTGTACTACAACATGAAACGGAAGAGATGGAAGAAGTGAACGTGCAAATGGCGTAGGGTGATACTCTCTCTTTCTTTTCTTGGTGCATAAAAAGCTAATGCATGCAAGGGTGGGCACCCTCAAAAAGAAAAAAGAACGATTTGATATCAAGAGATTTCCTATACGCTGGCACACTCAATCCAATACAAAAGCGTAGACACGTGAGCGAAGTTTTCCGGGACAATACAGATTGCTTAGGAAACGCACGATGTCTTTATCTTGCGTTATTTTCTCAAGAGTACTGAGGAATGGGACGACGTGGCACACGACGACCTTCTTCGGCTATACAATTTGTTAAAATTTAAAACTCGATGTTTAAAAACACGTCCTCTCATTTCTATGCTGTGCCCGCGCTAAGGAACTCCTACTGGTGTCATATTATTTTCATTTGGAGCTAGGTCTTTTCTCACTTCATTATGGAGGCCATTTTTCACAATGATGGGGTGAGTTCATTGAGACATGCAACGGTCTCGGCACCAGTGATCTTTTACGTTAGGACCATCAAAGAGTTCCTTTTTGTGACCTTTTTGTCCTTGTACTCTCGTATCCAAGTTCCAGTACACAGTTGACCATGCAATGCACTGTTGCTTTGTGCTTTTCTGCAATTTGCCTTGCTCAAACATTTTCAGGAACCAAGCAGAGTCAGTCCCTTGGATTTAATAACGGTGTATCTTGTCAAAGACGATTGAATTGGCTCGTAAGCGATAGATTCGCATATGTCCACAGATACACTGATGCATGGTGTGCTAACGCACATGGTTCTTGAAATAGTGAATCAATCAATTTGAATACCAGGCTGTCAATGGAAACAAACGGCTCAAACTGGTAAGTAAATCATGTAATGGATTTGATGAGTTGTATTGCGGTCCCATGTGTGGCTGATATGATATTGTGGACTTGAGCATGCTTCCTTCTAACGTTCTCACTATTTTGTTCTCTGTTTTGGCCTTCGTGGAGGCCTTGTTCCCGATATATAACGGTGCTTGTATCTAGATGATCTAAGCAGGGAACTTCATTTGCGGGAGCACATCCTGCCCAGCGAGTGTCTCGTTGTTTTTGATAGCCGACACCTACTACCATTCATTAGGGGGTGTCAAACCCTGACATTTCGCGTCGCATATTTTTTTGGGTTCACGACCCTGGTGCATGGAGAAATGCGGCAGCAACAAAAAAATACGGCCGCATCAAATTTTGCGATATTGTGTTACTCTGTATGGAAGCAAACTTTAATTTTGCGCCACCCACGAGGGTGATCTCCGGAATCGCACCGAACAATTGAGCCGAGAGTTCAACAATGAGTACACACTCACTCTCAAGACTCGGATGGCGCTAGTCGTTTTGTGTGTGCTTCTTTGGCGCTATCCGAAACACTTGCCAACGTCAAGGCAAGAAGTGAGAGCTCATCCGTGGAGCACCCAACCTCTGATTCCGTGACGTGGAGACGCACGTTGAACCGAAGAAAATGAAGCAGAAAGGGAAGAATGTGAGCTATTGTAGTTTTGCAGACACAACGCCTGTGCATGAGAGCACCTTAGAAGGACATCAACTCGATATCAAAAGGCCTCAATTGCGCTGGCACGCTCAATTCCACTCATGGATGTAGATTCATAGAAATGTCTGTTTTGCAGAGAAGGACACAGGCGTAGGGCTGCCGCCCACCGTTCATACGATTTTAGTGTTGCAACAGGTTAATTGGTGTCATAAATAGATCAGCCTCCTCGAGTAACGTTCAATTCGGCAGCTGTCCCTGTGCTATGTCAACGATAAACGTCCGGAGATTGGGTGTGTTTGTCCCATGTAGACCTTTTCCAATGGAGGCCATTGAACATAGGTCTTGCTATGGTAGTGGGGTGAGTGCATTGGACAAACAATGGCCTTCGGTTCGATGTGCAGAGATTTTTTTCTGGAAGCCCGCCTTCGAGTGGTTTTGTTTGTTTTTCTTATTTGCACTTTCACTCTCACATAGGTAAATACAACAAGGCACTCGTTCTTAGATTAAATTACTCGTCATTCTGTCTTTTCATCTCCATTCCAGCGCTGTGTAAACTGCAAAGAAGACGACACCAACCGTCGTTGGGACCGAGCAGCGCCGAGAATCATGTCGCTCAAATAGAAAACTAGTTCGCTTTCAAATCTCTTATCTTTGCATTTAGCAAGCACCACGCTTCGATTCTTCTCTTCCTACTCCTCATACCCCTCATCATGAATTATCTCCTTCTCCTTGCTACCACTATCGCCGTTGTTGCTTCCGAATGGACAGAATTGCCCTTCACAAATACCACAAGCGGAACGGCTGGTCATGCTGTCACCAACTTCACTCTCACTCCGATTTCACTGCCAGCGGAACATACGCCATGACCTCGACTGGTATTGTGACAGTTCCCATCATTGCCCCTGCAAAGTTGAGGATCACTGGCAAATACATAGGAAGAGTTTTCTACACTGACAATCATGACATCTACGCTTTGCTCGCCGCCGCTGGCTCCCTTTGCCCTGACCGCTGGTAATCCTGGACAGCCAACTAACGTCCGTGCAAAGCCCTTCATGCCCTTCATTGTGAATTGCAGTTTACCCATCCAAGGAACCAACGGGAACAACCATGTGCTTTTCATCAGACTGGTAAGCTCTGTCCTGAGTTTGCATAGCTGCACATTATTGCACAAACCAATCAAACCGAATTTTTTTACCACTTATTGTTCTTTGCCATAACCAACGTCCAGTCCAAGAAGTACTGATCGTAGTGTCGAAAAAAATTTAATGGAGAGAAATGTTTTCTTCCCAGAAATCAGATTTGCTTTAAAGCACATGGGTAGCGGGCTTCCATGCGTGATCCGCAATATCTTTCTCTTTATTCCCCCTTTTTCCCTTTCTTATTTTCTTGCCATCAAGAAATGAACGAAGTCGTTACTGTACAAGTGAAAGCCACTCTTCGCTTCGTTATTTTACTGTATTTATTTTTAAATTTTTATTCGCTGGACATTTTACGTAGATGTAGAGACAAAGCAAAGCATAACAACCTCCGCTCATTCTTTATGCCGTAAAGGTGGATGCGGGGACGGGAGAGGTAAGAGAAGTTGGAACACTAGGGTTGGTCGTTGCCGAGGTAGGAGGCACAGGAACGGACACGCTCACTACGGGAACGGACGCGCTCACTGTCGGTGAGGGAGTAGGGACGACAACGGTGGGTACTGGAGAGACAGTGGTAGTTTGGATAGGAAGTGTCGTCACCGAAGAAGGTGCTGCCAGCTTCTCCAAGTACTTTTGCACGTTGACAAAGTCGGGACCAACATGCAGGTTCATGTACGGGTCTGGATCTCCAGTACCAAACATATCGCCATGAACCACAGCTGAACTCCAGTCCATGCTATTCACTTTAGGGAGGTTGGCCACCTTCACTGCGGGGAAATATCTTGTCCTCATCTGATTTACGCCGTTTCTGTTGCCAAGTTCAACCCACCCGGGAAGTAGGGGTAAGATAAACTTCAAAGGAGCCCGAGGGTTGATCTTCACGGGAATAGACACTTCCCTGGTCTCCTTCCCCTGGAGTGACCAGGTACCGGGCATGGCGAACTCGAAAATGTTCAGAGCTACATCTGTTGTCATGTTGTTCACTATGAAGGTTGACCTTTCTTCGCCTTCTTCGAGTTTCTTAGAGTTCGCCGAGACGACGGTGAAGGGTTGATCGGAAAAGGGGTTGCTGGCAGTTACGGTCATATAGGCGATGCCGTCCTCCACAGCAGAATCCGGAACCTTGAGAGTCCAATCCACGCCGAGGACCTTGACGGTCGAATTACCGATCATGTACTTGGGTAAAGCGAGCTGTTGTCGAAGTTCCTGCAGACCAGCGTCCAGCGCCGGGTTCTTGCTCGATCCTTTAAACGGCTTCAGGTGCAAAACGAGGAGCTCACCCAATGACAATCTGTTCATGAGCTCCGATCCGGCTGAGCCTACAGGATTGGTCTGGAAGAGCGACGTGGCGATCACTTCGTTGAGTCCAGGGACGAGTTTGAGGTCAATGATGGTTGAAAGACCAGCTTGTCCTGCGTCTGTGTAGTTCAAGCCAGCGCTAAGGATCAGATCTCCGATGTGGAGTGTCAGCTTGCTGGGGTTGTTGATGGAGATCAATACGGCCGCACCAGTTGCACCATACGTATCAAAACTAATGGTCTGGAGGTACTTGATATCGGTCAAACCCTGCAGGCCAGCAAGTTCGGTTTTGACGTTCAACTTGATGCCTGTGACTGTGATATTGCCAAGGTCGCCAAGGTTGAGAATCGAGTCGGCAGTGCCATTGAGTCCGAGCGTGTAGGTTGTTGCATTATTCAGTGCCGCAATAAATTCGCTGTACCTCGACGGGCGGGCGTCGTCGTAAATTTTCAGAGGACCAAGGGTGGTGGTGGTAGACACATAAGCACCATTAGGAATGGCATCCTCAAAGTCGGTCTCAAGGCGGCCAATACGGTTGCCGGCGGAATCGAGAACATCAATGTTCTGCTTCAGTTTGACAATGGGTGCGCCCTTGGCGAAAGGTAGGTTGGTCTTGGCTGTAATCGTTGAGCCAGCAGTAGGGGACCAGTTACAATCAGGGCAAGCAAAGTCCATGCTCATGGCATCGATCACTACAGACTCGATGGGATCGTAAGGGAGAGGAGGCAAACTGGTGGAGAGTCGCAGCTGCTTGATCGCGTTGTCGAGCCATGACACACCTGGAGCACCGACACCCTGTGCATCCAGAGGAGTATCGACACCGCTCAAGGCGTTCTGGAAGATCACAGTCAGGTAGGGAGTTAGATCGCCATTGCCAGTTGCAATAGTGGCATCAAGAATGAAGGGCGAGGGACTGTGGGGTTCAAGGGCCAGGTTGGTAGCAACAGCTGGTCCAAGGACCTTGCCGTGTGACTCGGTGTTGAAGATCGACTGGGGAATGGTCATACCGATGGTCGAGGGGTTGTAGAGCTCAGCCATGATCTGAAGGTGCATGCCAGCAGCATCAATGTCCGTGATGTTGTAGGCGGTCAGCTTGAGACCAGCGAGGCTGTTGAATCCATCCAACGAAACAGTCTTGGTCATGGTCACACCGGGAAGAGACGATCCCATGGCATTGACAACCAGACCAGTCGTTGAGATGGTCCAGTTAAACTTGGCACTGGTCAGAGCATAGGCGGTAAAGTCAGTGTAGGCGGCAGTGTCGGTGATGGTGAAGGGCACATTGGTCAGATTAAGGACGGCCCCCTTGTTGGCGACAGCATTGACGGTGGGCATCATCATCGTGCCGAGATCCTTGCCTTGGAACGAGACCGTGACGGGGTTGGGGAACACGATCTGGGCATCGAGTGGGCCAGTGTCGCCAATCAGACCGTTGATGTCGGTGCTGAAGCTGGTCTCGCCGGGCGAAAGGATTCGGATGGCATCAAAGGCTAGAGTCGAGCGCTCGACCAAGATCTGGGCGATGGGAGTACCGACAATGGGGATCAACTTGAGGATAGTCTGGTCGGTGGCAGTGGAAACTCCGGTCTGGGTGTAGGGCAAAGTGACTTCATACTCACCGACCTTGACAGTGGTGGTCATGGTGATATCGACCACAAGACCAGCCATGGCCTTGATGGTAAAATCAGCAACGTTGAAGCCGTCAAAGATGTTCGAAGGAGGGTTACCACCAGCCTGGAGAGACAGAAGAGCGTCAAATGCAGTGGTATCGAGGCCGTTCTTGACAGCCTGTGTGCGGATCAAGGTAACCAAATCGTGAGGGTTGGTGTTCAAGGCCAGGCTGGCGGTGATCGATCCCTGGCCAACACCGGGAATGACTGGAGGAGTCGAGAAGGTAGAGACAACAGTTCCGACTGAGACGCCGTTGTAGGTGATCTTGGAGTCGATCGACAGAATCGACATGGGAGGTTCGAAGGGGTTGTTGACAGTGACCACAGTTTGGGCAAGGCCGTTGACAAGAGTAGTGTCGAGGACAACAAGGGAAGCACCGGCGAGCAGCTTGGTGGTCAGACCTGGCATCTGTGAGCCAATGTTGAGAGCACCAAAGGCAAGCGAGAGCGACTCGATAGTAGTGCTAGTGGGGGTACCAACAATGCTGACCGAGGCGCCTGCACCACTGGTATACAGGTTAAGCAGCTCAAGACCCTCGGGAGATGCACGAGGATCAATTGTGGACGAGGCTTGCACAGTGTTGGCACCGGGAACAATCGACAGGTTGGGCATGGTCACTGTGCCGAGACGGACACCCTTGTAGATCAGATCGAGAACAACATCGCCAGCACTGAGCGAGATGGACGAGGGATTGACAATCACGACAGTGATGGCCATGGTCAGCGCAGTGGGAGTGCCAGAGACGACTTGGAGTGCAGTGATGGTGGGAGCAGGATTGGCCAAGCTCTGGAGACCACTGAGCCCGGTCGAGGCATTAAAGGGGATGTTGACCAAGTTCACAGTGCCGATGGAAGTGTTGGCGTAGACCGAGGCGAAACCAGTGACCTGGAAGGGCAAGTTTGAGCCAGTAGTCAGGTCACGGTTGAACTCTTGAAAGGGCTGGTGTGAGGCATCAGGGACGATCAAAGGAGTCTGGAGCAGGTTAAAGGTCAGGGTGCCAGCGGCCATGTCCGAGGTTGAGGGGTTGTAGGACGAGTTCAAGTTGGCGATCACAACACCACCGCGGCTGAGAGCGAATGCGTTGGCAACCTGGTTGAAGCTGATGTTGAAATTGAAGCCGTCGGGGAGGCCATAGTTGGCAATGACACCGGTCGAGGTCGTGAGGGGTTCATAAGCGGTGGGAGGAGTAAAGTTCAGGCCAAGAGCACCGAGGTTGAGGGCCTTGATGAGGGTCAAAGGAGTGGGGCTCTGGAGGGGGACAGTCAGCTTGAGGTTCTTGACAGCACCAGAGAGCCACTCGAGAGAAGTGGTGCCATCGGGCTTGACATCAAAGCCAGTGGCAATGGTGTCGGTGGCCAGGTTGGAGCAGTAGCGCGACATCAGATCCGAAGTGACAGCAAGACCCTCGGGAGTGGTCTGGGGGATGAGAACTCCCTTCATGCTCAAGGTCTGCTGGCCGCGGGTCATGGTCAAGCCCGATGAGGTGACATAGCCCATCAGCACATCCTTGTACGAAATGGCAAGAGTCAGCGAACCCATGTACATCTGGATGGCCGAGGGGTTGGTGACGGTGGTATCGATCTCGACGATAATTCCCTTGCCTGTGGGATCATCACCAGGAAGCGAGAACTTTTCGATCTTGATACCAGTGAGACCATTGAAGGCTGTTTATGGAGAAGGAAGGCAGAAGGAAGTAAGAGAGACACAAACACGACGAAGAGTGAGTATGGCGGCGCGGAGGAAATTAAAAATCAGAATGAAATGATTGAAGCATACGATGGAACATAACGTACCACTGACGACAATCTTCTTGTCAAGATCCAGATCTTTGACGGTGTGGCCGAGGGCCTTGACGTTCAGCTTGCCGGACAATTGCCACTCAAAGGTCTCGGCGTTCAACATGTAGCTCGAGAACTTGGTGAAGGCAGCAGCATCGGTGATGACAAAGGCGCTCTTCAGGTTCAGCTTGCCGCTTCCGCCACTGTTGAAGTGGAATGTGAAGATGGAGTAAGGAGAATAGGTAGAGAGAGTAGAGAGTACAGATGATGTGGGACGAAAGCGGTGAGTGATCAGGCATTGAAGTTTTGCGTAAGAGGCATCGAAGTTTTGTATAATATTCAAAATGATTCAGTGAACGAGATGGCGTTCGTAGGGGAGTGAGAAGAGTTGTAGATAAGGTTCAAGTGGTGGATAGGACAGGTGGAGATGGACGAGACTGGTGGAATAAGATGGATGCTTGTAGATTGTGGAGGAATGTGAAAGTGGCCGCAGCTGAATCAGAGAATGGGTCTGGGGGAGTTTGATATGGGACTGGCATAGTGGAAATGGAGTATGGGACAATGATGTGGAGAGTGATGTGGAGTGCAAGACAGAGACTGATATGCAGACAGTTATTGAAGAAAAACACTTACGAAGCAGTGCTCGTGCCAGGGATCTCGGTGGTGCCGAGAATAGTGCCGTTCCAGGAGACAGTGACAGTGCCGGGGAAGGAAATCTCGGCGTGGAAGGGGCCGGTTTTCCTCATGTCGCCCTCCATCACAATGTCCATGCCGGAGGGCGATGGGTTGGTGATGTCCTAAGTTTACGGGAGTTGTGATTGTGTGTGCATGTTTTGGGGAGGAGCGAGAGAGTGCAGAGGAATGGAGCAACAGTCGGAGGGCAGGTGTCGAGATTCATTGAACAAAACAAGTCAGTTGCGAGCATCGTTGTTGCAGAGCGTATCGTTCTCAACACCAACACCAATACCAATACCAATACCAACGCCAACACGAACATCATCCGCGCATCCCAGACAAAAAGTCAAAAGACACTTACAATGGCCGAAAATTCGATGGTCGCCTTGTTCATGAGACCTTGGGCAATCTTGGGCATAATCACATACAGTGCCAGCACTACAGCGATGATAATGGCAATGATCGCGTTCGGAATGCAGAACATCCAAAACTTCTTGCGACGATAGAATTTTGGACGCTCGGGCTGCTTCACATCCTCATACTCTTCAAATTCATCATCGTGGTGACGCTCCTCGTCCTCCTCGCGAATGTCGAAGGCCATGGTGGTTTTGAGACAATTTTCCTCTTTCGTGCAGTGGGATCAAAAAGTAGTAAGATGGAGGGGTTATAACGGGCAGTAAGGATGGGGATGGAGGGTGGACGGAACTAGGAATGAGGTCGTAGCAGAGGGATGGAGTGACAGTTTGTGAATGTGGTGGATATCACTGATGGAGCTCGGTCAAGGAGAGAAGACAAGAAAGAAAAAGAGAAAAAGAAATTCAGGGTGCAGGCAGGGCATTTATTTGATTGGAAGCACAAGGTTAGTGTCATCCGTCTGTAGTGCATGCGGTATGCATGTTTGTAGTAGTGCGGATGTATTGCGTGCCATGTTTGTTGCTCGTTCCTGCATGCAGTGTCAACTCGATCGGATGGCACAGACGACCAACATGTGCACAATAATTTTGCCAGTGGAAGAACTGACGGAGGTCCATGCGGTGTCTGGATCGATGCGACTGGCGTTGTGTGTATGTGGTGGGAGAGAGTCGTTTTGTTCTACAACATGCAGAAGATACATGGGTGAATACTTGTGAGTTGGTGTTTTTTTTTCAATATTGTCAATGGTAGCACAAAACTATGGATGGATGGAAGGAAGGAGGGTGAATTATCCTCTCTTCTTTCTGAGCCTTACGTCTTTCTTTTTTTTTGTTGTTAAAGAACTTTGTTACTTTGAGGTTGCATTTTTTGTCTGTTCATGGTCTGTCTCTGTTTGTCTTGTGGAGGAAGAAGAGAAAGCGAGAAGGCGAAACTGAGTGAGTGGGAGGGATGTTGTCTACTATGCAAGCGCGTTCTTTGACATTTGGCATTGTGAAAATATTAAAGCCGTTTAGTCTTGGTCATCTTGTTTACTTCACTTCGGAGCTCTCGTCTGTCGCTCCAATGTTGTTTTATTTTTGCAACTGATGAAAATGCCATCGACATGTCCTGCTTACTCGCATTGTGCGCCAATAACTCACTGCAAGGATGTTTGCCTTGATTGCTTTTCCGTTGTAGTTGATGTTGGAAATTATCTCAGCTCAACAAAACATCCAATAACGCCCTTTTTTGAACAAACAACCATAATAAACCACAGCACCCAATAGATGTCGATCAGGATGTTCTTTTCTCTCAGTGCTCTCTCTCAGTCATCTCCCTCTTTCTTTCTTGTTATGCCTTCCATTTCTCTCAACTGTCGCATTCTTGAATCTTGAGTGAATGCGTGGAGTGAAAACTCAAAGTGTACGAGTGCACTGCACTTGATGAATGGGACCCGGGTCAAGAGTGCTCACAATGTTGATGGTGGGGCGCAGAAAGGATGGAAAGAAGAAGAAAACCATTGGAACAGTGAAGGTGAGGTGAGGTGAGGTGAGTCGAGGTGAGTGAGCGAGTGAGCGAGTGAATAACCCAAGTGAAGAGAGATGAAGAGAGAGAGAGAGAGAGAGAGAGAGAGAGAGAGAGAGTGTGTATATGTGTGTGAACAAGAAAGACATGGCATGTCAAAACAGAGTGAGCCCTCGCCACAAAAGACATAAACATGAGTCTAGTTAGTGCATGCATGTGGAGTGCCATCGGATGAACTTGTCTCTCTTTGCCTTTCTCTCCCATTCTCCTTCCGGGCAAAGGCTAGTTTTGTGCGACCTGTAAATGGTTGTGCTACAAACAACAGACAGGATCACAAAGAAGATGATGATGAGGGGGTGGAGGGAATCATGCCCTATGGACAGCAAAGTCAAAAACAAAAACAAATACAAATAAACAAACAAAGCGCTTTTTTCTCGACTATCGACACAACAAAGGAATAACAAAAAACACTCTACCTCCAACATGTGTTCACTTTGGAAAGTCGAGCATGCGCAATTATCTTCCTACGTGGGCACACTATCCATAGACAATGCACAAGAAAAAAGAAAGAAAGAAAATGAATGAGACAACAACAATGGTGGGTGAACAGACCAACTAGCGCCTTTTTATTAAAAATTCTTCTGGCGCTTTTATTTTCTCCACGCGGGGTGGATAGTGGATGCTATGGAGAAGCAAAAATAGCTACGTGTTTGTTCTTAGCTATTGAAGAGAGCCAAGTAGATCAGCCTATTATATTCGCGTGTCCCTACTTTTCATCTCGGGGTCATCTGCATTACAACAGTGTCGAGATACTACCGGGCTTGGTTCGCATGGATCCACAAGACTGTCGACCCCCGAGCATATGTTGTGCCTGTCGATGGGCCATGAGGAGGATGAGACACTCATTCACTGGACACCATGCCAATCGCTCGCAACGGGATGAAAATGAGAAGAGAAAGAGACAGGCAAACAGCTGGAAGAAGGTGGCATGGTGGATGGGTGTGGAGCTCCAAGAGGCAAAGAGACGGAGGAAGAAAGGAAAGCGACATGAGGTAAACAGAGTGAGCCCGCCCAAAAGTCGAAATACACTGACAAAGACGAAATACACAAAGAACGCGGGGGGGGGGGGGGGGACATAGAGGCCATCCTCATCCTCATCCGCAACCGCAGCCGCATCCGCATCCACAACAGCCCTTTCTATCCGAGAACAAAAGTGTCTTGTATGTTTGTTTCTTTGGGTGTGTGTGCTGTTTAGAGTTTTTCTCTCCTCTCCCTGTCTCCTTTCCCCTTGCAAGGGCGACCTGTGAACGAACGGTTTGTGCTACTAAACACACTCACATATGAGATGGGTCCATACCTCTCTGGTTCACAAACAACAACATATTCTGCGATAACAACACGAACCACTCTGCGTTCGCTTTGAAAAGTCGAGCAAACACACGAACAACTAATCATGCAAATGTTGCCAAAAAAAATAAAAAAAAAAAAAGGGACGGTTGCTCTCAGCGAGAGATGGATGCCTCGGGGAAAATACAGATATGTCAAGCATCCTGCAAGCAGAAACCGCCGGGATGGTTGATATGCCATGGAATGGACAATATGAAAAATGTATTATGGGCACAATTAACAGAGACACGAGATGGCTGGCTCTCCTCTTCAACAACACATGACCATTGCGCAAAAGACCTCGTTTAAAGTTTGCGTGTGAGAGCACAAACAATTTCTCACATCAACCACCAATGTAAACAGTGTCAACAGCAGATTCAGTTACCATTGGTCCACTTGCCAACTTGGAGAGACAGGTGTACGTGTGTGTGATGTGTGTGTTGGAATGATGGATCCACTCGCCTCCACACCTCCTCGATGTTGACTCGGCCTCTTAGACGACGAGCAACTCCAAACATAGACTGCTGTGTGCGCAAAGCATGTTTTTATCGTTTACCGGGCCACCATCCATACTTCGCTTTAAACCGTGTCGAACTACAGCCAAATTTGGAAATTCATAGACAGGAATTTTTCCCCGGATTGTCAACAACAGCGCAACATGTAAAGGAAATGTGCCCAAAGTCATCTCGCCAGGGCCGCAAATAAGTTTACTGGGCCTAGATATTCAGAGACCATGACTATGAGTGAGATTCATGCACCATAAGTCTCAAGAGCTCATTGGCATGCGACATGTAGTGGTACGATAACAGATGCAGGCTGTTATCCCTCGGTTTGCACAGTATTATCATATCCAAACATGCTACAATGACTTTGTCCTCCACAGGCACATAAAAAAACAAACAAGAATCTGTTCGTGATATATTACCCATTACTAAACTACACAATTCATACATGCCTTCATTCCACTCAGCATGAACAGAGTCCTGCATGCGCGCACTGGACAGTGAGATCGAGTTTATTGTCCTCGAGATTACTCTTGTCAACGGCCTTGCCCAAACTGTGGTCACTGTCAACAACCCCTTCGAACCTCCCATGTCGATTCTGTCGATCGACTCCAAGATCACCTACAACGGCGTCTCAGTCGGAACTGTTGTCTCTACCTTCTCGACTCCTCCAGTCATTCCCGGTGTTGGCCAGGGATCGATCACCGCCAGCCTGGCCTTGAACACCAACCCTCACGATTTGGTTACCTTGATCCGCACACAGGCTGTCAAGAACGGCCTCGATACCACTGCATTTGACGC
The DNA here is from genome assembly GCA_000739165.1 of Podila verticillata NRRL 6337. NCBI lineage: Eukaryota > Fungi > Mortierellomycota > Mortierellomycetes > Mortierellales > Mortierellaceae > Podila > Podila verticillata. Next base: position 1,018,641 of record KN042418.1, read on the forward strand.
TCTTCTGTCTCTCCAGGCTGGTGGTAACCCTCCTTCGAACATCTTTGACGGCTTCAACGTTGCTGATTTTACCATCAAGGCCATGGCTGGTCTTGTGGTCGATATCACCATGACCACCACTGTCAAGGTCGGTGAGTATGAAGTCACTTTGCCCTACACCCAGACCGGAGTTTCCACTGCCACCGACCAGACTATCCTCAAGTTGATCCCCATTGTCGGTACTCCCATCGCCCAGATCTTGGTCGAGCGCTCGACTCTAGCCTTTGATGCCATCCGAATCCTTTCGCCCGGCGAGACCAGCTTCAGCACCGACATCAACGGTCTGATTGGCGACACTGGCCCACTCGATGCCCAGATCGTGTTCCCCAACCCCGTCACGGTCTCGTTCCAAGGCAAGGATCTCGGCACGATGATGATGCCCACTGTCAATGCTGTCGCCAACAAGGGGGCCGTCCTTAACATGACCAATGTGAACTTCACCATCACCGACACTGCCGCCTACACCGACTTTACCGCCTATGCTCTGACCAGTGCCAAGTTTAACTGGACTATCTCGACGACTGGTCTGGTTGTCAATGCCATGGGATCGTCTCTTCCCGGTGTGACTATGACCAAGACTGTTTCGTTGGATGGATTCAACAGCCTCGCTGGTCTCAAGCTGACCGCCTACAACATCACGGACATTGATGCTGCTGGCATGCACCTTCAGATCATGGCTGAGCTCTACAACCCCTCGACCATCGGTATGACCATTCCCCAGTCGATCTTCAACACCGAGTCACACGGCAAGGTCCTTGGACCAGCTGTTGCTACCAACCTGGCCCTTGAACCCCACAGTCCCTCGCCCTTCATTCTTGATGCCACTATTGCAACTGGCAATGGCGATCTGAATCCCTACCTGACTGTCCAATGTCCAGTCACGTGGTCGTAAATTGACTTAGAGAGGGTAATATCGTAGAACAGCGTCGTCACGTCCAAATGAAGTGAACTTCGGCGTGCACGTGATCTTATATGAGCATTGGCTAAATGTATTGTGCTCGTGTTACATTCACCCTTAGGTGTCTTTTCTGTCTTCTCTTTCTTTTTGTCTTCTTGCTTTTGTATTCTTGGCACACGCATGCTTATGGTCTAGTAGACCACTAAACACAAGCATTTTCTTTGTGCTCCGTTTAGTTCCTTTTTTTTTTTTTTTCAATGCTTCCATCCATGAGTCATATCCATGTATTTGGAAAGACAATAGAATTGAGCATTGAATGGCGGCGCAAGTGGTTGGAGTAGGGCGGCACCGGGGAAGTATCGAGCTAATACATAAAACGAGGTCAATTTGCAACCTTTTCCAGCTTTTTTTTTTTTTTAAGCTAACATTTCCTTCTTCCTTCTTCGTCATCCATTTCCATCACCATCACCATGAAGTTCCTCGCCATCATTACTACTCTCATAGCCACCGCTGCTGCTATAGATTTTCCTGTTTTTCCCTTTGTTTGGGAAGACTGCTACTCCCGGGGCACCACCGATCAGACTGTCACCAACTTCACAATCAAGCAGAACTTCTGCCCTAGGAAGAATCATACCGTCATCGTGACTGGTCCGGTCATCCGTGACATCATCGCGCCAGCAACGTTTGGAATAAGCGGCGAATTTCTATGAAGGGTCATTTACACTGACAACCTGGACTTTTGCGCTTTACTCGCCGCTGCTGGAACCCCATGCCCAGTTGCCGCCGGCACCACCGCACTGACATTTGATGTACTTTCGAAGCCCTTTTTGCCCGTGAATGTAAGTCGCAGGTTTGCAGTTATGTTCACAGATACATCTGGTGCTTGGTCAGAGATGGTGAGGTTAACACACATGTTACTTGGAATAGTTGATCACTCAATTTAGATACGAGGCCAGAAATGGATACAACACTATCCAGTTCTGTCAAGACGGTAAGCCAAATTTTATTATAGATTTGATGAATTGATTGCGGCCCCGTGTGACTGATATGATATTGTGGACTTGGGCATGCTTGCTTGTAAATTTCTCACTCTTTTGTTCTCCATTATAGCCTCCATTGTGTTGAGGTATAACAACGGTACTTGTGTCTAGACAATCCAAGTAAAGATCTTCATTTGCGGCAGCACATCCTGCCGAGCGAGTGTCTAGTTGTTTTGAATACCTGGCACCTATTACTGATCATTACGAACAAAAAAAAAAAAAAAGCGGTGTATATTGCGCCATCCGTGAGGCTGATATCCGGAATCACTTCGGTAGCGTCATCCGCAACACATGCCAACGCCAATACTAACAAGTAAGAGCTGATTTGTAGAGAGAGTCATGTTCATGCAGTCTCTGATTGTCCTGTTGCGGAGACGCTCCTTGAACGGTAGAAAAGGGGAAGGATGTGGGCTGTTGTTGTTGTTTTATGGACTCAACGCTAATGTATGAGAGCAGTTTCGATGGAAAACAACAACTCGATTTCAAGAGACCTCAATTGCGCAAACACCCTGAATTACATTCAAGATGTGAATACATGAGGAATGTTTCTTTTGCAGAGATGGACAGAACATATTGCGATGTAGGGCTGCCTTCCCCCTACTCATACGATTGAGAAACGCTACATGTCCATTAGAAAATCGACCAGCCTCCTTGAGTAGGCTTCAAGTAGTCTGTGGCTGTGACTACGCTATGCCAGCTGCCAATAGTTACTTTCGAAAACATTATAGACAAATAGGCAACGACTTTATTTCTGTGTTGAGTGCCTGGAGTACGCAACATTTTTCCGCTCGAGGCAAATTAAAACACTTTCGTGTTTGTATTCATGTTACACCCATCCACAACTTTCTTTTTTCTTTTTTTCCTCTCGTGCTTTTTCTTTATACCCCCATGTTCGTGGCCTAGTAGACAGCCAAACATGCAATACAAACATCTCTTTGTGCTCCCATGATATCACCATGTATTTTGGAAAGATAATTGAGCTGCTCATTGTATGGTAGTGCCAATAGTTGAAATGGCGATGCCAAGAAAGAATCAAGCATATGCATAATCGAGACTCGTTTCATGACTTTTCACGTTTCAGTTTGTAAACATCACCTTCCTATCCATCTATTCTCATCGCCATCACCATGAAGTTTCTCACCGTCATTGCTACCGACGTCACTGCCAATTCCACTGCTTCCAATCCTGCTCCACCCTTTGTATGGGACTAACCGCTAGACCCCTGGCTACACCGACCAGAACGTCACCAAATCGTAATCACCTCGAATTTCAGCTAGGGAAAGAGTTATATGGTCACCCTAACTGGTCAAGTCATCCGGGCTATCATCGCGCCAGCACAGTTTTTCATTGGCGGCAAATATCTAGGAAGGGGTATGTAAACCGAGAACAAGGACTTTTGCGCTTTGCTCACCGCTGCTGGAACCCCATGTCCAGTTCCTGCCGGCACTGCCGCACTGTCATTCGATGCGCTTCTGAAGCCCTATCTCCCTGCAATGTTAGTAAAACGTGATGTCCACAGATACACTGGTACATGACGAGAGAAGGTGGTATTAGCAAATGAAAACTTGAGTAGTTTGATTTCCAGTTTACATTTGGGTTCTCAATGGAAACAAACATAACCTGTTCTGTAAAGATTGGCTAGACAAATTTTATGATGAAGCTGTATTGTAGTTTCATGGAACTGGCTTTATCTTCTTGGACTGGGGCATACTTGTTTCTGACCTCTTCGCACTTTGTCCTCCTTATTAGCCACCCTCATGGCTAAGAATTGCCAAGGGCAACCACTGACGTGGACGGTACTTGTGCTTATATTGCCCAAGAAAAGTTTCTCTGGGAGCACACCCTGTCGAGTGAGACGCTCGTTATGATATTTCTGCAATCCGCCGTTCATCATGAACAATAAAATATAAACGAAAAAATGAAGTTTTGTGATGGTTGTGTCGTTCTGAATGAGGATAAACTTGTTGTCGCGTTCGTAATAACCTAAAAAAAAAAAAAAAAAAAAAAAAAAAAAAAGTGGTACTAGGAACGTCTCCAGGATACTGAGTGCAAAATATCGTGGTCGTTGCTCGTGTTCTTCAGTGGAGCCTGTCAAGAAACACTGCCAGTACTAAGCCAGAAAAATAGGAGCACATCCAGGGAGTCGGTAATCTTTGATCAAACTCCGTTTCCTCTGTTTGTAGATACACGTTGAACAAACAAAGAAACGGCAGGAGGGAAAGAAGTGAACATGTAAAATGGCAAAAGATGATTTTTTTTCTTTTTTTTTCTCTGTAATTACAACACAAATCCGCACGACGAATGCTCTCCTCGTAAAGACAAGAACGAGTGATTGGCAACTCGATCTCAAAAGAACTCTATTGCACTGGCACACCCAAATCACTGAAAGATTTGAACGCCAGGGCCAACATTTTGAAAAGAAGAACATTATGAAGTGCTCGACCAAACGCCTACATGATGTGTCGGTAAAAGCTGCATACCGCTTCTCGTACGTTTTAAAAACTATCTCACCCTTCAATATGTAAGCTGTGGGTCGGCTTCTTCGTGCACTCATGTCATCAAATTTTTGTTGTTGCTATAGTGAATCATTATTTGCGAGTAGGAATGCCGTCGATCGCCTTGGCTGAACTTAAAGCGGTATTTTTTTTCTGTATGTCCATGGGAGGGTGTGGAACTTTTCATGCGTGTGCATTTACACAAAAATATGAAATCACCAATGTTTTCGTCATGGCCCTTTGTAATTTGCACCCTCTCATCCAGATGTACATGTACATGTTGCAGTCAAGGATGGGGTAATTGTCTTCCATGTTCGAAATGAACTCTTGATGCCTCTTACCTACACTACTATAATCCATAACCGGCTGGTACATGGCCACGAGAGAGGTGCTATGCCTTCGTGGAGGAAATGGTGACTGATTATCTATTCCCAATATCTTTGCGGGGTATCAACCGTTGTACGCTCAGATCGCCTGCAATCAAACAAAATTCGAGCGGATTGAAATTAGAGGCATGCTTGACTACCATTGGTCAATCCGTTCTTCTGTTTATTTTGTTATCTTCGTTCTTCCTTCTCTCCTTTCTCTTCTCTTCCTCTTCTTCTTCTTCCTCCTCCCCTCGTCTTCCTCAGAGCGGGTTCCGCTATGTGGAAAGAAGGTGGGATGGAAACCCAATCTATTCCAATATGAAGCACATGCATCTGCCCTTTTGACATAGTACGTACTCTTTGGAAGGTACTTTAATGCATGTGAGTACTTTGTTTGGCATAGAAAAGGACAGAGAATTGGGCAGGGAAGGAGATGTGGCCTGTGAAATTGTCTGTGCTACATACCACTTGTCTTGCTTTTTATATATAGATATGTCCTTTTGTTTGTTCTCTTCATTGGAGTAAAGCACACCAAACCTCAAAGGAAACAACTGTCTTTACTCGACAAACACCTTCGATGGGCCATTGTTCGACATATCGGACTCGGATAGAGGTAAGCAACAGCTGTCTGAATCAAAAGTTCTTCAAGTAACTTCTATTACGGACGTATGAAAAGGGAGAGGTGTCGCCAAAAGGAGGCCCTTCGTCGATGAGGCCCTGTCTTGCATTCAACCTGCCCAATCATTTGCCTCCGCAGTCACCAATACACCATACCAGGAGAATCGCGCTCTAACAGCGAAGACTGATTTCGATAGTCTGCTGCTTCCGTTCGTAGTCCACATGCCTATTTGATCGTATCAAATTATCCACTCGGCTTTAGTAGCGTGATGCGTTGCCAAAGACGAGGGCAGACGAAAAATTTACTCCGTCCTGCTATTAATATTGAACAAAAACACCCCCCAGCAGCGTACTGGTTCTAGAATGTGCTTCTAATTGCTCGTGGCTGTTCTCACGCTATGCCATCGAAATGCACGCCAGTTTAATATAAATGTATCACACGTGAAGTGTGAAACAGATCATGGCACATTGGTGAGGCAAGTCCATTGCCTTCAGCAACAGTTTCGGCTCGTGAACACTCGTCTTTGTGCTCGTGTTACATTCACCCTTAGGTGTCTTTTCTGTCTTCTCTTTCTTTTTGTCTTGCTTTTTTTTCTTCGCACTCGCATGCTCGTGGTCTCGTAGACCACTAAACACAAGCATTTTCTTTGTGCTCCGTTGAGTTCCTTTTTTTTTTCCAGTGCTCCCATCCTCGAGTCATGTCCATGTATTTAGGAAAGACAGTTGAATTGCGCATTGAATGGCGGCGCAAGTGGTTGGAGTAGGGTGGTACCGGGGAAGTATCAAGCAAATACATAAAACGAGGTCACATTGCAACCTTTCCAATTTTTTTTTTCTTAAGCTAACATTTCCTTCCTTCCTTCCTCGTCATCCATTTCCATCACCATCACCATGAAGTTCCTCGCCGTCATTGCTATTCTCATAGCTACCGCCGCTGCTATAGATGATCCTGTTTTTCCCTTTGTTTGGAAAGACTGCTCCTCTCCGGGCACCACCGACCAGACTGTCACCAACTTCACACTCAAGCAGGGCTTCTGCTCTGGGAAGAATCATACCGTCATCGTGACTGGTCCAGTCATCCAAGACATCATCGCGCCAGCAAAGCTTTCGATCAGCGCCAAATTTCTGGGAAGGGTTGTTTACACTGACAACAGGGACCTTTGCGCTTTACTCGCCGCTGCTGGAACCCCATGCCCAATTGCCGCCGGCACCACCGCACTGACATTTGATGTACTTTTGAAGCCCTCTTTTCCCTGGAATGTAAGTCGCAGGTTTGCAGTTACGTTCACAGATACATCTGGTACTTGGTGAGAGATGGTGACGTTAATACACATGTTACTTGGAATAGTTTACCTGTCAGTTTACATACCAGGCCACCAATGGAAACAGCCGTTTGCTGTTCTGTCAAGCCGGTAAGCCAAATTTAGTGATTGATTTGATGAACTGAATTGCAGCCCCGTGTGACTGATATGATATTATGGACTTGAGCATGCTTTCTTGGTAAACTTCTCACTCTTTTGTTCTCCATGATAGCCACCATGATGGCCAACACCAAATTCTGCTGTGAGCGAGTGTCTAGTTGTTTTTATTAACCGACACCTATTACCGTTTATTACGAACAATAAAGAAAATCCTATAAAATCAACGACGTTGTGCGAAAGTACTACTCTTTGTACAAGCAAAATGGATAATTGTGCCACTCGCGAGGTGGACCTTCATAATCGCCTCGAAATTGAGTGGGAACATATGAAGTACCAACAGAAATATCTCTTGCACTATCCTCAGAGGAAATGTGCTTGCCGCTGCGTTTGTGCCTCGGTAACCTAAAACACATGCCAAAGCCATCACCAATAAATAAGAGCTCCTCTGTGGAGTGGGTCTAGTTCGCCTAACCTCCCATTCCATGGTGTGGAGATGCACGTTGAACAAAGGAAAAGAGACAAGTGGAGCGAGGGAATGTGTCGTGTTAGTGTACATAACACTAGTATCTTCATGAGAGCCAAGGAAAACATCAAACTTTAAATTCAATTGTGAAGACAAGGAAACATTCCCCTTCCAGATGAGCGATGCGGCGTACCATTTCCCTTCCCTCGCTCAAACGATTGTCAAAAGAAAAGGCTATATTTGTGTAAGGTTTCCAACTTTTGGTAGCTTTACCCACGCGATGCTACTGATAATCGCGGAAATGGTACACATTTCTATTACTTACTGATAGTCACTCTCGATGGGGATTGTTAAAACAGGCCACGGCTACAATGCCGTGATGAGTACATGGGAGAGGCAACAGCCTTCGACTTGAGATGTGGAGAGCATGTTCCTTGACGCCCTGCGCAGATGGTTGCCTTCTTGGGGCTCTTTTCTTCTTTGTGCTTTAGTATCCAAGCCCTAGCAGCTGAGCATGCAACACAATGTTACTTTGTGCTTTTCGCACTTCGCTTTGTCTGAAGATTTTCAGGCCGCTAACAGGCCAGTCCTTTTGGTTTACATTCTTGGTCCTTTCCTCGCACCACTATATTGTATCTTGTGTCAAAGATTGAACAAAGCATTGTCTAGACCGAACAGCGTCAAGGAAGACGACAAACGTAAATTCTAGTAAGGTCTACCTCCCGGGGGACCTTTCCAGAGCACCTTAGTGCAGTAAGAGCTATGCGTTGACCTCAACTGGTCTGCTCAGCGTACTCATCATTGCTCCATCAAAGTTGATAATTTTGGCAATTTGTGGGGAAAACCGTGTATACCGACAACAAAGACTTTTGCCAGGTGCTTGCTGGCGCTGGCACCCTGTGTCCGGAGGCTATCGGCGCCCCTGCACTGACATTTGAGGTTCTGGCAAAGACAACTTTGCCTTGTGGTGTAAGCTATATGGCGGTCATTCTATGATTAACATTCTGGATTCATGATGAAAGTTGTCACTAAACTCGAACACTGTGATAGTTCCCATGGTAATTCATAGTCCACGCCATTAACAGAAACAACCACATCATTTTCTGCCGAGTTGGTACGTGCGAATTTTGAGAGATATTTCCGGCCATCATAAACAAGAAACGGTCAACCTGAATCGTTTCTCTTGTTTTTATCCCTGCATCAGCCAACACTTCGTCCAAGGTGCGTTAAATGCACTGGTGTCATGGTGGAGCGAGATGTCCCTGCCCTTCTATGCACTCTCCAAAGCATGCCGAGTAGGAATCCCTTACCAAGACTACAGTAGATGAGTGCGAGTGTCATTATTTTCAGAGCGCCCTTCTTACCCTCATTCCCCACGAATAATGAATATAAAAAGAAAGCATGCCGCAATGAAAAGATCGGACAAACTGCGATGTGAAGTTTGAAAGCCACATCCTAACAAAGGTGAATTGCACCTCGAAAGGGTGAAACTATAGCATTGGCTCAGGATTATTAGGTGGTTACACATTGGCATGCCAACAGGAAAAGTGTCGCTCCGTTTGAGTGATCAAAGAGCACAATGCAGGTATCCTGGTCAAAAGTAGGAGATCATCCAGAGAGGGATGAAAGAAGTAAAAGCAAAAAAGACATCGACTGATGATTTGTGAACATCACAGAAATGCATGAGAGCCCCTTTGAAGAAAGGAAAGGACATGCCTCAACGCACGCACGCTCACTTGAATTGCATATGTTGCAGATATTGTACGTGTGCGGTGATCTCGAGAGAGGCCAAGAAACAACTGCCTGCTTGATAGAAAAATGTCCTGGCCATGGAGTTGTCGCCTCCCCCTCCCGGCCCGAAACGATTTGTACATAGGAATGGGTTGATAGTGCAAATATATGTAGGCAGCGATTCTCGGTTATGATTCCACCTGTTCATAACTGTGTCTTCGCTTTGCTAAGACACCGTGGCATAATATCACTTTTTTCTCTTTGCTTTTCATTGTTTTCCTCGGAGTACAGATTGTAGAGCCGGGTCGTGGTTACGTTGCAGAGGTGAGGTCACTGAAACAAGTATCATCAGGTAGCAATTTACAGCCTCAAGAGGAGTGTACTCTTCTGGTCTTGGGTGATCCTTGTTCAGATGCGAAGATGGTGTGCATATCAGGGGCAACGGAAATGACACGACCTACCAAAATTAACAACGAGCGTGATTTCCTTAGGGAGGCGAAGTGGGGGAATAGATCTAGTGAAGCCATTCGCACCAATTAGTGCCCTTCGGGCACCGACAGCACATTATGCTGCAAGAAAAAGGTTGTTGATGTTCGATCTCATCGAAGAGAACACAAAACACACCTTGAGCGACTCATACTTTGAGGGAGGGAGAGCTGATTGTTCACATGATTGCATAGATGGAGGAGAAGTATTCTTCAAGTACGATTGCCAGGACAAACAACAAGAAACAAACAAACAATAAGCACCGGAGATGGAGATTATACTCTTGTTTCCGCCATATGGGGATGGGGCACGATTTTGGTTCCCGTGGCATTGACGCTCTTGCTCAATTGAGAAAATCCTCGAATGTACATGTTGCAGAGTGCTCTCACCATCCCGTCATGCCAACGAACATCAACTTGTATTTTCATGCTTTTGCGGGATAGAAATTCGTTTCTCTCCGCGTTCAAATTGTGGAGTATGAAACCTTGTCTTTGTCACCATTCTCGAGAAAGTCTCTGTCGGGCTACGGAGTGTCGAGTGTCAAGTGTGGAGAAGAAGGGCGGGCGTAGTGCAGGTAATGTAGAAACCTTGACACGTTTTAAACTTCTTTGACTTCTTTCTTTCTTCCTTTTGCATATGCGAAAAACAGTTTGAACGAGAAACCATGCGTGTGTTTGTGTCTGTGTGAGCGTGTGAGCGTGTGTTATGAGATGTTTGGAGACAAGAGAGATACTGTGCAACAACAATGATTTGATAATGCAGATCATAAGCCGGAGCTACTTCCGATCAAAAAAAAAAAAAGAACCAAAAGTGGCGGCAGTTTTCTTCACTGCCCATTGGTTTGATCTAATCATTTAGAAACATCTGTCTTGAAAATATCGCCATGCAATATGGATTCATATGTTACGGAGAGTCCATTCAACTCTCGATGCCCTCACTTTGGAATTGAAAAGAATATGCATCCAGTTACCTGGGAAAACTGTGGCGAACTGATAGCCGAATGGCTCTTAATTTGTTTTCTCTTGTTCTTGTTCAATGTCCAGCTCTCGCAACGTGACTTTTCGGGTTGGTGTCCCGAAGAAAAATAAACAAAAAACAGCCGTATGGGAGTACAAAGCTCACAGCCTTGGCGAAGGTGTTTGTGAGCCTACTCTTAGTTAAACATTTGATGTGGTTTACCGTACCCTTTTATGTTGGACGAACATCACTCTGTGTCTTGACAATGCATACACCATGTCCATGCAAAGATGGGCACCAGAGATTATTCTCAGGGCGGTATAAATGTCCTCACTTCTGCCCATTCTTTAAAAATCTCGTGTCGGTATTCCTTCCCCACCCTCCTCCTTACTTCTACTCGCATCCCACAGCTTCACTTTGTTCTCCTACCCTCACATCTTACGATCCGTCAATTAATATCTTAATTTACTCGCACCATGGCCTTCGACATTCGCGAGGAGGACGAGGAGCGTCACCATGATGACGAATTTGAAGAGTATGAGGATGTGAAGCAGCCCGAGCGTCCAAAATTCTATCGTCGCAAGAAGTTTTGGATGTTCTGCATTCCGAACGCGATCATTGCCATTATCATCGCTGTAGTGCTGGCACTGTATGTGATTATGCCCAAGATTGCCCAAGGTCTCATGAACAAGGCGACCATCGAATTTTCGGCCATTGTAAGTGTCTTTTGACTTTTTGTCTGGGATGCGCGGATGATGTTGGTGTTGGTATTGGTATTGGTGTTGGTGTTGGTGTTGAGAACGATACGCTCTGCAACAACGATGCTCGCAACTGACTTGTTTTGTTCAATGAATCTCGACACCTGCCCTCCGACTGTTGCTCCATTCCTCTGCACTCTCTCGCTCCTCCCCAAAACATGCACACACAATCACAACTCCCGTAAACTTAGGACATCACCAACCCATCGCCCTCCGGCATGGACATTGTGATGGAGGGCGACATGAGGAAAACCGGCCCCTTCCACGCCGAGATTTCCTTCCCCGGCACTGTCACTGTCTCCTGGAACGGCACTATTCTCGGCACCACCGAGATCCCTGGCACGAGCACTGCTTCGTAAGTGTTTTTCTTCAATAACTGTCTGCATATCAGTCTCTGTCTTGCACTCCACATCACTCTCAACATCGCTGTCCCATACTCCATTTCCACTATGCCAGTCCCATATCAAACTCCCCCAGACCCATTCTCTGATTCAGCTGCGGCCACTTTCACATTCCTCCACAATCTACAAGCATCCATCTTATTCCACCAGTCTCGTCCATCTCCACCTGTCCTATCCACCACTTGAACCTTATCTACAACTCTTCTCACTCCCCTACGAACGCCATCTCGTTCACTGAATCATTTTGAATATTATACAAAACTTCGATGCCTCTTACGCAAAACTTCAATGCCTGATCACTCACCGCTTTCGTCCCACATCATCTGTACTCTCTACTCTCTCTACCTATTCTCCTTACTCCATCTTCACATTCCACTTCAACAGTGGCGGAAGCGGCAAGCTGAACCTGAAGAGCGCCTTTGTCATCACCGATGCTGCTGCCTTCACCAAGTTCTCGAGCTACATGTTGAACGCCGAGACCTTTGAGTGGCAATTGTCCGGCAAGCTGAACGTCAAGGCCCTCGGCCACACCGTCAAAGATCTGGATCTTGACAAGAAGATTGTCGTCAGTGGTACGTTATGTTTCGTCGTATACTTCTTCACTCATTTCATTCTGATTTTTAATTTCCTCCGCGCCGCCATACTCACTCTTCGTCGTGTTTGTGTCTCTCTTACTTCCTTCTGCCTTCCTTCTCCATAAACAGCCTTCAATGGTCTCACTGGTATCAAAATCGAAAAGTTCTCGCTTCCTGGTGACGATCCCACAGGCAAGGGAATTATCGTCGAGATTGATACCACCGTCACCAACCCCTCGGCCATCCAGATGTACATGGGTTCGCTGACTCTTGCCATTTCGTACAAGGATGTGCTGATGGGCTATGTCACCTCGTCGGGCTTGACCATGACCCGTGGCCAGCAGACCTTGAGCATGAAGGGAGTTCTCATCCCCCAGACCACTCCCGAGGGTCTTGCTGTCACTTCGGATCTGATGTCGCGCTACTGCTCCAACCTGGCCACCGACACCATTGCCACTGGCTTTGATGTCAAGCCCGATGGCACCACTTCTCTCGAGTGGCTCTCTGGCGCTGTCAAGAACCTCAAGCTGACTGTCCCCCTCCAGAGCCCCACTCCTTTGACCCTCATCAAGGCCCTCAACCTCGGTGCTCTTGGCCTGAACTTTACTCCTCCCACCGCTTATGAACCCCTCACGACCTCGACCGGTGTCATTGCCAACTATGGCCTCCCCGACGGCTTCAATTTCAACATCAGCTTCAACCAGGTTGCCAACGCATTCGCTCTCAGCCGCGGTGGTGTTGTGATCGCCAACTTGAACTCGTCCTACAATCCCTCAACCTCGGACATGGCCGCTGGCACCCTGACCTTTAACCTGCTCCAGACTCCTTTGATCGTCCCTGATGCCTCACACCAGCCCTTTCAAGAGTTCAACCGTGACCTGACTACTGGCTCAAACTTGCCCTTCCAGGTCACTGGTTTCGCCTCGGTCTACGCCAACACTTCCATCGGCACTGTGAACTTGGTCAACATCCCCTTTAATGCCTCGACCGAGCTCAGTGGTCTCCAGAGCTTGGCCAATCCTGCTCCCACCATCACTGCACTCCAAGTCGTCTCTGGCACTCCCACTGCGCTGACCATGGCCATCACTGTCGTGATTGTCAATCCCTCGTCCATCTCGCTCAGTGCTGGCGATGTTGTTCTCGATCTGATCTACAAGGGTGTCCGTCTCGGCACAGTGACCATGCCCAACCTGTCGATTGTTCCCGGTGCCAACACTGTGCAAGCCTCGTCCACAATTGATCCTCGTGCATCTCCCGAGGGTCTTGAGCTGCTTAACCTGTATACCAGTGGTGCAGGCGCCTCGGTCAGCATTGTTGATACCCCCACTAGCACTACTATCGAGTCGCTCTCGCTTGCCTTTGGTGCTCTCAACATTGGCTCACAGATGCCAGGTCTGACCACCAAGCTGCTCGCCGGTGCTTCCCTTGTTGTCCTCGACACTACTCTTGTCAACGGCCTTGCCCAAACTGTGGTCACTGTCAACAACCCCTTCGAACCTCCCATGTCGATTCTGTCGATCGACTCCAAGATCACCTACAACGGCGTCTCAGTCGGAACTGTTGTCTCTACCTTCTCGACTCCTCCAGTCATTCCCGGTGTTGGCCAGGGATCGATCACCGCCAGCCTGGCCTTGAACACCAACCCTCACGATTTGGTTACCTTGATCCGCACACAGGCTGTCAAGAACGGCCTCGATACCACTGCATTTGACGCTCTTCTGTCTCTCCAGGCTGGTGGTAACCCTCCTTCGAACATCTTTGACGGCTTCAACGTTGCTGATTTTACCATCAAGGCCATGGCTGGTCTTGTGGTCGATATCACCATGACCACCACTGTCAAGGTCGGTGAGTATGAAGTCACTTTGCCCTACACCCAGACCGGAGTTTCCACTGCCACCGACCAGACTATCCTCAAGTTGATCCCCATTGTCGGTACTCCCATCGCCCAGATCTTGGTCGAGCGCTCGACTCTAGCCTTTGATGCCATCCGAATCCTTTCGCCCGGCGAGACCAGCTTCAGCACCGACATCAACGGTCTGATTGGCGACACTGGCCCACTCGATGCCCAGATCGTGTTCCCCAACCCCGTCACGGTCTCGTTCCAAGGCAAGGATCTCGGCACGATGATGATGCCCACTGTCAATGCTGTCGCCAACAAGGGGGCCGTCCTTAACATGACCAATGTGAACTTCACCATCACCGACACTGCCGCCTACACCGACTTTACCGCCTATGCTCTGACCAGTGCCAAGTTTAACTGGACTATCTCGACGACTGGTCTGGTTGTCAATGCCATGGGATCGTCTCTTCCCGGTGTGACTATGACCAAGACTGTTTCGTTGGATGGATTCAACAGCCTCGCTGGTCTCAAGCTGACCGCCTACAACATCACGGACATTGATGCTGCTGGCATGCACCTTCAGATCATGGCTGAGCTCTACAACCCCTCGACCATCGGTATGACCATTCCCCAGTCGATCTTCAACACCGAGTCACACGGCAAGGTCCTTGGACCAGCTGTTGCTACCAACCTGGCCCTTGAACCCCACAGTCCCTCGCCCTTCATTCTTGATGCCACTATTGCAACTGGCAATGGCGATCTAACTCCCTACCTGACTGTGATCTTCCAGAACGCCTTGAGCGGTGTCGATACTCCTCTGGATGCACAGGGTGTCGGTGCTCCAGGTGTGTCATGGCTCGACAACGCGATCAAGCAGCTGCGACTCTCCACCAGTTTGCCTCCTCTCCCTTATGACCCCATCGAGTCCGTGGTGATTGATGCCATGAGCATGGACTTCACTTGCGCTTCGTGTATCTGGGCGCCTACAGCCGGTTCGTCGATCACAGCCAAGACCAACCTTCCTTTCGCCAAGGGCGCACCCATTGTCAAACTGAAGCAGAACATTGATGTTCTCGATTCCGCCGGCAACCGTGTTGGCCGCCTTGACACCGAATTTGAGGATGCCATTTCCAATGGCGCTTATGTGTCTACTTCCACAACTCCTGGTCCTTTGACCATTTACGATGACGCGCACCAGACGTACATTGACTTTATCGACGCCCTCAATGTAGCCACAAAGTACTCGCTCGGACTCAACGGTACTGCCGATTCGATTCTCAACCTTGGCGACCTTGGCAATATCACAGTCACGGGCATCAAGTTGAACGTCAAGACCGAGCTCGATGGCCTTCGCAGCCTCGCCGACATCAAGTTCATTAATACGCTCAACCTGGTTACCGCTGGAGACGACTCTGGCGCAACTGTGTTGGTGGCGATCAACAACCCCAGCAAGCTGACGCTCACTATCGGAGACCTGGTTCTGAACTCTGGCGTGAACTATACCGACGAAGGCTATGCCGGCAAGTCGTACTTGACCGACCTGGTCCTCTCGCCTGGTCGCAACGAAGTGATCGCCTTTGCCAAGATCAACTCGTCGATTCCTGTCGGCGAAGACATCTTCTGGAACAAGCTTGCTGACGGCTTTAACTTGTATCTCCAGCCGTTTAAAGGGTCTAGCAAGAACCCGGCCTTGGACGCTGGGCTCCAAAAGCTGCGACAGATACTCGTGATGCCACCTATGATGGTGGGAGAGATCAGTGCCAAGCCTTATGCAATTGATTGGACGCTCAAGGTTCCAGACTCTGCGGTGAATGATGGTATCGTCTATGCAACGACGATCGTGGGGAACCCTTACTTCAGTCAGGAGCTGAGCTTTCTCTCGGTCAACTCGCTGGATATTAACGAATATGCCCTGGATCCGAAACTCATTATCAAGAGCAAACTTGGCGCAGCGCTGGATTTTTTCAACTTTGTGCCCCCGGGGGCTTATTCCTTGAAGGGGAACGAGACCAGGGAACTCACCTTTGCCATCCAGATGGCGCCCACAGCGCCGTTGCAGTTCTGGATTAACCTCCTTCCCGAGCTGATCGAGACGGCCAACACGGTGGGAGTCCTCCCGCTCGAGATCACCCTGATGCCCAAGGTCCAAGTCGGCAAGGACCCACGGCTGACCAGTCAGGACTTTAGTTCAACGTCCGTCTACGGCACACCTAGCCGCCCCGGCGATCCCCTGCCCCCTCCCCCGGTCCTGAACCTGCACGTGGGTCCAGATTTTTCCAACGTGCTCAAGTACGTCAACAGGCTGGCCACGCCTACTACCCTTCCTCCTGTCGCTACTTCAACGGCGGTGATGCCCCCGGTGGTGCCTTCACCCACGACAACATCGACGGTGGCCTCTGTCCCTCCAGTGGTGACGCCCTCTCCAGGAACCACCGACCCTGTTGTTCCTCCTCCTTCATCGGTGCCCACCTCTGGTCCCAGTCCTGTCCCCAGTCCTTGAAAATATTAAAAAAACTCCTCAACTAATTCCTGTGTATTCAGGTCCTAATTTAAAACTTTGAATATATTAGCCTCCATTTGAGAGGGATAAATGACGAGGGGTGGAAATGAGGGACTCGAAATCAAGGAAACATTTCTTTCAGAGTAAATGCATAAGAATTTTCAAGGGAGCTCTGAATGTGCAAGGTCGGGCGGATGGCGAAAAAAAAATGAAAAATGTGAGGGATACTAAAAGATCGGGGATCAAAAGAGTGCCGAGAAGATAGCGAAAAGCTGGAAGGGGCAGGTACGATAGAAGAGGCGGTCGGGATCGAGATTGAAAGGGGAAGGGACGGGTACAAAAAAATAAAAAGAAGCATACAAAGACTGAAGGGGAGGGTAGTGCAACAGAGATCGGAAGAATGGAGGGACAGTGACGACGGGTACGAAAAAAGGGCGGATAGCGACCGAGGAGGGATCGAGATTGAAAGGGGGAAGGGACGAGTACGAAAAAAGGATGGAAGGAACGGCCAAGAAAAGAGGTTGCAAGGAGTGGTAGTAAAATGGGACAGGAAAAGAGATTGGGGGTTGGGCGCTTCGCGCTATTCTGTCCCCAGTTCCCCTTCCCTTGACCTATGCTCAGAGTTGTAATCCCTTCTTTTAGTTTTTCTTTGGCCTTCAGGTCCATTATTTGTTAGCCAGGACGAAATGTAGAGTTTTTGTATAAAGCGCTCCAGAGTTCGGTTTTTTTCTTTTTCTTTTCACTCACCTCTTTCCCAACATCCAATCCTCTCATATCAGATCCGAACCCTACTCGGTAAGAAAAGGAAAAAAAAAAACTACTACACTGCGCCATGTTTAAAGTCTCTCGATCGTTTTTTTTAACCGCTTTGTCGGGGCACAATTTTTTGACTCTAGTCCACAAAAAACCATGAGAGTCTCCGTCCTAGTCGTCTGTGTCGTCGCAAGCCTGGCCAGCCTGGTCCACGCCTAAGATTGGGCGCTTATCCGAAAGTACGAGGGCCAAGAATGCAAAAATACCCTGGATTGTACCTACTCGGATTACCACCGCTGCACTGTGGCTGGGTGTCAACCCTTTATGGGCACCTTTCGTGCGCCGTGTGCGTCCGACGAGGACTGTCAGAATGGTCTGAGCTGCAAGAAAGATATGCAAGTCTCGGAGAAGGATGTCGAGGCGCACATTGCCAACGGTGGCACGCAATCCCAGAAGGTCAATTCCACCGGTATCCAACGTTGTTTCAATAACTGGCCTGGGCTCTCGCCTCGACTCAACCCCGAAAAGAGAAAGATCCACGACTATGGATACAAGCTCTGTGACGGTGATGACGATTGTCCAGACAAAAGCTGCCACTTTGGTGTCTGTCTCGTCCGACCCGGGGCCGAAAATGCCTTTTGCAAGGGCAATGATTGGTGCCGGGACGGAAATCTCTGCGCGGATCTCTCTGAACAAGCCGATGACCATTCGACCCCCCCGGATTCCGACGAAGCCAAAGCCGAAGCCGCAAGACTTACGCCAGTCGGGGGATATTGCTATAAATGGGTACCCGCAGAACCATCATCCCTCAAAATGACCTGCACCGCTAGAGGGTTAGGTTGTTGGTCGGATAGTTCTTGCTGCACTGGTAATTGCATCTGGGGTCCATTTCTTGGGTTGCCTAGACAGTGCGCATTCAAGTAGTAGTTTAGAGATGACCAAAACAGTTGAGGTTCAACGCAACAATTCTGTTTGTGAGATTGCTCTTTCCATCTACATTATTTTATTTTATTCTTCTCCTCCTCTCCTCCTCGTTTTCAGCCACGTAAGGAAATGATGGATGGTTCCAGTCAACCAAGATGGTTGCCAATAAACCCAAAAAAAAAAAAAAAGTAGCGTGGAAGAGCACATCTTCCCCTCAATCACTGCAAATACTTTGCTTCATGGATGGCACGGGGACAACACTCAAGCAATCAATAAGCCTCAATATGCCATGGATTGTTGCTCCTTGTCAATGAACCATTCTTGCGGTGGACAACAATGGCCGAATAATAAAGGTAAAAAAAAAAGTATAATATGGTCCATTGGTTTTTGTCCCGCAGTCTAAATATTTACAAGGTCATCTCCAAGGTAAGGAACCTACAAACCAATGGAGATAATGCTCCCGAGGACCTGAACCCACTAGCACTCTACTCTCTCTCCATCAACAAACTGCATAGTTGGTGTGTTTTGAGTTGCCAAAGCGAAGAAACAAAAAGAGAGAGAGAGTACGAAATAAAAAAGACCTTCCCCCTCTCACCGCGTTTTGCGGTCATTTTGGTGGTTGAATTGGCGACTCTTGTTGTACACGTTCATTCAGGATGGGAGTGATGTTTCTCAATTGGGCTCAAGCAATGAGGAAAACAAAACGTGGAGTGCTGTTGGCGGTGAGTGAAAAGAGGGCAGGGGGAAAGGGAGCAGCGGCTAATTTGAATCTTGGAACATTTGTACAAGCAAGGGCTCAGATAGCTTAGCTGATAGAGCGTCTGTCAAGAATGCCACACGCACACCTCCTCGCACTAGAGCCCAGAGACCACAGCCTACGCACATTGTGAACTCTTGCGGGTAAATGGCAAAGACTAATCCCGAATTGTGAGTAGGCTGTTGGGTGTGTGACATGAACAAAGACTTGCAAATGTTTATTCTTATATATTATTGTCCGTCTGTCTGAACATTTGCGCACAACGGATGAACCCTTTACGTAGCGGACTGGTAAATAAGACCTAGAAATAAGATAGCATAATTGAGTATGACTGCATGTAATGGAGTATTGGATCGAAGGGAGCCGCATCGGCACTTTGGCACCAGTCCTTGTCTTGCGCGGCCGTCGAGATATGGGACCTTCAACACTGTGGACAGCAGTAACAACGTTATTGACTTTTAGTATGCTACTACCGCAAAAGTGAGATGATTTAGGCTTTCACATACTGGAGGCACTTTGTCCTTGTTTTTTTTCACTACTAGCGTTGTCAGATATACGCCACGCGGCCGTGGTCCAAGACAATCCAAAGACTACAAATGCAGCTATAAGGACAGAACCAGTGGAGAATGTCGTGTTTTTGTTCAGGAAATAGTGAGTGACCGAATGCTATAGGGTGAGTTGGTCAAAGGGTTGGCGAAGGGCGGTGGAGTGTTCATTGGGAACTGTACGAGAAGGAGAAAGCTGGTGAATGCTTTTGTGTACGAAATAAGTCCGTGACTTGCTGAGAAAAAAGTAAGTAGCGAAAATATGAAG
This sequence comes from Podila verticillata NRRL 6337, assembly GCA_000739165.1. Taxonomy (NCBI): domain Eukaryota; kingdom Fungi; phylum Mortierellomycota; class Mortierellomycetes; order Mortierellales; family Mortierellaceae; genus Podila; species Podila verticillata. Next base: position 1,038,478 of record KN042418.1, read on the forward strand.
AGCATGCCAGGCACACAAGGCATGCTGAGAATCGAAGCCAACAGAAAAAGTCCAAGGGACAGCAGCAAGAGACAACACCAAAGGGCAACACCGAAGGACAATACCGAAGGACAACAGCAAGAGACAACATCAAGCAAGACCAACTTTCAAAGATGATCCTGCGCTGACCGAACCTGAAGGATCACAAATGATCTCACTGTTTTTAGTCGCGTCACCAGGCTACAGGTGTTGTTTTTTGATGGCGTTGTTTGGGAAGGCACTAAAAAAAATAAGTCCTTACTTTTGTGGGGTGTCTAATCCCCATCGTCTTCGAGTTAAAGCGCCCTCAAAATGATGTAAGTTTCAGCCACAAGAATTTTGACGTGCACGATGTGAGTGATGAAGTTGGAGGGTTCGTTTGATCCTTTTGTTCCTCTCACTCGCGGTTGCTATCTTGATTAAAGGCCCTCGACTATTGCTCCCCAGCAATGGATTTTTTTTGGTGGCTTGGCTCTCTACGTTTTCTTTCCCATCCCATCGCGATAATTCTTTTCTTTGCAACTTCCCTTGGCATCACACAGAGAGCATGGACACTCAATGGCGGCTCCCGCGGCTGATTGCGAGCGATCCCTCTCTGCCAGTTGGGGGTCTACGGTCCCATGTATCTTTGAATGGGGAGGAAAGGCCAGATCACGCTGAACAACGGAAGATCAGCACAATGAAGTCGTGGTCAATTCGAGGGAGTCGATGGACGGGTTTCATCTTGTGCTTAAGCGCGACTCTCCTTGCTTGATTATCTTTATTTTGTTGTGTGTGTTCACCCGTCACAAACTCCATTCCAAATGACAAAAACCAAGAACTGCCCGTGGCATCTCAAGAGAGAGGTACACTCAATTGCGGCCCTGGTGGGCTAATTGCGAGTGACGCACTCTCCGCCAAGTGGCGTTTTTTGGGCATGTGTGTCCTTTGGGTGGAGGAAGGTGGCAAACCTCGGCTCTTCTCCACTTCACACCATTTTCCCGAAAAAAAAAAAAAAAAAAAAAAAAAAAAAAAAAAAAAAAAACACTATATGCACCGTTGAATGCACACTCGGTGAACATAAGTGAGGTCAGTACGTAAGGTTCTTATGCCGCAGGTCCTGACGCGACCCTACACCTTGTGGTGTGTTCAACAATGACAGTGCCATTGCTTTTGGTTCTTGGTCGCGACGTTGAGCAATGTGGGTCTGATCGCATTAAAAGGCGAGATCATAATGAGGTTGGTCGTGGTCAGCTCGAGGGAATCGACCGCGGGTGTCGTCTTCTGCTCTAGAGCGACATTCCTTTTATTCCTTTTTGTGCGCTCACACCACCAATGAGTCTCCATTTCACCCATTCAAGTGACAGATGCCACAAACAGCTAACTTGACATCTCAAGAGCGAAAGACACTCCAATGTGAGCGACTCTCATCACTCTTGCCAAGTAGGCGGTCTATGGCCATATGTATCTTTGATCAGGGGTAAAAGGACCAAGACCCCTTGCTCCTCTTCACATACACCAAACGGAACACTGGTGCCGTCGAACGTAGTTCCCTGGCAAAATGGGCGAGTTCAGGATGTAAGGTCTTGTGCCGCAGATCCTGTCGTGACCTTACGCCTTGGGAATGGCTCAACAACACTAGAGTTGGAGTGGAGCAAAAGTAAGGTCTGAATCGCCTCAAAAGGATGTTCAGGCTCGAGCGATGAGGTTGTGGCCAGCTCTAGGGAACTGACGAGGATGTCGATTCTACTTGAGTGCGACTTCAGTGCTCTGTGAGATCGAGGGCATCATGGGATCGGGGTTTCAAAGTCTGCCCAAAGCCGCAGAACATCAAAGGTAGAAGCTCCACTCAGCTATAAGAATTGCGGACAAACTAATGGGAAATCGAGGTCAGTAATTATATATGGATCGGGGGGAAATGGTCGTGGCCTGGCCAGCTTGAGGGAATTGGTCGAGTGCATCAATTCTGCTCCAGCGCGATCTCACTTTGTTGGGAACTATGGTATACATTCAAGAGCCCGTGGCCAGCTCAAGAGGATTGACCAAGAGTGTCGATCCCGCTTAAGCGTGACTTCGCTCTGCTGGGAACTGTGGTATACATTCAATAGGTCGTAGCCAGCTCAAGGGAATTGATCAAGGATGTCGATTCCGCTAGAGCGCGACTTCGCCTTGTTGGGAACTGTGGCATATGTTTCAAAAACTTTTTCATATCGAACTCCTGATAGATGGCAGGTAGCTGCAGGGCCCCTTTGGGGCTGCGGTCATTTTCAGCCCCACTATCCTGACGGAGTTGCGGCCTAGCATTCAATCTCTACAGGCGAAAGCAACGATGGCAGAGTGTACCAGTTTCTTAGAGTGAGTGTACCACCACGGCCTATGCTTTCACCAAAGCCTTCGGGAGAAGATGGCTTGGGACGTTCTCGTTTGTTTCTCCTGTTAACCCTCGCAAGCTAGTTTTTAGTTTTCGTGGAGACCAGCACCAAGCCGGATTTTATGAGAGTGGTTAGATGGAAGGGGCAGGTTGTGTTAGAGTAGCTGATATTTTAGCATCACCGAAAACAAGGCCATCGGGAAGATCGGAAATATACGCCACGTGACAGAAATTGACAACTCGACATGCCTTCAGTATTAATTTGTCGACAATGAGTCTTTACTGAACTTTTCTTTTTTTTTTTCTTCGTTCTATTTGGTCATTTCTTTCTATCTTCTATCTCCTGTCAAACAGCCTTCGCCTCCCTCAACTCCCTAATCTTCTCCTCATCATACCCCAGCACCGTCCTCAGCACCTCCTCGGTATGTTCTCCCAGACACGGCGGCGGCAACCGGATACTTGGCTGTGTCTCCGAGTACTTGACCGGCAACCCCGCCACCTTAATCTCCCCAGCCTTGGGGTGCTCCACCGTCCGCACCATCTCGCGCGCCAGAACCTGTGGGTGCTGGAACGTCTGCTCAATGTTGTTAATCGGCGCAAACGGGATCCCGCGCCCCTCGAGCGCCGTGAGCCACTCCCGGTTACTCCTTGTGCGCAGCCGCGTGGTCAGCAAGCCAATCAGCTCATGCCGGTGCTGGACCCTGTCCTTGTTGGTATGGAACCGCGTGTCCTCAACCAGCTCGTCCAGCCCAAGCACGTTGCACAGGATCTTGAACTGCCCGTCGTTGCCCGCGCCGATCATGATGTGCGAGTCGCTGCTGGGAAGGACTTGATAGGGGACGATGGACGGGTGCGATGTGCCCATGCGCTTGGCTTCTTGTCCTGCGATCAGGTAGCTGGAGCCAATGTTGGCCAGGGTCGCGATCTGGGCGTCGAGGAGCGAGCAGTCAATGTGCTGGCCGCGGCCAGTGCGAGATCGGGCAAGCAAGGCGGCCATGATGGCGCCGTGGGCGTAGAGTCCTGCCGTGGGCGTAGAGTCCTGTTGTCAGATCTGGAGGCGGACGAAATTTTGTAGGTATACATAAATGTCAGTTAAAATGAACAGGTTGTTCAGTTTCGTCCAAAGCAGGGGATATTCCGAGTGGAACGCCTTTTTTTTTTCCAGTACCTGTGACAGCAACTCCAACCTTCACGGGTGTGCCGTTCTCTTCTCCTGTGATGTACATGAGTCCTGCCTCTGCCTCAATCATGACATCGTAGCCTGGCCTTGATCGGTAAGGACCTGTCTGTCCATAGCCTAAAATAAAATAGTTTAGGCAAGAGCTAAAAAGGTTAGGAGCCTCTTTCTCATAATAAGCCGCTTCACTACTTGATACCTTTCTCTTTGAATTTTCTCTCTCTGCGCACCTGTAATTGAAGTATAGATCAGTTTCGGGTTCAGGGCCGCCAGCTCCTTGTAGCCCAGTCCCATCTCATCCAGCTTCCCTGGCACATAGTTCTCGACCAGCACATCCACCTTCTTGACCAAATCATGCATCAGCTGCCGCCCCTGCTCCGAGCGCAAGTTGACCGTGATCGACTTCTTGTTCCGGTTCACACCCAGGAAGTAGGCGCTTTCCCTGGTGGAGGTGTCGGAGGGGTCCTTGTTCTCGGCAAAGGGCGGGCCCCACGCGCGCGTGTCGTCCCCGCCGCGTGGGTTCTCGATCTTGATCACCTCGGCGCCGAGGTCTCCGAGGATCTGGGTACAGTATGGGCCAGCTAAACGAAGAAAAAATTTAGGTTTGAGGGTAAAATAGACGGAGAAGGTGATCAGCCGAGAGAGTGTGAGAACAAAAAAAAAAAAAAAAAAGTAATTAATTTGTGCGTAAGATTTTGTTGGGAGGACAGAAAAGAACAAATATATCATTTTTTTACCAAGAACACGGGTGAGATCCAGGACACGGAAGCCGTCGAGTGGTCCGGGCAATGGCTGGGGGTCCTGTCCAGCACTGGTATCCAGAGTTTTATTGCCCTGATGTGTCTTGGACAGCAGTGACTCGATTGTATTGCCGCTCAGTGTGTTGGCGTCTCCGCTACTATTACTCTTGCTAGGATGCCTATCCCTAAGCTGACTTTGAATCGAAAAGGAGCGGAGGCCGAGGAGCCGTGTGCAAGGTGTGAGGCATGTGGGTCGTGGGTATTGTTGTGGAGACAGGATCGAGCGTGAAGAGGAGGCTGGCTGTTGGGAGAAGAAACGGGTGGAGCGGGGTGGGCGAGTGATGGAGATTGCTTGTGAGAGGGATGGGATGTGAGATGCACCCGAACGGACCAGCCAACGGCAAGCGCCTGAATGAGGAGGATGCATGTTGTCAACGGTTTGAATGGATGTGAGGAAGAGGATGGACGTTGTTTGTTTGAAAAGAACAAAAAAAGGGAACGAGCGTGTGGGACAAACAAAGAATATGAGTGTGCCTGAGACTCGTTGTCTCTTTGTGTTGTCACCGGTGATGCGTGAGTTTAACTGGGCTATTGCGTGTTTGAGCGCCCTTTTTGTTGTCTTAGTGCCCTTTTTGTTGTCTTAGTGCCCAAGCGCACTAAACTGATCGGCAAGGTGGCGCACATCCCGTCCATGTCCATGTCCATGTCCATGTCCTTGCCCTTGCCCTTGCCCTTGCCCTTGCCCTTGCCCCTGTTCCGGGTCATACACACTCAGCGTCGGGCTCAGCCGCGTTAAGGCCAGCACCGGTGCCCGCTTGTATCGCTCGAAATACTCCAGCTTCATCTCCCGCTCCACCATCGACAGACTGCGCTTCCGCAGTGGTGTCCGGACATGCCCCGCGCTCGATCCATGGTTGTGGCTATGTGGGCTGACCAAGAGCGAACACGATGCCGTGCAGGACGAATACAATTGTGGAGGTATCGGGGGCGTCAACGGGACCATTGGCAAACTTGGGCCAGGTCTCGAGAGTGCATAATGAGGCACCATTGAGAATGAAGATGAAGACGACAACAACAAAGACGACGACGATGAAGATATCCCAACATAGCTCGGACCTGACAGTGGAGGCATCTCTGACACGTTTCTCTCGCCATTCCAATCCTCCCCATCACTGCTGTCGACGCCCTCGCTGCTGCTCCCGCCACTAGCACTGTTCCCGCTCCCGCCGTTTCCACTATCATGCCCGGGGCTCTGGTCCATATCGCCCTCGTCCTCCTTGCGCTTCCCGATCAAGCCCGCAAACGACCTGTGTCGATGGTGATGGTGAATATCTAGTGGATGGCTCATGGTGACCTTGTCGTCGCTCAGATCGATCGCCAGACACGCCGACTGCCACCCAGCCATCGCTAGTTTGATCACAAACTTGTTCTTCAAAGCTCCCTCGACCACCGTGGGGATCGCACAGTCGGTGCGCAGGTCTCCATGGCCCAACGCACCGTCTGTAAAAGCGCCCCAGGTGCGCAGCTGGCCGTCCTCGGTCAAGAGGCCCTGGTGGTGGTCGCCAAACTCGACCTGGCAAGCGTTGGAGAGTAGCCGCTCCATGACGACAGGGCAGGATCTGGATTGGACGTTTTCACGTCCCAGTAGCACTTTTCCGGAATGATGGTGCAGGGCGAAATCCTGAAAGTTGGCCGAGATGGTTGTTGGACATGATGAAGTGTTCAATGGCTTGGTATTGTTGTTGTTGCTGTTGATGTCCTTGTTGTCGATAAAGTCGCTCATGGGCGTGTCCTCTGGAGTGGTGTAATTGGTATGATCTCCAAAGGAAGACAAATTCCGCTGCCGGTGGTGGCGCTTGATCCGTTCCAGTTGCTCGTTCTCGTCGTAGCTCTTGGTCACCGTCCGAGCCAATGCCTCCGAAAAAATAGGGAGATACAATCCATGCCCCAGGATCTGGCCGCGGATCTCGACCACCCGCTCCTGCATGGGCGACCCTTCCACAATTGTCTCAATCACGATCCTGTCAACGGGTGTGTGTGGATCCAGAACTTGAGTGTACCTTTGCCTGCCCAGGTGTCGCCTCACAGGCTCCTCAGGCTCGTGGTAATGTGGCGAATCCAGCCTGCGAAAGATGTACACCTTCCCCATGGCTGTCACGGCCACGACGTAATCCGTCCCTGCAGCAATCTTGACAAACCGATCACTGTCCATGGTTACAGCCTCAAAGCCAAGTCCGCCTTGCTCACGGAGCGAGACCCAGTGCTCGACGTGGATCCGGTGCTGGTACCGCCCGTCGGCAGATTCTGGAGGGCGCCAGGCAAAGATCCTGCCGGAGCGCGTGAGCGCCGCACAAATATCCCATCCAGCCGAGATCTGGTCGATGGGGTCTTCGTCTTCCTGTAGCTCCTCTTCTTCGTCTTCTTCCGTGTTTCGTAATCCGGAAGATGATCCAAGTCCTGTTAGTAATCCAGCAAAACAGACCTCGACAGGTTTGTTCTCCCGACACCACTGCCAGACCTGACCTTCGTGGTCTTTGGCAAGGACGACTTGGCGCCCAGCGGCAAGGTCGACCACGTTGCGGGGCCGCTTCAGCATTCGAGGCATGGCATCTGAGCGTATGCCATTGGACTCCATGATACCTAATCAATCAAAATTATTGAGACAATTCAATATTTCATGCAAAAAAATTCCACCTCTTCCGTAAGAGTGTGCTATTGAAATCATGACGTAAAGGATGTCACTTACGACCCCATGCCCAAACATTGCCCTGTTTGTCCACGGCATGGCATCCCCACCCAGTCGGGGCCAGCTGCACGATTCCGATCCCGTCCAGGCGCCGTATCCGCTTGGGAAGGCTTTCGTAGAACTTTTTCGGCGTCCGGCCGTACCCGAGGCGGCAGTCGCCGTTGCTTCCTAAAAAATAGGGGACACAAAGAAAAAGAAAAAAAAAAAAAAAAAAAAGCTGGATCAGCGACTTTCCCTTTTTCTCTAGTTTCCCTCCCTCTGAGAAGGCTACAACCAGAAATGATCAGTGTAATTTCTCTCCCTCTCTCTACATACCCCAGGTATACACCTCGACACGGTCCATGGCCTGGTAAATTCGCTTCCAGCCATGGCTCTGTTTTACCAGTTTGCCAGGTCGGTAGGGGTAGTCGCGGAAAAACTTTTTCTGCCACAGGTAGTTGGACTGCGAGAGCTGATAAAAGTACTGGCACACGCGGGCCAGCCGACTCAGGTCGCTCAGATCGAGGATTGCAAAGATGTGGCCTGCAAGGATCTCGAAGGGGAGTTGGAGGATGCCTGTAGTTTTTTGTCTCGTTGCTGCTGCTGTTGTTGTTGTTGTTGTTGTTGTTGTTACAGTGGGTGTGCAGGTCTGGACTGATAGTGAAGTAGCTTGTGGAAGTAGCGTCGGGAATGAAGACAAAGATGATGATATTGCCGTTGCTTCTGTGGGTGATGTCGCATCTGGGCTTGTGCTTTCTGTTGGCATTACGTTAGTATTGGGACACAGTGGGAGGAAAAGAAAGGAGATTGAGAAAAGAAAAATGAAAAAAGGTCACTTGTATCGTGGGTTGGTATTGGATGATCAAAATTTGTTACAAAAAACGCGTTCACGATAATAAATTTTCTTTTACGTCTCAGCCATAGAAAAGACTTTTTTGCCCATCATGTCTCACACATTCAAAGGCACAACCGATACTTTCGACATCACGCCACAGCGAACGAATGCAAAAGATGAACAATTAAGTACTGTACAATTGAAGGGCTATACTTCAAAAATGGCATGGGCTACATAAATCTAAGCCTGACCAATTGCGGTGGGTGACATGCCGTTTTGTTGTTGTTGTTGCTGTTGCTGTTGTTGCTGCTCACTCTGCTCCATCTTGGCAATCGTGGCACGTCGCTTGCGCGAGAAATAGTCGACACTGCGACCATCCAACTGAATATGCAACGACGCCATCACTGCCTCAGAGGGTGCCGCACCAGAGCTGCGTCGCTTGGCATCGTCCTGGAGCGACTTGCGATGGCGCTGCGCCAATCGCCCACCTTCGTCGTCTTCTTGCTCGTCCACGGACCGCTTCTGGCCCTCCATCGCCCCCAGGCCATCCTCCCCACCTTCTCCCATCGCTTCCATCGCGTCCGATCGGGCCTTGACGCTCTGTCGCTTGTTCTGGAACCAGATCTGGACCGTGCGGGGGCACATCCGACACTGCTTCGACAGACGCAAACGCTCCTCTGTCGATGGGAAGTAGGACCGCTCAAAGGCTGCGTTCAACACGGACAGCTGGCTGGCATTCGCACGCTTGCGCTTAGCTTTGACCGTGTACTCTTCGTCGTCGACCACATACACATCCTCGTCCATGCCAACCTTGCGATCCCGCTTGCCAGACGACTTTTTGGATTTTGATTTCCGGTGGGTGGTGTCGAAGGGGTGGACCGACTGGCTCGCGATCTTGGAGGCACGCTTGGATCCCGAAGATCGGTGCTCCTCGTCGTACTCTGGTCCATGGTGGTCCTCGTAGTGATCTCCGTAATGCGAGTTTCCATAAGGATATTCCGAAGAAGGCTCTTCATGGGGGTAGTACTGTTGATAATGCGATGGTTGAGGCTTGGGGACAACTCCGTGGGCATAGTTCTGGTACCAGCTTGGGGGCTTGATCTCGGGAGAACGAGCGCGATAAGTCCGAGAAGGGTAGTTATTGACAGGTGCTCTCCATTCCCGGTCATACTCGTATTTGGGTCGGTCTTCCTGGTATTGTTGATGATGAGAGTGAGAAGGTTCCTGTTGTGAGCCAGAGTATCCGTAAGGCTGCCCGTACACAGGTCGAGAGGGGTAATCCTGTCCCATGGGTCTCCTTGCTTCCTCGCTCTCCTCCTGAACACCGTGCAGCGGCTTTGAGTATTGGGATCCATATGCGGCCGAGGGTGCAGGTGGTGGAAGTCTAGAGGGAGTATCTGCAGCGTCGATTCCATAAATCCTTGGAATGGGCCCTTGTTCGCCTGGGGCATCTACAGCGTATACCCGACGAGGAGGGCGATCGATGGGAGAATCTGAGGCATAGACGCGTGGAAGTGGTCGAGGTTCGGCAGAATCGCTTCCGTAGACTCTCTGAGCAGGAGGCGGCCGTGTGTCGATGGGTGCATCCATGGCATAGACGCGCTTCTGGGGACGGTCGACTACCGAGTCCACGCCATAGATCCGTGGGAGAGGTCTTTCGACATGTGAATCGCTTCCATAGATACGGGGTGGAGTGGCGTCGATGGGAGCATCCATGCCATAGATACGGGGTACAGGGCGGACGTCGACAGTATCGATGCCGTAGATGCGCGCTGGTTTTTGATCGACCCCCACTCCCGAAAGCATTGCCTAAATAAGACGAGAGAAGAGAAAGGGACGGCAAAATCAGAAAATAGAACGGGACATGCGCGTGTTACATCAATAATTTATCAGCCATTCGACATGGACACCAAAAGACAACAGAAGCGTGATATTAAAAAATGCAAAATAAAGTGCATCGATCCCTGTGCATGCGAAGCAACGGAATAAGCGAATAAAGCGAGAGGAGTGCGTGATGGATGGCCTGAGAGCAAAGAGAGCGAAGAGCGGAAATACACAGGACAAGCAAGGAAGGACACAAAGGGACATCCCAACATCCCAACATCCCATCACCGACAACAACAAAAGGGAAGGGGAAGGAAGACATAGTGGTTGGTAATGGGAGAGAGGGAGGAGGAAGGAAGGAAGAAAGGAAGGGCTGTATCGGGTGAATGTGCTTTCATGTGAGGTGCCTGATGGCCTGTCTGAGGGTCTGTCTGTTGTGTGGTTTGGGAGAAGAGGTTCATGCGAAGTCGTGACAAAAGGAAAAGGACAGAGATGGATGGATGGATGGATGGATGGACAAAGGAACAGACACACAGAAAAGAAGAAAAAAAAGGGACGGGCGGGTAGGAGTGGATCGATGGACGGCGCACAAAAAGGATAGATGAACAAAGAAAAGAAAAAAAAGGCATGTATCTCTGCATGTACTGGAGCACAAGAACACACCAATGACACACACCCCCATGGTAAAACAGTGAAAAAGAAGAGAGAGAGAAAGAAAATACCATGGCCATGGGCCCATTCGAACGCACACACCCATCCGATACAAAACACATCACACATCCCAAATAGACAATCGAAACACAAATAAAAAATAAAGAAGAGCCGTTGGATAAGCACTAAGCACTTACAGCGGGCGGAGGAAGGATGGGCCCATGGTTCGGCTTTCGAATGTCCTGATCTGAACGGGTGGGGATGGGGACATGCGTCTGAGCATAATCATGCAAGGACCGAGCGGATGATGATGAGGGCAAAGGTCCGCTTGTCGGAGCACTCGAAGCCAGCACTCCTGATGACGATGACGAGGAAGAGACTGGGTATGGATGGGACGCGCTTGGTGCATTGGATGATGATGGAGCACTAGCAGTAGAGGGTACTGATCCTGTTGATACTGATGAAGATGCAGAGGTCGAAGGAGCAGGACCCATATATGGACCATAGTTCTGCTGATGAAGCGCATAATCACTCTTGGCACGATCTGTCCGCCTCTGTCCTTGATCATAGGGCGCCCTGTAGTCGTAGTTCCCGTTCCCGTTCCCGTTCCCGTTCACGGAGACTGATCGGTCGGAGGCGCGAGGATACGAGACGGAGGCATGCAACGAGGGGGCCGATGACAAGGACGACGTTGCCGACGAGAACGAGGCCGGGCGTGGAGGAGCATATCGAGGGTACTCGGGGAACCCTTCTCTGAACGTGGATGGCTCTTTCGTGTCATGGCCCATGTGGGGGGTATCTTTGTCGTAGCCGTTACTCCTGTGAGGATCCGATCGGGTATGTTGCTCATGAGCATGAGAGTGGGAGTGAGAGTTGGAGTGAGAGTGAGAGGGAGCTTCATCATCTTCCTCCTCGACAATAGCATGGAGGTGTTTTGACTGTGTATGATGCTGTTGTTGCTGTTGTTGTTGTTGTTGCTGTTGTTGTTGTTGTTGTTGTTGTTGTTGTTGCTGCTGCTGCTTCTGCTGCTTTTGTTGCTGTTGTTGTTGCTGTTGTTGATGACGCCAATCGGCGTCCCTGTTGTTGTTCCCTCCATCACCGCAAAGTAGATTTGCAATATCGATACGCGACTGCTTGGTGGTGCCATTGCTGTTATTGCTGCTGGTGTTTTGGTAGTGGTTGGAGTGATGAGTATGTTGATCGTATTGGAGGTGATGATGTTGTGATGTGTGTTGCTGAACGTGATGTTGGGTATGTTGGCTCTGATGATTCCTGTTGTTGTTGTTGTTGTTGTTGATGTGATGATGGACCATCTTGCCCAAGGATTTTGTGTTTCCGATGGCTTGATCCAGGCCGTTGTTGCCCTTGGCCTTGATGGTAAAGTGGTCGGATGTCATGGGGGCCTTGGAAGAGCTGTGGTAGGCCGGCAGTGGGAAGGCGGAGGAGACTGTGGCCGAGGGCGACTGGGGCAGACGACCGGTCAGTGGGTCGATGCAGGTCGCCCGGGGCGAGGATGCCGAGGATGTGGAAGGGGAGGAGGGGGACGAGACTGGCGAAGTCTTTTGGGGCGAGCAGGCCGAGGACGAGAGTGAGCTTGCAGAAGAGGAAGACAGGCGGTGGAGGGTTGGTCTGATGAAGGCAAAGTGGGATGTGTGCGAGGATACTGTTGGCGAGGAAGAAGGCGAGGAGGACGAGGAGGAAGGCAAGGGAAGAAGGACAGCCGTGGCAGAGGGGTCGGTATGTGATGGCGCCATGTTATATATTTTTTGATGCGTGATGGCTGCTCTGCGTGATGCGAGTGATAAGAGGCGAGTGTCTGTTCTGCTCAGTTCGACTGTTCAACGGGGGGCGAGAGAGACGAGAACAAGCAACTTTCGTTTTGCTATTGGAGTACGGTGTATGGTGTATGGTGTTGGTGTTGGTGTTGATGCGAGTACGTGTGCGTGTGCGAGTGTGCAAGAGATACAACGACACAGAAACAAAATAAAGTGGGAGTACAGCTGTTTGTGTTGCGCAACCAAGAGGGAGAGAGAGAGAGAGAGTCAGGCGAGTGGGTGCAAGCGAGAGAGAGAGAGAGAAAGAAAGAGAGCTATGTGCAGGCTGGATGGATGGATGGGGATGTGCATGCAAACACAAACAGAAGAAAAAGTGTACAAAAGGGTTGTGTTCTGGTGACCAGTGTGGAGGAAAAGATGTTATGTGCAACTCTGAGACAGGGGAACCGGGTTGGTTTCTCGCTTCGCTTGGTATGGGTGTCCTGTTTGGAAGACACAAAGAAGAGTAGAGTAGACGGGCGAAGGAGGCGAGGACAGTGCAAGTGAAGATGGAGGACAGTGAGGAAGGAAGCGGAGGACGAGAAAGAAAAGAGAGAGAGGAAGAGAGAGGAAGAGAGAGAGAGTGAGAGAAAGTAAAGGAAGGAAAAGGAGAATGGAAAGAAAGAAAAAAAAAGAAGAAACGTTAGTTCGCTGTCCATGTTCGTGGTTCAACTCAGAGCAAAGGCTTCCCACTCTATGTATTCAGTCGACCGACATGGACATATCATATGAGAGATGGAGGGAGACGAGAGATATATGAAATTGACGAGAGCAAAATATTAAAAACCCATCGAGAAATGAAAAACAACCACAACAACACGGCACAAGACACAGACGCACACCAGGAGGACCCAGTGCTCAGAGTACATGAGGGTAGTGTCCACTGCGTATGCAACCACGCTAGGGTGGGGACAAGTCGTGTCAGAGAGGACAACAGGAAGTCAACGTAGAGTGGAGTGGAGTAGAGTAGAGTGGAGTGGAGTACAGCACAGTAGATGGTGCCCATCCATGGAGTATCTCTACGATCAACTCCCGTCTTTGCTCATATTAGAAAGCGCCCATATAGTATAGAGGGTGAGAAAGATGTACAAGCAGCCCAAGCACCAGAGAACGAGAGCGAAAGAGAGAGAGCGCGAGAGAGAATGACACAGAGAAAAAGAATGACGGAAGCATGAATACACACACATACACACACACACACACACACACACACACAAGAACGTAGAATATGAACCAGGGGAAAGAGAAGCAAGGATGGACAGAAGGAGACATGAACAGAAAAGAACAAGGGACATGGACAGACGATGGGGAAGGGGAAGGGGAAAGATACAAGGGCAGAGCAAGGCGAGGCGAGGCAACGCAAGGCAAAGACAAAGGCAAAGGCAAGGCAAGGCAAAGAAAGCCACTCAAGAAAGAATATGAACAGAAAAATAACAGAAAACAGATCCTTGACAGCAACATCTTGCATCATGGAGGTGCATTGGACATTCATAAGAGAGCAACGAGAGAGGAGAGACGACAGAGAGAAAAGAAAGGAACAAGGACACGAAAAGAAAAAGAAAAAAAAGCCCTTGCTTCAAGACTGCATATCTGTCATGATGTTGTTGTTGGCCCTTTGGGCTTTGGCATCTCGCCTAGTGCGAGTGTGTTTGTTGTGTTCACTGCGTCGTGTTCATTCAACGAGGGAGCGACGAGGAAAGAAGGAAAAGGAAAAGGGGTGGAAAGTGGAAAAGGACGCCAGATGAACAACAAGCGCAGAGGACAACAAGGGAGTTTATTTGGGCTTGGATTGGGGTGGTTGATGTGGCGAATTGGCTGGATGGCAAAGACAAAGGCAAGGGCAAAGGTAAGGGCAGGGGTTCGATGGGGGTGGATGGGGTGGATGCTGTGCAAGGGAGAAGGGAAGGCATGAAAGGAATTAAAAAATAGTAATAAAAAAAATTGGGACATGGTATGCACACATCCCACTTTTTTTGTTGAGAAATGGCATTCCTCTGGTTTCCTTCTTTTTTGATCCGCCACGCTTCCGTACTGTTGACCACAAACACACGATCCGGTACCCGAAATGGATTTCCATCATCCTTCTCTCTCCGTCTCCACCCCTTTCTTCGGCCATCTTACTGTTGAGCAGGAGACAGAAGAACGAATGAAGAAAACCAAGGACACACATCGAGATCCAAGGAACCATTGGTGTCCATATGATGACGTTGTTCAGATGCATCTCTTTGTGCTTCCCTCATGTGGGTTGGATGGATGAAGATGGGCGAAGACGTCAAGAACAAGGTGTTCGGAACAAAATGATTTTTTGTGACAAAGGATTGCTAAGCAGTGAGAGCACACGCACCCCAAGCATGCTAGATCGAATGCGCAAAAGCAAAAGAAAAAAACCAATGCAGCATCACACATCTTTATGCTCTCTCTCTCTCTATCTCTCTCTCTCCCTCACTCATCTTGTCTCTGTTCGCTCTCTTCCTTGCAGAAGAAAGAAAGAAAGAAAAAAAAGAAAAAAAAAGATCGCGCATGAATGTCAAAAAAAGGGAGAGAAAACACAAGAGGTACAGAAAGTCCAAAAGAAGACAACAAAAAAATAAGGATGCATATTTCTTTTGGATTGGCAAAAGACAACAAAGATAACGCACACACACATACGAACATGACAAACAATCAGCAGGACAAAGGCTAGAGGAAGAAGAAGAGAAGACAGGACGTGTTTTTCCCTCCTTCCCTTCTCCCCACTCTCTTTGTGGCCATACTCTCCACACGTAGAGCAAGGTATGAACACTGCGGCCCCAACAAAGATGGGCACTTGGATGAACAAGTACAACGTGTGATAAACCAGCAATACCTGTGCAAGAAACAACGCTCTAAACAAGAACAAGACGCTCGACCGGGTCTCGATGAGACATGAAAGAAGAAACCAAGCCATGCTTTTCTCAGAGAGCATACTGATGGACATGTGTGTATGTGTGTGTGTGTGTGTGCATGTTTGTTTAAACGGGGGGAGAGTGAGTGATTGAGAGAGTGATTGAGAGAGAGTGACTGGGTGACTGAGTGACAAGGACAGGCAGTTGAACAACACGTCTCTTTAATGTACTGTACAGTACATAGGGTACATCGTTGGTGTACTTTTGTGCTGGTATTTTAGACGCGAAACCCGTCGTCATCGCCCTTTGCCTGTTCTCTCTCTCTCTGTCAGTCCGACACTTTTCACTCCCTTCCTTGCTGTCGTTGGCCGTTTGTGTGGTCAGAAACTTAAAATCAGAAGAAAAAGACAAGAAAAAAAATAGTCGTGACGAAAACAGAAAGAAAGGACGGGTGGGGTTCAACAGTGGTCGTGGATGGGGTCCTACCTCGTGATCAGAAGGAAGGGGGCTGTACAGGGCGTGCTTTGTAGGGGAAGGGTACCTTTTCCAATCGAGAAGGACAAGGAGGAAGAAGTAGAAGAGGAGGAGAGGAGGAGAAGAGGAGAGGAGGAGAGGAGGAGAGGAGGAGAGGAGGATGGGTGCCGGTTGCCGAGATTGACCCTATGGATAGGATGATCCAGTGATCGTCGAGGAAGAGAGAGGAGGGTCGACGAATAGAGCCGATGTGGACGTTGCTGTGTGTATGTATGAGTGTGTGCGTGGGAGTGGAGAATGGAGTATAATGTGCGCGGGAGATGGGGGGATGGGACAGGCACAAAGAGGGGATAGCAAGCAAGAGTGGACAAAGTGTACAGGGCGTGGAGATGATGCGTGAAATGAATGAATGAATGAAAGGGAGGAAAAGGAAGAAAAGAGAAAAAAGAAAACAAAAACAAGGAAAAAGATAATAAAAAAAAGGGCAAAAAACATGGCCGAGACTGAGAGCACCACAAACACATCCAAAGAAAAAGTGGAGGGAAACATGAATATGTCCATGAACATATCGCACCAAAACAGTGCAAACATGTCGAGCACACCACACACACAAACACAAAGGGAAGAAGGACAGAGAGAAAGAGAGAAGCTGAGCTGGAAGAGACGAGGCGAGAGAGAGAGGGGTTCGAAACGATGACATGGGCCACACCACTCTGAACTGAACTGAAGAGTGAAGACCGACAGGGGATCACGGATCACAGATGAGACTAGTTTGCCAATAGAATGAAAGACGAAGCAAAATGAACTTGGTCGGTATGTCGATATCGATAATAATATGCCAACCATTAGTGGTGTGCACATGCCCAAACCAGGGACACAAACTTGCGGCCTTGTAGACTATTGCACATACAAAAAGTCATTTGGTTCGTCATGTCAAAGAAAAGCGTCCAACACAAGACCGGCAACCTCATGGGCCCTCTCAACACCAGGTGGGTTCGGGCAGACTACATAGCAAAGCCGAGTGGTCTGTAATATGTCCACTTTGCCACCCCATCCATCATATGCGCCCCCTTCCTCATCCAAGGGGCATGACACATTGAATAAGCCCGAGAGTATTGTAGATGGCACTGCCGTTTTGCTGTGGGAAAGGGAAGGGCCAAAGGGAACAAAGAAGGTTCAGCAGATTGAGTTTCAGACCTTGTAATCCTCGACCATGTCCATAGCCCATCATGTAAAGGACCAGGACCATGGAAGACGGGTATCTGTGGAGATGGTTGAGTTGATGCACGGTGGTTTGGGATGGCAAAGTAGATAGGTGATGCTCTGCATTGTACCAAATGATTCATTTCACTCAGAGAAATGAACTTTTTTGGGATTTCACACAGACAACCCATGAGTTTGCATACACACGCGCTTTGCATGCAAGTATACTAAATACAAAATACAACATGCATGGTGTTTTTGAGCTCAGGTTACAAGAATATCTATTTATCTCTCTCTCTCTCTCTCTCTCGAACCAAGCAAGACATGGGACCATTGAGCTCTTTTTTTTCTTTGGCCATTGTTGCCCAATGCCAATGGGGGAGGACAAGGAGATAGGAGGATAAGAAGGTGTTTGTTGTGGTTTTTATTTTCTTTTAATACACCTTGGCGAGACTAGATTCTCATCTCGAGGGGGGGAAAATTGTTTTCTGCTCTTCTTGCATGGTATACGTTTATAAACATCGCAGTATCCTCAACCGACTTGGCATGGGGTACTGGGGGCCAAGGAGGGGAGGATACCTTTCTCTCTCTCTCTCTCTTTCTCGCTGTCTTTCTTGCAAAGCGAGAGTGGGAGTGAAGTGCTCATGTTTTTTTTCTTCTGTTTTTGAGCATTTTCAGCCAATGGCTTATATAACTTGAGCCTGACATATTTTAACCTTGTTATGATTGTTGCAAGTCACAGTCAAAGTGGTACTGCAAATGTGTACTCGTCCACCGTACTCACTACTACCTCAAGCTCTTGGTACCATGCTCGCCTCATGTTCTTCCATTGCTTCACCATGGTATTTTCTCTTTTTTTTTTTACAGTTGCATTGCATTTCCTCCTTGAACCTAAAAGAAGAGAGCCTGGCACCAACGGGACTATATAGATACACCAAGCGTGGAAAGTCAAAGTACAACTGGAGTCATTCGAAGGAGTGGGGGAGGAGGAAAGGCGACAAACCCCACCCATTTGTTGTGAACACAAAAGAGGTGCAGGGTGCAAGACATGCAATACATATCCCGGCTTTGTGACACCAGGACTAATTAGTTTTTTTAGAGCAAGAGAAAGAGAAGAAAACCACAACAATCGAGGAAGCCGCAACAAACAAACAAAGATAAAAAAAACAAAGTATGCAGCTAAAATGGACCTACAAACATCACCTTCGGTTCCCACATTTCCTTTTTTTGGACAAAGAAGGAATGAAAAAAAAAGTAAGCAAGTGCCTTGCAAGACGAAGGCAAGGAGTGCAAAAAGAAAAATGGATGAACGATGAATAATATTAACTTGACCCAACAACCGATGGGGCACAGCTCCTTGTTTTTCTCTTTTTCTTGGAGAGATATGAACCACCAAGGAGAAGAGGAATGTTATCCGCACATGATGGTGATGACGATGATCTTTCGTCTTCTCAACTTTGACCCCCTCCCCCCTCTTTGTTGTCGATAATGACTAGAATAAAAAATAAAGAAGTAACAGAACCAAAAGGGAAAGGATGAGCGGGAACAAGTCCTAGCCTGCTTTGTCATCACAAGCAAAGAACAGTTAGAAGAAAAAAAGAAGCCGTAGAAAAAGAGACTAATATTTTTTTTTACTAGATCCTATGT
Organism: Podila verticillata NRRL 6337; assembly: GCA_000739165.1. NCBI lineage: Eukaryota > Fungi > Mortierellomycota > Mortierellomycetes > Mortierellales > Mortierellaceae > Podila > Podila verticillata. The sequence continues at coordinate 1,056,800 of KN042418.1, forward strand.
CATTCGAACAATAGACAGGTACTACGTGATCAACGTAGAACATCACCACACGTTACGCGTTCGCGTCTGAAACAGCGCGTGCTCAATATTTTGGTGGCAAAGGTGGCAAAAATGGTGGCACGTTAGTTCTCTAGTTGTTCTTTTTCACGTTTTTTTATTGGATTTCTGCTTTTTAGGTGAGATTGGGGACAAATTTCATTTATGTCCCTGGGGGAGGGGGGGGAGGGACAACTAAGGGCACGAAATTAATAAGAAAGGTATGCATGCGCCTTATGAACAATGTAAATGAAAGATAAGAAAAATAGGTCCGAACCGAAACGATTCTGGTGGTATTGCTGTCCACCAGCAGTGCCCAGAACAGATGGAGAAAATAGGGAAAAAGGGAAAAAAAAGAAAAGGAAAATAACCACAGACGTCATTCTTTGTTTTGTTACAAGAATAAAAAGGAAGGTGGAAGAGGGAGAACAAACGCTGTGGGAATACAATCCTATCTGGTGTAGGGTAGACCAGGGAAAAGTATGAGTGTAAGAGGAAATGAAAAAAAAAAGATATCTGGCGCAACTTTTGTTGTGGTTTCAAGACCAATGTGAAAAAAAAGAACAAAAGACAAAAAAAAAAAAAAAAAGAGGCTCCCTTATACGAGGACAAACGCCCTTGGATCTTGGTTCTCTTTCGAGCTCTCACGCCTGTCCTTGTCCATGTGGGGTAACTTCCCATTTAGGACACGCGGTGAGGGGGCATGTCCGCCTACAATGGACCGCGCTTTGGAATCCTTACGGCCCCTTGGCTCACCCGTGGAGGACAAAGGAGAGGGCCCCTTGATCCTAAACAGGTTGGGAATCACAGATGACGCCATGATGTGGGGTACTTGGTGCTCGTCCAGCTCCAGTGTGAAACTGGCAAAAGAATGTGTGATGTTGGTTGTGGAGGTGGACGGGTTCAGCTGCATCATATAGGGACTGTTGGGGGACAACAAGGCTCGGTTCCTGATCTGAACACCATCATCGTTGGCAGGACATGGGTTCTTATAAATGCCAGAGGCGTCGCGCGACTTGCGGGAACGGGTGTCCCGCTTGACAGACCGGGAGCGTGAACGATGTGACGAGGGCGACTCGCCCCATCCTAGCCGAAGCGAGTGCATGATGCTCTCTTCAAGCAAGTTGCGCCGCCAGACATGGGCCTCGTACTGGGTCACACTGGAGTAGTCACTTGGATGAGTGTCGTACGACGAGGCAACAGTGTGCAGTGTGTGTGACATGGACAAGGTAGGGGAGCGACCTCGTGGTACTTCCTGATGCTTGAGTTGCTTGTGTGGCTTTAGCTTGTTTTGTTGCTCTGCCTGTATCACGAGCAGAGGAAGATCTGTGCCCTTACTCTTCTTGCCCAAGGTGGGGTTGTCGCTCAGACGGCTGGTACTCCTCCGTGAGGCCTTTTTCCTCTTCTTGTCCTCTGAGGAGAGGACCCCAGAGTGGTTCTCTGAGGATGTGACCGTGTCCTTTTTGCTCAGATTGTCGAGAGTGAAGAGAGCCGAGAGGCGGGTATAGGTCGACGAGCGGCGGGGGTTGGCCTCCATACCTCCGGTGGAGCTGGGAGGGCTGGGCTGAGTACTAGTGATCGATGGGTGCAGGCTAGTTTCACTTCCGCTAGACTGGTCCCTGTGGCTCAAGCGCCGGCCGATTTTTGTTGAGGATCGAAGGTAATTGCGAGTGGATTCCAACAGCTGAGTCATAATAGAGGGAGGTGCCTTTGTGAAGTTGGTGAGGGAGAGAGGAGGTGGGGGTTGTGCTCAGTTGTTGTTTGTGATGTGCGTGTGCGTGTGTGTTTGGTTGGCCGGTTGATTGGATTGTGTTGGGTTTGGTTTCGTTGAGCTGTTTAGTTTGTTGGCGTTGGTCTGGGTTGGAGAAATCAAAGACGGATGAAATGAAGTGTACTCTGGGGCACGTTCTTAATATAAAACAAAGAGGAAGTACTCTGCAAGGTGACGCCAAGAAATAGATGTATCCCAAACAAGAAATGGGCGACCCCCCGGCTGTGCCAGAAATGGTTTGGCTGTACAATAAAGGTCGATTGTGGGGTGATGCGGTAAAATGTGGGAGATGACAACAGTAAAAGAGAGAGAGAGAGGGAGGGAAGGAGTGTCGTTATGTTTTTTTTTGGGATAGGTGTGATGTTCGTGGTATGTATGCAGATGGTAAAAAGGGAAGCAGGAATTAGGGCAAAAGAAAGAAAGAAGGAAAGGAAAAAAGAAAAAGTCGTGCCTGCAAGAAGTAGAAATAAAAAAAAGGGGGCAAGAAGACAACACCCAACAGAGGGTTAGGGCGGGGATAAGAGCCGAATATCAGTGACAAGAAACAAGAAAATGTGTGCCGATGTCACGATTTCATGGACAATGGAGTCTGTGTTGTGCAGTGGAGAGGCCAAAGGGGAGGAAAGAGACAAGGAAGGCGATGCAAGAGCGAGGAGGAAGCGAGGAATAGTGCTGTCGTTATTGTAGTCACTGCGGGCTAAAATGTGCGTGCGAGTCTGTGAGCGAAATGACGATGGAGATGGAGAAATGAGAGATGAGAATGAGTGTTTGATAATGAGAGGAGGAGACGGAGGTTTGTTGTTGTTGTGCTGTTGGGGTTGGTTGTCTTTCTTCGCCTCGATAAAGAACTGTGGTGGTTTATAAGGGAAGAAAGGAACAAAGGGAAAAAAGGGAAACAGGGAAAAAGGATATTATGTATGGCATACTGGTCCAGGATGGATGGGATGGCATGGATGGATGGTACAGAGTGCAGAGCACAGAGAAAAGGGGAGCATGGTAGACTCTGCGGCAAACATCACACACACAAGGCATGCTTTGCACACATCGAATACGGCTACTGCAGATTGTGCGAGAGATGATCTATCTCTCTGCCATCGTCCTCCTTGACCAGTCCTTTGGTGCTCTTTTCCTCGACTGCTGACCCACGCACACCAAGAAAAAAGAAAACAAGCCAACAACCACAACAAGACTGCACACATCAACAGGCAGCAGGACAAATAGGCGGTCCGACCAGTTTGAGAACGAAAGCACGTTCATCTCTGGGATTGAAGTCGGCTTGGTCAGTGGTCATGGGCATTTTAAAAAAAAGAGCTTTGGCCCGATAAAATTAATTGTGATTTGCTTCCTTTGGAAGAACATTTGAATTGCACATGGCGAAAGGTACCTTTGAGTTCATACTGTAGCAACAAGGTTAGTGCGATATTAGCATGCAACGGCTTGGATGGAGACATCACAGGGCGTGTTTTCTTTGTTGCGTTGGTCAGGGTCCAGTCCGTTATGCCCTGAGCGCTGTTCCCCCGGCCAAAATAAAAGACAGTTGGAAAAAGAAGGAAAGTGGTCGTCCCTTTGGAGAAGGAAGGAGGAACAGGAAGGACAGGAAGGAAGAAAGGAAGGAAGAAGGGCGAAGTTAGGGGGTGGTGTGTACTGGTCAACCCTTGTGGAATGCAAAAGGGCTTGGGAGACCTCGTTACTCCTCACAAAGTGGGCATGCAAGTCGATATTTCTAGAACATGCCATGTCCGCCCCTGTCCGCGTCCAATTTGTCCCATGCATGCTTGGCGGAAAAAGATTTCGCGATTGCGGGAAACTTTCTTTCTGTCCGTTGAAAGTAGAAAGTGTGAACGTCCCATGAAATTGGGCCATTATGAAAGACTCGGTAGAGACGCCTTTTTCTTCCCAGAGTGCATCGATAGGAAATCATATGGAAAAGGGTCCCATGTTGAATGTTGATCGGTATCTACCATGAATATCATTTGCACGAGGGCGTTTTGAAAGGCAACAAAGGTAAGTAGGCTGGCTGGCATGTGCGTGCTACCACGAGCACCTGAAACACACAAAAACATGGGAAAAAGAGCTTAGAAAGCCCTTGCCCATCAAAATGGGTCGCATGGACAGCACGCGGCTCATTTGTTTTGTTGTTGAGTTTCCCAGGGCCTTGGACGACAAAAGGGAGAGAAGGAAGACACGCAGTTTGGTTTCTTTGTTGAGGTCATTCGGAAAAGCTACCAATTGGTGCAACTCGAAATAGGGGAGAAGATGATGGAGAAAGGGTATATGGTGCTATGCTGCGAGTAGTGTAGAGGCAAAGTATGAGCCTGAATGACTAGACGCGACTATGGACGTGTTGCATCACTCTGGTCCTCCCAGTTTGAGCATTAGCGATACGTAATGTGGATCCTTGGACCAGTCAATGTCGCTCTCCAACAGCAAACCCTAACAAAGATCAAGCAAGTTAAGGGTCGTGTGTGTCAGTAGAAATTGCGGCATAGAATATGAAAAGACTAAAGAGACAGCGCAACTACGAGGTAAGAGTCGCTTGAGTCCTGTGCACCTACCAAGAGCACATTTGACACGACACTGTGTTTGATGGTGACATTCTTGAGATCCTCTTCAATCCTACGTTCAAAATCCAAGGCAGGTATGGCGTTAGGAAAAGGCGATTCCCGGTTTACATCTCGGATCGAAGCGCAAGTGTAAGACCCTACCTTTTGGCCATACGTCGATTGCTGGTCGAGTCTTGGGACGCCGTCGCTTCCTTCAGGGCAGCCGTTTCTGTGTTCAGTAATTGCAGCAATGTCCTGTTCTCATCCTGACAATCTATGGAGGGATGTGTTTCCAAGAAGAGCATGTCAGTGCGCTGAAAATCCAAATGTACAAAACAACGACTTGCCAAAGACAAAACCACTTTCTTACCCAAGACTTTTATTTGTGTCATTGATATATCCTTGCGCTGCTGCTGCAACTCTTGGCACAGGATCAGGTATTCTGTCACGGCCATATCCCGTTTGTAAATAGCTCCCGATAATGACCTAACGTCCAAAATGAGTTTTCTATCAGTCCAAGTGTCACCCAAGCGCCCTAGCTCTTAGGTCAGTGGTCTCCTTGCTCACCTGTCATCCTGGTTTTGGTTCTGGTCCTGATCCTTTGTGCTATACAGCTCCTTCAATACAACCTGGTATCCGTACGCACTTTTTTTTTATATAAAAAACCCCCCCAAAACAAACACGATCAGTACAGTTCATTACATCCGCTGCTTGCCATGGTAACAACGAGAGACTGGCTCGCCTGAACTTACTGGTTCAACACTTTGGTTTTGACGGATTCCATTGAAGCCAGGCTTGCCAGTTCTTGCTTGAGTTTGTCAATATTGTCCTGTAGTTGCTGGGGCGTCTCTTCTCCTGATTCGGCTCCTTGCAACGTATCTGGATCTGGACATACATACAGCAAACTTGGTAAGTGAGTTGCTCTACCGTTCCTGTCATTGTCGGTCTCTCCTCGCCACCAATCGACTTGGCATTTTACCATGGTTGAGAGCAAACTGCAACTCTTCAATCTGCATGTCCAGCCATGCTTCATGGTCTGCTAGCTGGAGTACTTGTTCTTCTAATGCGGCTGTGGTTGGGTCCATTGTGCTGTTTTTTTTTATGATGTGTTTTTCCAATTGTTGGTCGTTTCCTTGTCTACGTGCGTGTGAATGTGGCTGCACGATAAAGCAGAGCTGAGCTTTTTTTGAACTCGCCCAGCCAGGAGGTGCCCAAAAAAAAAAAAAAAAAAAAAAAAAAAAAAGGTCAGCTGACTTTTTTTGTCGTGCTTGAAAAGAACCGTCGAGAAGTTTCCTCCACGGCACAATTGTCCATCTCCTCTCTCCTCAGCAAAACACATCATCCTTTCCATCATACCGCACAGCAAATAAGTCAAATAACCCAATGTCGGCCATCAACTACTCAAAATGGGACGACCTCGAGATCTCGGACGACTCAGACATTGAATGCCATCCTAATGTAAATTACATTTTTTCTCGTTTCACACCACCTGTCGTTCTGTCCACTGCGTTTCTTTTTATTACCTTTCCTAGGGCCATCCAATTGCACTATGCGATACCTTAATGACTAAGCCAAGACTCTTTTGTCTTACCCTCCTTTGTCTTTTATAGGTCGACAAAAGATCCATGATCCGATGGAAGCAGGAGCAGATCCACCGGGAGCGCGAGGCGCGACGCAACAAGATCAAGGAGCTCAACGCCGAGGTCTTGGGGATCAAGCAGCAGCTGGCCCGCATGGAGACGCTTCAACAAAAGGTCAAGGAAGAAGGCGTTGAGTTCATTGTCAAGACCATGAACGAGTTCAAGGCCATGGCGGCCTCTTCCAAGGCCCTGACGCCCGAGAACGAGGAGAAACTGAACCTGGTGCAGCAGGACCTGGACCAGGAGCAAGCCTGCGAGCGCTACATGGAAAAGATGAACGAGCAATACGCGGCGCTGCAGAAGCGATTCGAGGAGGCTGACAAGCAGTTGACGAAACTGGAGGCGCTGGAGAACAAGAAGCTGACCTCGGACAAGCTGGTGACTGGATTCGATAAGACCGTAAGTGTGAAGATGTTCCTGATGGACTGAACCTTTTTTTTTTTTTTTTTTTTTTTTTTTTTGGCTCCAAGACGACGACGCTTTATTGCTATCAGTGATGGACTAAACCCTACGTTTCTGTTGCTTTCGCTTTGAATTACACACATAGGCTGTGACAAAAGCTCCTCAGCCTCCCAAAGAGCCCGCCAAACCACCCAAGAAGACAGTGGAGAAGACCAAGGTTATCGAGACTTTGAACCCTGGCAGCGCTGTAAGTGGGCCGATGATCTTTTCAGGAGCTAGGCAACCAAATGACTGGAGAGATCCATCCTCTAACTCACAAACCCTGGAAATTTTATATTCTTGTAGGGCGGTGTCCCAGCAAAAGGCTCATCCTCCACAACGAGTAGCAAGCCGGCACCCAAGAAGGCAACAGAGGACGACTCGGACTCGGATGACGACGATGAGGTGGAGGTGTCGGGAGTGGCGCTCGAGTTTTCGCGACTCAAGGGCTTTGATGCGTCGCTGACCTTCATATCCAAGCACCCGTACCTGGGCACACAAAAGTACTCGGACGAAATCATGGCCCAGGCGTTTAAGGCCCAGATGGAAGGGGACGAAACCTACGCCAACAACTGTGTCCATCAGGCACTGATCCTTCAATACTGTGCACAGCTCGGCAAGGACGGTGTCGGTCTCTTCTTCCACAGGTAAGACAATAATAATGATTGGTTATTTCTTGCGATCCAAGGGAGACATGGCTAAAGAAAACAAACATTCTTGGTACCACTTCTCAAACTAGAATCCGCGACCCCAGCCACGCAGCACTAAAGATCTTCCAGAACGACTGGAAGGACACTTATACACGGATCAAGGACCGGTGCAAGGTGCTGGCACAGGAGCGGGCCGCCAACGCGTCTCCGGGCGTCGAGACGATCCAGCTGCAGGCGACCGACCCGGGCACACAGATCCATATCACGGGCCCACCCGAGGACGCCGACCCCAAGGTACACGAGATCTTTGCCGCATTGCCAGAAGACTTCCAGGAGGCGATCATGTCTGGGTCGCTGGATAATGTTAACAAGTCGCTGGAGGGCATGAGTGTCGAGCTGGCAGAGGAGGTTGTCAGGGTGTGCAACCAAGTCGGGTTTTTGAGCATCGAGGGCGAGATTATTGACACTACCAACGGCGAGACAATCGAGGGCCGCGAAGCGACCGTGGCGGCTGCTAAGGAGGCTGCACAGGAGGAAGCAAAGTAATGAAGATATTTTACATTTTTGCACAATACAATCCACATATCTCTTTTCTATTTTATTGAGTTTTGGCGAATGATTAGGGTTCGCCAGGTTATACTTGGAGGCGCAAAGAGTGGGTAAACGTCGATTTGGGGCTTAGGTCGCTGCCAGAGCGAATTCCAGGTTTTGAAGGCTGGAATGGATTCGCTATTAGAAACCGTACGAGAAGACATGAAAATGTTCAGTTAGAGTCTTCCTTCAATGAGCTTACATTTACTGAAAAAAAAAACCCCCCCATGAGCTTACCAGAAGCCTCTGTTCCTGGTGTGAGTCCTGTCCCGCAAACTCGATGATCTTGCTGATCAGCCGCACCACGAACTGGATGTAGATCAGACCAATCCCGCCCGTGCCCAGGGCCATGGCATTACCTCCAGCAAACGAGGTCAAGGATGAAATCGCAGCCGCTGCACGTGCGGCCGAGGACATGGGTTGGTGATGATGTCCTGTAGTCGACACGTTCCTACTGTTGTTGTTGATACTCTCAAGGACACCGAAACGCGATCTGGGGCTCAAGGAGTCCTGGAGCTGGAATTGCTGCTCCTGTTGGTGCAGCAAGGGGATCGTGGTCGGAAGTGTTGGCTTGAAGCTAGCTAGTGACGATTCGAGTCTCACAGAGGTATCTGAGCTCCCGAGCGCTTCAGCCATCGATCCACAGAGCTCCAGCCCAATCTCGACCAAAATCGACGCCAGGGACTCCATTGCGATCCATCGCTGGAGAGCTGCTGGGTCCATGCTTTGTCGGGCAGCCCGCCGACGTTGTGTCGTGCCGCGGTGTTGAAGTTGTTGTAGGAGGAGGTTCCCGAAGGCAGGAGCAAGGGGATCGTCCTGCATCCCTTGTGAGTGGAACGAAGATGAAGACGACGAAGTCGCAATATCCATGGCTTCATCCTGATCACTAGACGCTCCGCTGGTTCCGAAAATCGTACTCTGGTCGTCATCGTCCCCTCCCAAACTTTCATCCGTGATACTCGGAGAGTGCCCACCCAAGGCTTCCTCCTCGTGCATCTCCATCAGGCATTGCAGCAGTCTCGAAATATTCTCAAAGAGCTCCATGGTCCGCAGTAACAATCCCCTATTAATGCCCGAGGGTGCATGTTTCCGAGATTCGTTCGATGACAAGAAAAGTGACGATCCTGTTATCTTGCCTGTACGTGGACGACTCGCGAGCAAAGCTTGCTCTTTCCGTTTCGTGAGTGTTAAATAACAGTACTGGCTTGCGAGCTCAGTCCATGCAGTGACAAGCATTGGACAGCGTTTTCCAACAAGTTCCAGGCACGAGCCGGTGAACAAGGCGCCCTGTAAAACAAGCTCCATCACATCGGTGATAGCTCGACTCATCGCCACCTCCTCAAGCTCCATCTCAGGCTGTCCATGCTGTTCCAGCGTCAGATGGACCTCGGCCTTGATTTTCACTGTCAGCGTCCTGGCCATGTTTAAAATCCAGTCCTGTGTCTGCTGTACAAGCCCTTCCATCGGCGGGAACCCGAGTGCGCGCCATTCAAGTCCATGGTTCCGCAGTGTCTCGCCAAACAGTGTCCGCTGGTAGTCAATCATTTCCTGGCACCGTGCAAGATCCTCGGCTAACTCTTGCGGATGCTGGAATCGGCTCGAGACCTCCTTCATGCTCTCGACCACTTGGACATAGTGCACAAACTGCTCGATCGACTTCTCGTGCGCAGGCCACTGGGGACAGATCCGGCTGATGCTCATCTCGAATTCGGGCCCACAGAGCCATTGGGCACTCTCGAGAACAGAGTCGACGGTTTGTTGAATCGAGTTGTAGATGGTGATTTCTTGGTCCTGGCCTCCTGAGGACTGAGGTTGTGGGACACCGTCAGCAAGGGCCGTCAAGGCTCCAACCAGGATCTGGACATGGGAAGTCAGTGCCGCTTCGAGGGTGTGTCGGTCAGGGAAGTTCCGCCTCTCCATTTGCTCTGTTATCCAGATGTCCATGTCCTTGACTTGAGCCTCCGAACGGGTTGTGGAGAGGATGCGGTGAAAAAGAGCCAGTCTTGTCGCTAGCGCCATATGGTGTGGGGCTTTGAGAGATCGATTGGATCGGCTCTCACGCCTCATGAACAGACTTGAGCGTGACGAGCGTCTGGGGTCCAGAATGAGAGGCGAGGAAGAGGATGAGAAGGAATCCAAGCCAAGTCCAGTAATGACGGCAAAATTAGTCGAAGGGTCGTCGTTCGTATGTGACGAACCTGGGCTTGGTGGGTGGCTACTGATAGGTGTTGTTGGATTGGAGCGGCTTCGGATCGCTTTCTTGTATTTCCTGGGGATGAGATGTTCGGGCATATTGTTGGAAGGGTCGGCCTGCGACTGTAAGAAGGATGGTTGCCCCAAAATGTTGGCTGGGTCCTGAACGCGGTGGAATCCTCGTGAATTCTCCAGCCCTGTGGTATGATGTTGATATATTGGCGTCGGGGTGAAGGTAGCGCTGACATGGAGGCTGGATGCCAGTCGGGCTGTGAGGTGGTCCGTCATCCGTTGTGACTTAGTGCTTCGATCTGATGGTGGAAACGGATCCTTTTTACGCTTCAGTGGAGGTGAAAAGGTCGGATCGTGCGGACTTGACACTGGCGGTGTTGGAGGCAAGAAATCTAACGAGGTGAAAAATGGCTTTGTTTAGTAATGACGACATATATTTTCGTCCGCAGCGACAAGACAATTACGGAAACCCATGCATACTCTTCTTTTTCGAATCCTGTCCATGGTGTTCCCGCGGCCAGAGTGGTTGCAGATCTTCGTCAAGCAGGATGCTCTCTGTTTTGTATACAGTATCTCAATTAGCTTTTCCTTGTCTACTTTTACAGTGGAGACGCAGAAGCGTGGAAATGTAGAAATAAAAGGCCAGAAATGTGACTTACCCATGGCGTTGAGAAGCGTGTTGACAGCATTGCTCCAAATCTTGTTGGATCCGGCCACACCGTATCGAGCCAGACTATCCATGATAGAGATATTATTCGGTATTCCGCGAGTCGTGTTTGTTTGTTGCCTCTTTTCTCGACAAGAAAGCTTAGATGTTTAAGCGGTCAAAATCAGCGGGGTCCTCGAACTCGGTGTTGTCAAAGTCGTCTTCCTCGTCTTCCCAAACGACCTCAAAATCGAGATCAAATAAGATGAAAGAGACGGCGGTAATTAGGACAAGAGTGATGGGCCGGAGAAGGACCTTGGCGAGACTGAGATACAGAGCCTGGAAGGAGAACCGGACGGGCGAAGCAACAACTCTGAACAGACCAAAGAATGGACTTGATGTGACTTTGCCAGTATTAATTCCGAGAAGACCAAGCATTTGGCCTTTGTATGGAATCCACGAAGAGTGAGCGAAGGTTGAGGTGTAGAAATGACGTGTAAGAAGCGCAAATGGAAGAGGAGAAGAAGAGAAGAAATGACAACGTGGGAAGAGTGGGAAACAATGTCGAAGTGGTGGCAAGGGAAGGACAAAATATAACCAAAAAAAAAAAAAGCTTTGCCTTTATTTCCTTGCATGGCTTTACTTTTTATTTTATTTTGGTTAGTTATCGAAATCAATTGATCACTCAAATCTCCGAGCTTGCTTGCTTTTTTTTTTTTTTTTTTTTTTTTTGCAAATGTCAATCCAATGCGACCCTCCATTCTCAAGAGACCCAGAGAGCTGCGACAGGACTACATTCAGCAATACCTGAAGCACTTCTTGCGCAAAGTGCACCCTGATCTCTTTCAAAAGCATCCCAAGGAACAGCTTCGCAACAGCGCCTCGCTCCAGGATCTGCTGCCACTCGTCAACCATGAAAAGCAGGGGTTGATACAATCTCGACCAGACTCATCCTTGGAGAGCCACGCGTCAGGATCAAAGAGCGCCCAATTGGTCTTTTACTACAAGCCAGACATGGCTGCCACAGAACTGAAGCAGGTGGAGCACGTACTGCCCTTGCCCATCGACGCACGGATACCCATCGGCCAACAGGATGCATCGCAGCAAAAAGTTCTTGAACAGGAAGTCAAGTCGTGGGAAATGGTGCAGTCCTTTCTGGAGTTGTGTCGGAAAGTGGGCGTCCCTGTCAAGGAGCCTGATCAGAAGGACGTCAGCATCCAGCTCGAACAGTCGATCCAGGAAGTCAAGGCCAAGCAACCTCAGCAAAGAAAACCACAGAAACCTATTGGAGAAATATTTGCAGAAGAGCTGCAGGGTTCCTTTTCAGGATCTCTTGGAAGCGCGTCGTCCTCACCACCTCCCTCAAGATCTACTGTTGGCGACATGGATGGAACAAGCGATATCAGTAGTACACACCTTGGCAAGATCGGAGGATCGGCACCAGCGCTGGACGCTCAAGTGATGATCCGATCGAACCCGCTGCTGTTCCAGAGTCCCGAGTTGTCAAAGTCGAAGCTAGGGCGTGTCATCCGCACTTGGATTCATTGGCAGGAGGAGGACGAGAGCACCATGGCACAAGAACGATTCCGACTGAGTGAATGGTGGCGAAAAGTACCACTCATGATCATGAGCACAGCTGAGGAGCGCACCAGTATGTTGAAGGCCAGTGATGCCAAGTCCACACGAGGCATGCTGATCGTGGATGCCGATATGTCCAAACATGGTACTTTGAATTCAGTTGACCGTATGTGTTATGGAATGAAGTGTCATGCGTACTTTTACTGACTCTGTTGTTGTTGTACAATTTCTCCTAGACATGATCAAGTACCTGCACACCAATCTCGGAAGAGTGCAAAGCGAGTACAAGGACATGCTCCAACAAGTGCCAAATGTGCCACCCAGGCGTACCTCAACAGGGACAGTGTCGAGCGACCCTTCAGGCGACGCAGCCTCATATCTCGCACGGATGAGGGCGCGCTCCTCTCATCGGAGGTCTCGATAATAAATATTAAAAAAAAAAAAGTGAATCGAATTCAGTCCAGTGGGAGCAACAAAAGAAAAAATCGACGGTGTCTCAGTCACGAAAACCGGTGCCCGCAGCAAATCCATGCAAAAAAAATGAATTTATTAAGCTTCCCCTCAGTCTGGTCGCGTGAGCTCGTCGCAAAAATGTGGTCATACCCCCCAAAGAACACCGAACAGGCTGCCCCGGTCAGGGTCAGAGATGGAGATCGGGCATCGCGTTGGGTCGGCGAGTACGACAGCGAGAGACAGGCTGCATCTTCAACAGCTTTCCTTCTCTCTCTCATCTCTGTCAACGATTTTCATTGTTCATTCCACTTTCATTCAACATTCTCAAATCTCACTTCTCACTTCCGGTTCCATTTCTAATACTGGCGTTTGCCTTTTTCTCTTTTGTGCCAATCTGGCATTTCTCACCCCACAACTGAACTCAGCTCATTCCCCCAACTCAACAAACACCACCCACCACCACGACTTGATACCCGCCCCACTAGTTTCTCTCACCTCAACCACACAATATAAACACCTGTCCGAATATGGCGGACAACAACACAGGCAACAACTATCCTCAGGACGGGAAAAGCGTTGGCTTTGCCGCAGAATTGAACAACGAGAAAGTCCCCGATACTCTGCCTGGCGTAGTGCCAACGACTGCAGAAGGATACTCAATCTACTCGAACCTCAAGGATGGCAAAGTGAGTAGCCTCTCACACAGGTCGGACACTTTTACTATGCGACTCTATTATAAAGAAGGTGTTTCTCACCTCTACCCTTTTGCCTGTCTGTCGTATAGGCCAGTGTTGAGCACCAGATTGAGATCAATGGTACAACGCTTTGTTCATGCACCTCTATGTTTGTGGTTCATGCGCTCATGGTGTTGGCTAGGACATGGCCCGAGCACCGAACCTTATTCACAGGACATTCATGACTTGGCAGGGTGACATGGCGATGATGTCATATGTGATGCAAACCCACACTCACACCCTTCAACCCCCCTTTTTTTTCTTTTACCAGTCGTGGATCTGTTCGATGTACAGAGCAACAAGGAAATCTCCTTGGAAGAAGTCATGGACGGACTGCGGTACGTGATGGAATACCGGATTAAAGGCGGGCGCTTCCCCAGCCTCGATTACGACATCATGAAGCGCTTGGCCGACGGTCTCTTGATGAACATGGGCAACACAGAGAAGAAGAGGTTTCGACAGAACTTGACAGAGGAAGCCAACGTGGCCTTTCAGTTGTTTGGAGAGTTTCTTCTTGAAGGTAACGAAACGTGAACAAGCTGTATCCAAAAGAAGACGCAGTACAACATTGGCGTGCTAGGTCTGACCACCTCAAATAAACTTCCATACAGTCCAAGAGTTCCGTCAAGCAGTGGGAGAAAAGCCAGTATCGGATCTGCGCCACTCACTCAAACTCGACGTTCGCTGTGGGCCTGTATCAACGGAGCAGGAGCAGCAGTCGGCCGTGGCGCTCATCGCGCTGCTAACCAACACCTATCCACAGTTCTCGGACTGGAAAGAGTTGGTCAAGAGCGATGGCCAAGCAGACGTCCAAAAGTGTATGATGGAGTACGCGGATTTGATGAAGGCGGAAAAGATGCCCGACATGGGCGGTGTGATCCTTGCGCCTGAAGGTATGTCTTTGCGTTTTAAAAATCGAACACATTCACAGCTCGCCGTAACATGATCCTGTCTTCTCTATCGTGGTAGCATTGTGCTTCGATCGCCGGATAAAGCGTTGTCTGAAAATGTACCGCACCTCGCTCGAGACGGGTTTGCCTTCGGTGGCAATCCCGGCCTTGCAGGAGCACTACGGCAAGAACATGCTCCCACAACCGCCTAAGACCTCGGCCCTCAAAATGGTTTGGACCCAGCTGACGGACTTCATGATCCTCCTGCTGCTGGCCGTCGCTGTCCTCATGGCCGCGACCAAGGACTTCATCCCCATGGCCGTCCTGCTCATCGTCGTTGTCCTCAACACCGTCATTGGTTTCACACAGGAATACAAGGCTGGGAAAGCACTGGACGCGCTCACAAAGCTGTCGGTTCCCAAAGCGCAGGTCCAGCGCGATGGCACCACGTCCATGATCAACTCTGAGGAGCTGGTACCCGGCGATATAGTCATTCTGGAAGAGGGAGAGTCTGTCCCTGCGGATCTGCGTCTGGCCGAGGTGTCGCAGCTGGAGATCATTGAGTCGATCCTGACGGGCGAGTCGGTGGCGGTCAGCAAGGACCCCAAGGAGATCAAGACACTGACGCGCAAGCTGCCCCTGGGCGACTGTAAAGGCAACGCATTCATGTCCACGGTGGTGGCCAAGGGCCGCGGCAAGGGCATTGTGGTCCGAACGGGCCGTCTCACGGAGATGGGCAAGATCAGTGTGGCGATTTCGGGCCACTCCAAGGCGCTGACACCGGTGCAGCGCAAGCTCGCGAACCTGGGAAAACTGCTAGTCGCCTTTGCGATCGTCCTGTGTGCCGTCATGGCAGGAATCATGATCGGTTACAAGCATCCTACTGGAGAGTCACTCAAAGTTGCACTCAGGTAAGAGAAATGTGTTCAAGAGCGCTTGTTTGCTATAATCAGTTGCATGGTTGAAAAAACAAAAACGAAACTCACTCATTCTGTCTTTGACGATGTTAGTTTGGCCGTGTCAGTTATTCCTGAGGGTCTGGTCGCCGTTGTGACAGTGACCATGGCGCTGGGAGTCCGTCGCATGGCCGCCAGAAAAGCGATTGTGCGCACACTTCCTGCAGTCGAAACACTTGGAAGCGTCACCTTTATCTGCTCAGACAAGACTGGAACCCTAACCGAGGGCAAAATGGGCGCCGCGGAACTGTGGACAAGCGACGGCTCGGCCTATGGATTCACGGAAAGCACGAGTCTCGATCCCAACCGCGGCGATGTGACCTTGAAGGCGAACCCGGGCGAGGCACCGCAGATGCTTGGCAAGACATTGGAACAGGTGCCCGCCCAGATGCTCATCTCGCTGATGGTGTCGTCGCTGTGCAACAACTCGTCAGTGGTGATGAAAAAAAAGGATGAAGACACGACTGCTGTGGATGTTCCACCACTCACGGAGGTCGATGCATCTCAAACTCCAGGCGCGGCTGAGTGGAAGGGCATTGGTGACCCAACGGAGGTGGCACTGGTCGTGGCAGCTCAAAAGGCAGGTTTTCCAAAGTCGTACTTCCACGATATGGGCTACTCACGCATCTACGAGCAAGCTTTTGACAGTGAACGCAAAGTAATGAGCGTGGTCTACAAGGCTCCACTGGAGACTGGCGACCATTTCGAGTTTGTGCTGGCTAAAGGTGCACCCGAAGAGATTTTGAACCGCTGTGTCGGGTTCCTCCCCTCGGTGGCGCCCGGTACCATTGCATCGCCCTTGGATATCCTGAAGCCGAGTGATCAAGACCTGACCCAGCCTGTGACCGAAGAGTTTTATGACCGTGTCTCGGACGCATCTGGGCGGATGGCGGACAACGGTTTGCGCGTGCTGGGACTGGCGTTCAAGAAGGTCAAGATCAACGGCGGAGGCGCGTCGGATGCTGGATTCGGAGATGGATTGGACAATATCAACAAGATCAAACGTGAGAAGGAAGCGGCGGCGGCGTCTCATAAGCCGACAGAGATTGACCTTCTGACCGCCGCCAATGTAACGCAAGCCAATGACGAGGACGACGATGAAGAGATTCCGCAAGGTTACTCTGAGGCCGAGCTGGTGTTCCTGGGCTTGATTGGGCTGATCGATCCTGCTCGCGAGGGTGTCCAAGAGAGTGTACGGATCTGCAAGGAGGCAGGTATTACGGTGGTGATGATCACAGGAGACCACATTAAGACGGCCAGTGCGATTGCGAAGGAGCTTGGAATTCTAGAGGAAGGTGGACGTGCGATCAAGGGTGAGGAACTGGATCTGTTGTCGGAGCAGGCAATTGCCGAGCTAAAGCCATTCCCTAACGTGTTTGCTCGCGTCTCGCCCGATAACAAGCTTAAGCTGGTGACTGCTCTGCAGAGTCGTGGAGAGTCTGTTGCAATGACAGGAGATGGCGTCAATGGTAAGAATTACGTAGTGAACTCTTTTTTTTTTTGGGAGAGAAACGTGTGGCCTATGATGACTAACCATGTTCGCTCGATATGCCAATCTAGACGCACCTGCGATCAAAGCCGCTAATGTTGGAGTGGCGATGGGTATTGCGGGAACGGACATCACGAAACAGGCCGCGGACATTGTGCTAGCCAACGACAACTTCAATACGATTGTCGAGGCTGTGGAGGAAGGTCGGCGAGTGTTTGACAACATCCTCAAGTTCATTGTGTACCTGCTGAGCTGCAATTGTGCCGAGATCTTTTTGTTCCTGCTCTGTTCGATCGTCGACGTGGATCTGCCCTTCACCGTGACCATGATCTTGTGGGCCAACATCATTGGTACGTACGATCCGGAACGACATATTGTAGCACATTTGCGATATTTTAGCATCAAGTGACTAATCTTTTTTTTTATATTTTCTTCCTCCTCTTCAACATTAGCCGATGTTCCTCCTGCCATGGCGTTGGGTGTCGAGCCCGCCGAGCCGGGTCTGATGAGTCGCTACCCTCGATCTCCCAAACGTGGCATCATTACCATAGCCTCCTTCAGCGTGATCCTCTTCCAGTCCATGTCAATGATGCTGCTGACTTTTGGTGTGTACATGTGGGCAGACAAGTCCACGGAAGAGAAGCTCGAGTACGCACACTCGGAAGCCTTTGCATTTTTGACCACCCTGCAGCTTCTCCAGGGTTTCCTGTCCCGTACGATGCGGGCGTCTGTCTTCCGGCTCAATTTCTTTGGCAACAGGTGGATGCTGATCAGCGTTGGAGTCAGTTTTGTGCTGATGCTGATTGGTATTTACGCGCCCAAGTTCAACCATATCCTAGACTTGGTGCCCGTGCACGGGTTGACGTGGGCAAAAATCGTGGTTGGGTGCGTCATCCTGGTGGTGCTGAGCGAGCTCGAGAAGTTGCTACTGCGGCGGACAGGTGTTACTCTGTAAATGAAAAGAATAGTGTTCATAGCACATTTCGCAATTACTCGAGAAAAAAAAAAAAAAAAAAAAAATCAAATGGTTTGCTTCTTTTTTTTTAGCTACTTTTTGCTTTCCGCTTTCTATATACATCTCAATATTCCCCTTCGGTTCTTTTTTTTTCTTTCTTTACAAAGACCCCTCCAAGGTGCGCAACAAAATATTCTCCACCTTGGCCAGCTGCTCGCGGGTCGAGACCTGGGACGCAATCATATACACCACGTTGCCCAGTGGCCGTCCAAAGATCGCCACCTCGGCATCACTCTCCTTCTCCCGCATCAGCCGCTGCACCGTCTGCGACAGCTGCGACGCATAGCCCGAGGGCCCGTCCGCCTCGCGCATTTGGATGGCGAGGACGCTTCCCAATGGCACCACACCCTGCACAACATCCAGGCGCGAGATACGGTCCACGACCTGGTGGTCCCACAGGCTCCAGACGCCCAGGTTCTCGTGGCCGAGCGCGCCCCAGTCGCGCCGAGCCTGGTCCGCGTCGCCGTGGGCCTCCATACGCTGGTAGGTCTGGAGCGAGGTGTTGGCGACGGCACAGCCGATCGGGTGGGCCGTGTACGAGTGGCCGTGGAGGAGGGCGTCGGTCTTGGTCTCGCTCAAGAAGTTGTTGAAGATTGAATCCGAGGTCAGGGTCGTGGCCAGGGTGACCAGGCCGCCGGTCAGGAGCTTGGCGTAGGCAGCGATATCGGGGTTCTACAAGGGATGGAGGTTTCCAGAGTTAGATGAGTATCTGATATATTTTAACGTGATCAATTTTTACCCAGCGGACCAAATTATAACGAAAACTGGAAACACAATCCCTTACCACTTGCAACATGTCGGCGGCGGACTTGCGACCGAGACGCCAGCATCCACTGAAAACCTCGTCAAAAACGACGGGGAGACCCTTCCAAGTGTTTTGGGTAGGGATCAAAGCCAACGACTTCTTGGGTGTCTGTTCTTCACCAAAGTTGTAGCCGCGCACCTCTTCGACCAGACATCTCTGGAAGGCGGGGTCGACCCAGACCATACCGCCGGCGCCCATCAGCACAGGCTCCATCAACAAGGCACCAAAGCTGCGCTTCTCAACCTTGGTCAGGTGGTCCAGCGTGCTGCGGATATGGCTGCGGTAGATTTCCAGACGAGGGTCGGTCGACGAAGGAGCCGTGAAAACGGACGAGAGGTTGTCGACCGTGAGCTTGAGCGGCTCCTTGGTGCTGGTCATCTCTGCAGGGACCGTGATCTGGAACTGTGAGTCCTTGAAAAGGACCGTTGGGGGTGAGAACCAGTGTCCGTGAGATTTGTACCAGGTCACCTGGGCGTTGTACACATTGGGCGAGCATGCATTCATGGCACCGATGGTGTCGCCGTGGTAGCCTCCGTCCACACCGATCACCTCCACACGTCCTGTTGCGGCGCCCAAGTTGAGGTAACGGTCCTGACTGGCCTTGAGAGCCATCTTGAGCGCCACTTCAATGGCTGTGCTGCCATTGTCGGAGAAGAACACGCGCGAAGCCCAGCCTTGACCGACCGTGCCGAGCAGTGTCTCAGACAGCTTGACAGCGGGTTCGTGTGAGCACTCGGGGAACATGACGTGACCGTAGCGGCCGGCAGCATAGGCGGCCGACTGGGTCAGCTCGGGCGATCCGTGGCCCAGTCCCTGGGTCCACCAACTGGCACATCCGTCAAACATTTCTTTCCATGATCCATCCTTCTTGGTTCCGTTGCTAGTTGAGGTGAGCTTGTCCTTGGGTTCGACATAGGTGGTCATCAGATCTCCGTATGCCGAGTCGATCACAGTGACGTCCTTGACGGTGTGGTGCTGCGTGAATGGCCACCAGATCGAGGTCCTGGCCTTGTCTGCGAGCTCGTCCAGGCGATCCATGCGCTGCTGATGAACTTTGTCCAGCTCCTGCACAACGTCCTTGAAGTAGCTCTCTGTCTTTTTGTAGTACTCGTGCAATTGCTCCGCATCGGCGGCTGGGTCCGCCAGTTTCTCAGGGGGCGAGGGCAAGACGTGGACGGTGGGGCGGTTCTCGGCCTTGGCGAGGTAACGATCGAGGAACTGGTGGTTCATGGACTTGTTGTCGAAGAGGAGCAAGGCGGGGATGTCGTAGCCGTACTGGTGTAATGACTCGTAGGAGGTCAGGGTGGTGGAGATGCCGCCGAGATGGCTGTCACCGACAAGGACGGTAGGCAGGCGGAGTGGACGGTAGAATCTGGACTGGAGTTCGCCGGACATGATGGGGC
Organism: Podila verticillata NRRL 6337; assembly: GCA_000739165.1. Classification (NCBI taxonomy): domain Eukaryota; kingdom Fungi; phylum Mortierellomycota; class Mortierellomycetes; order Mortierellales; family Mortierellaceae; genus Podila; species Podila verticillata. The sequence goes on from KN042418.1 coordinate 1,076,646, forward strand.
TGTTGACGCCTAAAATATGTCCGAAAGTGACAATCGTATTACTTTTTTTAGGTCTGACCAAAATTTTGGAACGCAGACCAGCGGTTCGATACAAATTGTGTTGGAGTGTGTTGTGTGGCCATGCCCACTCGAGCTGTCGTGCTTACCTCCTGCAGTCTCCAACAAGGCCCAGCCCTTTTCCTGTGGGCTGAGACTCTGTTTGAAGTTAAGGAGAGCTGTAGTTGTTGCCAAGAGCACCTCAGAGTCTGGTGGAGGCTGAACATAGGAAGAGTCACACAAAGTAAACCATTGCAAGGTTGGTTAATGCAGAGCGAGGTAGCGTGCATAGAAGATCAAGAGGTAGCGTGCATAGAAGATCAATCCTCCGCGTCTACTTGAGTTTTTTGAAACCTTACCTCGGTAGTAGCGATATGAGGGCTGACTGGATCGGGGTAAGCATATAACCGACTGGTCTCGACGAGTGGGGCGTATTTCTTGACATGTCTGAGCACAATGACATGCATGTACATAAAGTGTCGGTATTAGCATGTTTGCATGAGGTCGTAAAAAATACAAATGAAATCAAAGAATTTAGAGTTGAATGAAGAGCATCACCTGGCGTCGCAGTCAACAGGGTAACCGGTCTGGACGGGCTTCAGGTAGAAGGCCTTGGATCTCTTCTTGTCTGCGCCAACGGACAGGGCAGCCGCGGCGCGCACCAGTCCTGCGGAAAAAATGGTCTTGCCAACGTTGGTGTTGGCGGCAAAGACCTGATAGGCCTGGAACGACCTAGTGGGAAGATGTGCCATCGTTATCTTCTTGGGGGTGGGAGAGGCGGAAGAGTGTAAAGAAGGAAAGAAACGAAAATGGGGGATCCAGCGTGGACTGACGGGTTTATCGATGGAATTTTTTGGCGCCCTCTTTGTCGTTTTCGTGGGGTTGAACTGAACAATGGCAAGAAAGGTCCGCTGTTGGGAGATGAACCGTGGGATTTTCGTTTACGGAGGTAGATTCCAGGAACAGGAGTCTGGGTCTGAGATTGAAAACATAGAGTGTGTGGCTTAGAAGCAATCCGATCGATAATTAATCCATCCGAAAAATTTTCTCCTCTTCTCTTTTCTTATCCCTTACCCCAACTTCCACACACTTAATCTACAATAATGGTATGATTCAGGACCAAGGATTCTCTTTTTTCTTCAAATTCATGGATCATGATTCGGGCGCGATGAAGAGGCAACCATACTAGCGACCTTACACTCCAAGTGTTTGAGAGCAAAGTACCATGCACTCTTTGTCCAAGGGAAATGTCACCATCTTGCTTTGTCTAGATGGTGCATTTCAATACCTTCTCGATCATGACCATCGAACTGGTGAGGATCAACTTTTACAAGAGCAACACTTTGTTGTCTCTTGTTTGATCCTCTTAGAGCTCTGAGAAATTTACTTTCTTATTCTCCATGACCCTACCAGACTTTTTTTTTCTAAAATTTGATTTTCCATCTTGTCAATTTGATTCATCTTCCAGGCCCCCGCAAAGAAGTCTGCCTCCAAGAAGGTTGCCCCCGCTCCTTACCCCGTTGCCAAGAAGGGCGCCGCCAAGGCCCCCGTCAACCCCTTGATCGAGAAGACCCCCAAGAACTTTGGCGTCGGTCAGGATGTCCAGCCCATCAAGGACCTCTCCCGCTACGTCAAGTGGCCCGAATATGTTCGCCTTCAGCGTCAGCGCAAGATCCTCAACCAGCGCCTCAAGGTCCCCCCAGCCTTGAACCAGTTCACTCAGGTCTTGGACAAGAACACTGCCACCCAGCTGTTCAAGCTCGTCAACAAGTACCGTCCCGAGACCCGCATCGAGAAGAAGGAGCGCTTGACCGCTGCTGCTGCTGCTCAGGTTGAGAAGGGCGAGAAGGCTGACACCAAGAAGCCCTTCGTCGTCAAGTACGGTATCAACCACATCACTGCCTTGATTGAGGCTAAGAAGGCTTCCCTCGTCGTCATTGCTGATGATGTCGACCCCATTGAGGTTGTTGTCTGGCTGCCCGCTCTCTGCCGCAAGATGGGTATCCCCTACTGCATTGTCAAGGGCAAGGCCCGTCTCGGAACTGTTGTCCACAAGAAGACCGCCACTGCTCTCGCCTTCACCGAGACCCGTGCCGAGGACAAGGCCGAGCTCGCCTCCTTGATCTCTGCCATCAAGTCCAACTACACTGAGAAGAACGAGACTGCTCGCAAGGCCTGGGGCGGTGGATTGATGGGCTTCAAGTCCAACATGAAGATGGCCAAGCGCGCCTCTGCTGTCAAGAACTCTCTTTAAACGTTCTTTGTTCCTTAGTTTTTAATTTGTATTGTTTTGTGCCTTTTTTTTGAATAAATGAAAACTTGTATTATACCCGCACACAGTTTTGTTATCTCATGTCTTTTTTTTAATACTTTATCTTTTTACTCTGCTTTAACCATATGTCGCCATAGGCTGGCCCTTGAGCGTTCTGATGTTCACGATCGGCAGATTATTATAACTGAGTCGCGCACCCTCGAGCTGCGACCTGCTCAGCTTCCTCTGCACAAAGCCCGCGACCAGGCGCGGCTGGTCTTTGGACGCATGCCCACCCGGCCGCAAGATCTCTTCCTCGCGAATCAAATCCAGCAGCACCTGCCCCGCAGCATGGCCCACCATCACAGACGTGATGTCAATGTCCTTGTCCGGAATCATGTCGCCCAGCTGCGAGGAGCCCCCCGACGAGGTTGGCGCCGAAGTGTCCGAGGAAGCTGCGACATCCTTGCCGTGGCTCGCGGCCGCACCTGTCATAGCGAACTGACTGTCGTCCGAGTTGATCACCACCAGACTATGGGCGCCCGTCGCTTGCGCATAGTAGGCCTTAAGAATAAACAGACACCCGCCGCGGTCCACTACCAAGATCCTGCCTCGGATGCGGTTCACCTGTGCGGGTGTGAAGGGCCGGCAGCCCTGTGTGTTGGCGTCAATGCGGACCAAAGGCTTTGTGTCGACTGGTTTCCGCTTCGCCTGGACGTGAGAATATGTCGCACTGACGTTCGCTCCATATTCTTGGGAGGCGTCGTCGTCGCTGCTCATTTTAAAGTGGTACTCAAGGGACGTCAGTGGGTACTCGGAGCTCGCAGGGCCAGGCTGGTCGTAGTCCAGGATGCGCGGTCGCCAGTATCCGAAATCCGCGGGCTGAGCAGCAATGTCGGTCGGGACCATGTGTATCCGCCTTGCATCTTTGGTTCCGCCCTCGTCGTGATCTCCAACTGTGCTATCAAAGTACTGGACTGTTGGCTTGTATACTCGCAAGTGAGCAACCTGCTGGCGTTGGTAAGTATCCCAAAGTGGTTGTAAGGACGACTGAGTGATGTAAACGTTGCAGTTGGCGCTCAAACTATATGTGTTATCATGATGGAAAGCGTTAGTCGACTGACAGATTCCAGTCGTATGCCTGTTCTTGCTGTTCGTCATCTACGATCGATAGTATGACAACTTACGGATAATCGCCAACTACATGAGAAAAAAAGATGAAATGAAAGAGGAAGCAATATAAATTCAGTAACCTGTCAGATACTTCAATAATAAAGCCTTACGAGTTACGAGAAGTCATTTCTTACCTTTGACCGCCCGATATCCGTTGTGGATATCGTCGTACTGCAGCTGCATCTTGACCTTGACGATGCGGGAGACAAAGACGCCCTTCGAGATCGGGATCACTGTCAAGGCCTTTGTTTCTTCCTTCTCTCGCTCTTTCTGGACCACGGCCTCCTCTTTCCAGACAACAGCTTCACCCTCGACCACGTCGTCCACAAAAAACGTTTTGGCGTAGCCGCCCGAAAACTCGACCGTCACACGCTCCGTCTCTAGAACCGGCTTTTCGCAGAACCCGTTCGGATCCAACTCGAGATGATCTCGTGCATCGGGTCGGGTGCCAACCATCTGTCGCGCAAATTCTGCATCAGGTCGGTAGGGTATACTCTTGAGGAATGTGGCGGGGGTCTCGTAGCGAATGCACATGGGCCATGGCTTGGGGTTTGAGGGTCGTGGATGCTGGTGAAGATGATGACCTTTCATCACATATTCGTGCCGTGGAGTCGAATCCTGCTCCAGTGCTGGTGGTTCTTTTGAGGATGGCCTGCTCAAATGCTCGTTCGCCAGAGAGAGGACATGCCCCTCAGTCGTAAAAACAAAGTTCGTGTCCTTGAGTTCGTTGTGGAGCAAGTTTTCCTCGTCAAAGAGAAGGAAGAGGTACTTGAACGTTTCGGACAGGGCAAAGCTCTCCATGCGATCCTCCTTCTTCTTGTCGATAACACTCTGAAGAGACGCCCATCCACAGCTCGTCTTGGTATATTTCTGAAGGTCGCGTATGATCATCTCACCAACTTCCAGATAGAATGGATCTTTTGTTGCCTGTTTGCAAAGACGGATTAGATTGTCAACATTTCATCCGTCATACAACGACAGCCTTCCATGCGATAACGAACATACCCTGTATAAAAAGTAGTTTGACTCTATAAATTCTGGGCGAAGTGGGTAGTTAGTGATGTCAACCACCTGTGAGAGAAAGTCGAACCGCTCTGGAATGGCCTGGTACTTGCGCCAGATGTTATAATAGTACAAATGGTTCTTGATAGCGCTTTCCAAATCACCCGCCAGAACCTATCCCCAACGTATAAGCGAGTCAGTTAAATGGATACTCCGGATTCAAATATTAGCACGTATCGTTGTCATTTCTTTTTTTTTACCTGGACTCCAGGCATGAACGCAGAAAGACTGTCCACCCATGAGGCTAAAAGACTCCCGTCCAGCAGGTGTACGTGCTTGTAAAAGTATTTTGAGTCGTGGAGCAGATTCCGCTTGATCGCCTCGGCTGCTGTTTCGTACATCTCCAAGTACTGATCGTCGCCAAAGAGAACGTATGATTTCAAAAGATATTCGTAGAATGAATCCGTGCCAGCACCGATTCCTGTCATCGCAGACATCCACTGATATTAGCAAAGTGAAGGAGGAAGAAGAAAAGCGCTCAAGGTTAGCAATGATACTCCATCATTCATCTACCACTGTTATGGGTCCGTCTTCTTACCTCGCCGGATGTCATGTTAATAGTGTTTCCGACCAATCCAATCTTTGTCCTCCGTCGCCATAGTTCATGAAGTGCCCTCTTGGCCGCATCCTAAGAAAAATGTCAAAATCAGAAATCGCTCTAGTTAGACTTTCCACAAGATCCACGCCACTTAAAACAAAACATGTCCTAGCCTTCAATTTCCCATGTCACTTGCCTCAAACGACGGATCTCCCGAAAGCCGACTCAATGTCCCAAACTCGAGCAACAGACTCCCCGCGCCTGCCACACATGTCTCGGACGATTCCCACTTGAGCACGCCCTTCTTCAGGTTCACTCGCGGCCACGGAATCCCCGTCGGCGAGTTCTCGAATGCCTTCATCAGTCTACTCCCCAAATCCACCGCCAGCGCCAGCAGTTCGCCCTGGTAATCCACCACTAGCGACCGGAACCGTGGATCGGACGCATACTGGTGCGCAGAGAGCAGTGCGCCCAGGACCCGGATGTTGACCTCAAAGACCTGCACCCGGCTGTTGATGTTGAAGTTCTGGACATGCCGCTTGGTCATCCGGATCGCTTTGGCGAACTCCTCGGGCTCACGCATCGTGGCGAGAGTGTCCAGAGAGTCAATCAAAGTCAGGGAAAAGTCGCCGAGGACGTCGTTGACGTTGATGTTGTCGGCGTGCTGGCGGTCGGGCCCGCGGCCCCGGCAGTAGACAGGGTTGAGCTCGTCCTTGGGGAAGGCGTAAGTCAGGTAGCCGCGGTAGCCGTGCATGAACATGTCCTTGGCTTCCTGACGCAGCGTCAGTCGGCGGGCTTCGGTCATGCGCTCGGAGACGATTTTGCCTGGTGAGGAGGAGGTGGAGGTGATGGGGGGCAGGACCCGGAAGTAGGCTCGAGTGGTAGCGGCTCCTCTGGCGCTGTTGCCACCACCGCCGTTGGTGGTTGAGTCGACGACTGGGGATTGATCGGAGGAGGTGGAGGCGTTGACGCCGTTGGAGGGAACGGGGGAGGAGAGGAGGAGTTGGACGATGGTAAAGACGATGAAGAGGATCCAAGGACGTACGCCTGCTTCTCGAGGTCCGTTGTTGTTATTAATATTGTTGGCGGGGGTAGCGGCTGGCCCTTGGTTGATTCTACTGGTATTGCTCCTTGAGAGGTCGGTTGTAGAAGCCAGTATAGTTGGTGGGGCTGGGAGTGATAACGAAGCTCCGAGTGTCTCTTCATTGCTCAAGGCATCGTCAGAGTCGAAGGACGCAATCAGAGAGCTGGAGTATTCGGACTCTTGTTCGTCCATGTCCAGCGCTTTGTTTGTTGGCAATGGGCCAGCTGCATCCAGAGTTGGCCCATGAACATCCATCTTTTAGCTGGTGTGGTTGAATGGCAGTGGAGAAATAAGGAGTGTGAATGTTGCAAAGAGATGAGGCGCTGCAGAGGCATTGGGCATTTCTAAAAGCAGTCATGTAACCTTTTTTTTTTCCCTTGACGCCCAAAAAATGAAAAAAAAAAAAAAATGTTTCTTGTTTCTGCTCTTCTCACACCACGCTCACTCTCACCTGCACACCTACTCTCTCAAGCACTCCTTCCCTCATGGACACATTCAAGTCAGCTATGAACGATGCCAACTCATTTAAAGCCGGGAACGAACGACGCCGTCACAGACTCCATCCACCATTCAAGTGAGCAATGTAACTCCAACTCAAAGACAAACACATTGGCAAGTAATCCTTCGCCCATTGCACCATTTCGGGAAAGTAAAAGGACTTCAAGCTCTGCCTCGCAATTTGATTTCCCTAACTGAAGTGGCCAAGTCGTAGCTTAGCCTCCATGCTCCCCCTTCCCTCATTCATTCAATTCACCTCTTTTCAAACAAAACAATGGCTTTAGTATTCTCGAGGCGATGTGATACCGGGCGTCCGCGCGCTGTATCATGACTTTTTTTCTTAAGCCTGTCACGGTATATGCACCAGGAGGTGGGGCCGACACGGCAGTGGTCTTCCAAGCAAGCTGGGGTGAACCGCCCCGGCGCTTTGGGGTGTCCTCTCCTCTTCACTCCCGACCGAATACTTCTCGATGACTCTCTTCACGACAAGCAAGGCTCCACAATTAGCATGATTCGGCTGTGGGAAGTAGGGTGGGTGCTCGATAGAGGGGCAGGAAATAAACCCTTTTTGTATGTAATCTTTATTTCGATGTTACTCAGGGCGACATGGGGTTGTTCTTTTGCAGCTCAGCCTGCACCGTGCCACTGATCCAGCTCACAATCTTGTCCACGGGCTCCAAATCCTTGATGCCATCGTGCTGGATGCGTCGGTGGCCAGTCGGGTACTGGGCCGCCTTCTGAGCAACAGCGGGATCGTACTCGTACAAAATCGTGTCGTAAAAGGATTGGTAGGACTCCAAAATGAACGACTATTAAGAAGGCGGAGCAAATTGCAAAGTCAGTAAGGATATCTTGAAAGGCCTCTGTCACCATCATGGGAATAGTTAGAGAGACATACCTGAATGGGCCGCATGAGGATCATTTCGGTCGAAGGATCTTTCAGATAACTAGAGAGCTTGAGCACTGTCCACTGAATCCTGGGAGGCACAGACTCCTTGAAATCCAGCATGATCCGCTGCAGCTCCTCGGGTCGGGCGAAAGGCTGGTCTTTCAGAAGCATGGGTGGCCTCCGCAGCAGACCATTAGACGAAGGCTCCTGCTCACGCTGCGCCGCGACAACATCGGCTCGGATCCGGAAACCTGCGACCTTGTTCATGAATCCAGCCAAGCAATGCACTGCACTCTTGCCCATCTCCAGGATAAAAGTCTCACACACTAGCTTCAAGTCACGATCGATCTCCTGGCGGGCGTCCAGATGACTATCAATAAGCGTTGGTGTGATAGTCTGTGAGACAGCTCCAAACCAGGATCCAAAGCTGAAAAGGTTGGTCCGGTCGCGGAACAAGGTTGTGATCGCATCCGTCATCCGAGAAAAGTCGACTTCCTTGGAGGAGTGGACAAAGTTGCCTTCGAATGGCGCGATTTGCTCCTTGAGAATTAAAAGGTGCTTGATCAAGAATAAGTGTCCATCCACAGGGTCGCGAGTATCCTTGATGATTGTTGAGGCCTGGTTGAGCGAGATCAGGCACTTTGAAAGCGCCTCCTGGGAAAGATCGTCAAAGATGGTCTGGTTCACACACTTATAGATCTTAGTCAAGAGCCAGAGTGTCGTCTGCAGAGTTGGGTACCATCCGTAGTACATCTCGGCCGTGTCAACAAACTGCTGAATCGTGGGTGACGTAAAGTATCCTCCACTAATGCTTCCTGCAAATGATGGTGTGGGCGACGAGACTTCTGGTATTGACTCTGCGATGCTTTCTGCGTCTGAAGGTCGATGAATATGTTGGGTTGTTGATGATCGTGACATGTTAGGGGTTCCCGCTGAAAGTGGAGGGGGAGCTAATTGGGGTGAATAAAAGACTGGTAAGATGTACTGTAACGGTGACTGAGCAATCACACAGAATAGTCGGGGCTTTCATTACCTTTCAGTCGGGCAGGATAATCCAAGTCCTCTGGCTTTGGTTTGTAGTTTTGGATCTCTGATCGAATGAACGCCTGTGCTCGGTAAACAAGTCTTTGCTGGGTATCTTGCAACATGTTGCGGATCAAATATCCGAATGCGAGATGAGAGTTCTCGTCGACTATTGAAAGAAACAAATCGATCAGCGTGAGTATCTTGGCCGAATAACGGCGAGATAATTTAACCTTGTAGTGGATCTCGATTTGCATCTTACTTGGAATGTTGGATTGTTGGATGTTCATGACGACACAGAGTTCTGAAAGGATATCGATCTTGTTTTCGTGAATGATTCGTGGGCGGAGGTAATCATAAAGGTATCCAATCAAGGTGTCCAGATATCCGCTACGGAGAGTAATTGAATGTAGGTCAGTAAGAGCCTCTTCAAGGGGGAGAAGCACCGTTGAATATCGGTTACTCACTAGAGTTCTTCTTCTCCAGTGTTAAAGAAGCTATAAAACAACGAATATTCCTCCATGCAGACAGAAGTCAAGTATGCTAGTCCGTTGCGAGCCTAAAGTTGGTGAAAGATAAACTCCTGGTCAGATCCATGCCTCTGAAAGCCATACGTATCGTGGAAATAGCTAGCTCACTCACAAACAGAAGCTTGTCTTTTTGACTTGGTCCCATCTCCTGAATCTTGGAAACAATCATTGGCGCAAGGTGCTGTTGGCGTACAGAAAAGTAGCAGTTGTAGCAGTCGTTCAGAAGCGAATTGTACCTAAGTCACAAGTCATTAAGGGAAAGAAACAGGTGAGCTTTGGGAATAACTACCGATTGACATATAAAGGATGTCCCAAGTGGACAGAGACTTACTCCTTGTGCGAGACACATCTCTTTTCAAGCTCTGCCACCAGCGCGCGAAGAGGAGGTGCAACAGTCTTGAATTTGACGTAAAACAAAGCAGTTGACATGGCTGGCTTGATAGACTCGCCTTTAGCCAAGACGGGCTTCTTGGATGCAACCTCAGCACTCAAGGCTCGCAGTTTGGTGATGAGGTGCATTTTAATCAGAGTCATTCCCTTGGTCATGCACTGGCGGAACCTCATCTGATACAGCTCTGAATCCTTGTACTTAAGCTAAAGCACGAAAGATATCCACATTACTATGCATACTTTTGCCTTGAGAGTTGCAGGAGAAAGGGTTGCAATGTTTTGTTTGTGTCCTTACGTTATTCTGCACATAGTCCAAGCATTCGTCCAATCTTGCCAATGTCGACGAGAACTCGGGTCGCAAGCAAACATCCTCGCCCTGAACATTGAACAGACGTGCCACTGTCTCCAGCTGTTGAAAGTATGACAACTTGGACGCCATCGAATCGGCCAATGTTTGGAGATTTGTCTATCGGGATACAAAACTGGAGTGAGTTTCCTTTTCCCTTGTCTGTGCCAGTTGGTGGCGTTTCTTTCTCTCGAAAACGATCATACCTGTTCCAGTAATAACTTCTCGCATGCAGTCTGTAAAGCACGCGTGTTTTGTTCAACGAACGCGTAGTGCCCCTCCAAGCTCTTGAAGCACTCTGATGTCTCGTCAATCTGCTTCAGGAAGCCATCACAGGCCTCCTTGTACAGAACTACAACTGTAAGGTAGTTTCTAAATAATCCGAAGGGTCGACACAGTCAGAAGAAGTGACTTTGATGCAGATCCAAGGTCAATGTCCATGGGGATCGCATTTACCTGTAGACATCCTCCTGGTCGCGCTCCATCTTTCCTTCAATACCCGAGAACCAGTCAAGGAACTGTTGCGTGGTCTCGATTGGTTCCATCCCTTCCTCGTGCTCAGTGACAGTGATCCCATCATTGGCGCTTCCGAGCCTTGATCTCTGGAGAGTGGTTTCCTTTGATAGAGGGTTGGAACGGGGTGAAAGAGTGCCTAGTGGCTGCGAAGAGGGCGATGCCAAATGATGTCCCTTGACTGCTAATGTCGAGCCAAGAGATGAAAGGTCATGGTGGGATGAACTCGTCTTGATGGAAGGTAATGGGGAGCTGTTCTCGGCAGCCAACTGTGTTGAAGCGTTGTTGTGCAAGAAGACATAGATTGTGAGTCTGCATGTGATGATTTGGAGGTTCTTGCATCCGTATCTGATGAGAAGCAAATGGGACTTGCATTGGCGGGAAGAGGAAGCTCAGAACATGCGTCTTTGAGCTCAAGCACGCCCTGTCGCTGCAACTCTGACAGGGGAGTGATGGCGTCCCAATCGAGGGTGCGATGTTGTGCAGGTCGAGGCTGGAAGGTTGCCATTCACGCGGATGACAGTGGAGGGTGATTTTGTGGAGGAATGAGTCGAACGTTGAGTTCTGAAAGGAAGCGCCCATGCTACTCGACCAAAAGCGTTATTTCCAACTATGCACTTTGTGGGGAAGTAACGAAGACCCCCCACTCCTGACTCTCGTGTGCCTGAATTAACCGCTTGGGGTATCTGCGCAAGGAGATCGAACCAATCTTTTTTTGCTCGTATCGCTCGTATATCCTTCATTCCCTCCCCCGGTCCGTTTCCGGTTTGCGGTTTGCACGGACTTCTCGGTTGTCCTCTTTTATTTGAATCAGCCGTTGACTCGAAATCACTCTTTGACTCAACAGGAAGATTGTTGTCATCGGACAAAGGCATTGCAAAATAGAGTTTAGGCAGAACAGATGTATTTGAGGCTGCGCTGAACTCATCTCCCTCCAAAAACTCACATTACTTCTCACATCGATTCCTTTTTCAATTACTTTTCTTTTCCATTTTTACCCACAGTTCTTCCACCACCTCTGTTCGCACCCATCCACTTCCGTCTCTCTCTTCCCACATCCTTATCCGCCTCATCTGACGAACAACGCACCCTCATAATGCCCCCGCAATCCATCGATCCTGCAAAGATCGACTTTACACGCTACTACTTGTGGGGAACGATTCTCAATGTGCCGCCCATCCTTCTCATGTACCCGATGCGCACTGTGCGTCTGCTGCAGCAACGCAAGTCATCAGTCCCTGTCTCTTCATCCATCTTCAGAGTCATGAAGGACGTGCAGCAGAAGAATGGTTTCCGTGCTCTCTTTGCAGGTGCCACAGTGTTCAGCGCAGGTCTCACCGCCACCAAGATCCTGCAGTTTGCCACCTATGACTACACTGTGCAGATCGCCAAGGAGAACGACTTTTTCGGCATGAATGCTCTCAGAAACCCTAGCGTCCTATCTGGAACTTTGGGCACATTCTCTGCTGTCATCACAACGTTCTTTGTGGTACCCTTTGATATGGTAAGAATTGTCGCTCCTCTTTTATTTTTGTATTTTTCTCTTCCCTCGTAAACATTCTTGGGACTTGGAACGGGCAGTGGAAAAACGCGGGTCTGCATTGATTGGTGCGACCGTGCGCATATGTCATCACAAATGAGCTAATCATGCCTCTCTTTCTTCCAGGTGTCCCAACAAATCACACTTGCCAAGGCAGGTGGCCCAGGAAACATGGTCGCAGCCGGTCCAGCATCAGTTTCGGCAACAGTACCCGCCGCAGTGTCAGTAGCAGCACCAACTAAAGCTGCTGCAGCAGTGGCTACGGCAACGGCAACGGCAACGGCATCCAAGATACCCATATATGTTGCAGGATCATTTGAGCCTCTACAGCCCCCAGCGCAGATGCCGATCAAGGAATCGCTCAAGCTGCAGTTCAAACAGGAGGGTTTTCGCTTCTTGTTCAGAGGCACCTGCGCCACCTTGATGTCGACTATTCCGTTCTTTGCAGCCTACTTTCCAGCGTATGAAATCTCAAGAGTGTGGGTCGTCGATGGCATCAACTATGTGCGGGCCAGACAAGTGGAGCAATCAGGAACCACAGCCCCATTTCCTCCGCCAGAGCTGCATCAACTCATCATCTCGTCCCTAGCAGGATGCATGGCCTCTCTAGCCGGTGTTATTATCTCTTCGCCAAGCGACATGGTGAAAACCAGAATCCAGACCGAGCAGAGACTGCAGCCAACTAATGGATCGGGTGTCAAGCTGCCTATGCCCTCGCTCAAGTGGATGGATGTCTTTATGGAGATCTTGCGGAAGGAGGGCTTTTCTAAGTTCTTTGCCGGCACCAAAGCCAGGGCCATCTTGGCGGTTCCTGGAGGCGCGCTCAACTTTGTCATCTTTGACTTTGTTCGATCCATCAGCAAGAAGGAGCCAACAACGCCATTGGCCTTGGCCGTGAATGGCAAAGAAGCGCTGTACTAGACAGCTATGTCGCCTTAGGCACACTCCCCACTCACTCACCCACTCCCATAGATCATCATTTGTTTGATACACTATTTTAGACATAGACACGTCCCCCACCTTTGTATTACTAGACACCACATAATGCTACAATACCAATGAACTCAATTCGCCTCCTAGTAGAACATCTTTCTTCTCTGGTTGTTCATGCATGCAAGGGCACTTGAGATACCAATAGAACCTGGCACCCCCAACTCGCTCTTGGATGTGCTGTGACTCGAGCGATCTTAATATCATATGACATAAATAGTGGTGCGCATAGTCTGAAAACCCTAATTTTTTTGTCACCGCACCTTTTTTTTTTTTTTTCGTTGGTGAAAGTGAGGGACTTGACGGCTTATTTTTTTTTTATTTTCATGTTTTTCGTTTTTTCGTGTTGTTTTCCCATTCCCACACATTTATTATTTTTTGGTTCAGCTCCATCTTAATCTCCTATTTCCTCCACATTCACTACCACATCACTCTCACAGCCCCTGCCATGACAGTGCCGGCTGACGCTTCTGTGAACCGCAACCATACCCCGTCAACAAATAAACTACGCCCACTGACCACCCTCCCCGTGCCTATGCTCCCGTCTGAGCTCGCCAAGGCTCGGCCCCAGGCAAGTGCCACGCCTGCGCACGCTGCCGCCTCATCACGCTTGATGTCAATAAAAAACGCATCCTTGTCCTCCTGGCTGTCGCACAGCGCCCCCAATGGCTCTGGTCCTGGATCCAAGAGCCTCCCTAGCGACGTGATCCACCCCGTCAACGGCGCCCTGGACCACCCCAAGATCGGATCCGATCGCTCACAGGAACAACCCGCCACTGAAAGCATGGACTTGGATGATCCCCACGACAACAATGGAGACGCCTCTTCTTCCCATACACCGCCACCGCCACCAAATGGTGCCCCCGTGAAGGGCAAGCGCGGCAGGAAACCCAAGCCCAAACCTGATCCCAACGACCCCAATACGCCTCCCCCCAAACCCAAGGAACGAAAGCCCAGGACGCCCAAGGATCCCTCGGAGCCCAAGGTCCCGAAGGAGAAGACGCCCAAGAAGAAGAAGGCCGATCTTCCAGGATCGGGCGAGGTGGGAGGGGATGGCCCTCAGGCCGGCCGATCGATCCTGAACTACTTCAAGTCGAGCTCTGCACCTGGTAAAGCACCATCGGCAAAGGTAAAAAAAATAGCACAAAAGAAACGAATTCTTTTGTTTTGTCACTTCGCAATGTTATCCATGAGGGCTATTGTGCTAACAATACGCAATGGGGTTGTTTATTCATTGTCCTGTCTATCCAGGGTCACGCTCAAAGCCAAGGGGAAGGGTCTACTGTTTCCTCCAATTCGGTGAGCTCACGTTTCTTTTTTTGTGGTTTCGATTTTTACTTTGATTTCACATTGCTCCTAACTCGCCTTCTTTTTTAATCCGCACCTGTTCATCATAGGCATTCAAGCAATCTTGCCTCGCGTTTGACGTTGTGGACGCCGAGCGAGCCAAGAGCTACTTCACAGCTGGAGACGACGACCGGCGCTACGGCGGGATCATGCGGGACATTCCCAAGCTGGTGGGCCGTGCGCCCTATGAGGACTTGGTGGCCGGTCTGCTGTTGAGGAGCTCCAAGTTGCCCACTCTCCACAAGCTCGAACTTCAACAGCAACAAGACGTTACGATGGACATGCTGGCAGACATCAAGATGGTGCATGAGTTTTTGAACACTTTTGGAACACCCCTGGGACTGACCAAGGATTCAGGCGAATGGATTACGTTTGGTAAGTGTTGAGGAAGAGGGGTTCTTTATTTTTTTTTGTCTATCGAAAGAATGATAGGTTTCACGGACCCCGGACTGATGGTTTATAAAATATTGGCATTTTTTTATTTAGATTCACTACTCTCCATGATCAAGAACCCAAGAGTCGACAACCGGCTGCTGGATCTTAACTACAGAATGGTCCTGGCCGCCTACGACGAGGACCAATCGTCCAGGATCACCTACCACAACTTTACATACTTTCTCGCCTCAGGACCTGAAGCCGTGATTGGAAACAAGGACGAAAAAAAGAACAAGAACTGGGTGTCCAAGAAGAGCCAGCGTCCACTGAACCGCCTGGGCACCCTCGAGTATTCATCTTACACGGCCGCAGACCGCATCGAGGCCCTGGCCAAAGCCCTGCACGACATCACGGGCTCAGACAAGTTCCACGGCTTTATGCGAGACGAGGTTGAGGAAAACATCATTGTCCTCAAGCGCCAGAAGCGCAAGCGGGCCGAGATCAGGAAGGAGCTCGAGACTCAGGTGCACGACCTGGAGCGGGAGATGAAGGTCATTGAGCGGGACGCGGGCGTCATGGAGGCCGAGCGCCAGAGCATCCTGGCCTCGGAGCGGGAGAACGGACAGGAGGACGAGACGGGAGCGGGAGGCCGCATCTCGTCCACTCTTTCGCGCCAACAGCGGCTGGCCCAGGCCAAGGACGCGCGGACCAAGGCGAATGAGCTTCTGAGCCAACAAAAGGTGCTTGCCAGCGAACTCAAGGTCAAGGAGTCGACATGGGAGACTAAGAAGCAAGAACTGGAGGTGATTTCGCGAGACGACACAGAGATGCAAAAGGATCATAATGTGCCATGGACACAGCTGCGCGGAGGACACGCCGTGAACACGGACGAAAAGCTGCGTGTGGTATGCTTGGGTAACGATCGCTGGGGCCGCAAGTACTGGTTCTGGAAGCATTTCGGGGGTGTGCTCGTGGAGGACCGTGGGCAGGTCGGGCCCAAGATTGAGAAATCGGAAGCTAAAGAAGAACCAACCCCAACAGCCCCACAGTCGCCGGAGGATCAGAAAGAGGATTTCATGCCTGAGGGTCACAAGGAGGAAGCTATGGAGGTCGAGGAGACTTCCGAATCGCTTAGCAATGAGGAGGATACCATGACCGATGTCACCAGGCGGATGGAAACTATGGCCTCCCCAGATTTATCTGGCGGCATTGCGAAAGAGGACAAGGATGAAATCGCCCAGTCGACCAAGGATCGCATGTCTATCAACAACCTTCTTGCAGACGATGCCTCACCAATCGATGTTGCCCCACAAGAGACAAGACCACCAGAGAGAGATTACTTGGACTATGGCGCAGTGCAGACGTGGAGCTTGATTTCAACAACCAAGGAGCTGGCCTCGCTCACCCGGGCCTTGAACGGCAAAGGTGTCCGCGAGCGTGTGCTCAAGGCCTCGCTGATCACGATGCGGAAAGAAATCGAAGAGTCTCTCCCCCGGATCAAGAAGTGGGCGGGCAACCGGTACGAGTCCAAGTTTGAGCATCTATCGGAGCTCGGCGCCATGGGCCAGCTGCTGACCTTGACGGAGCTGCAGCTGTTGAAGAAAAAGCGGGGCAGGAAGAGCAAGCAGGAGCTGGCGGACATTGCTGCGACGGAGGAGCTGGTGGCAGCGAACGAGGCCAAGGCTATGGATGTGGACGAGGCAATACCACAGGACGAGCATGACCATGATATGGAGGAGCCTCAACTCGAGTCAAAGGACTCTGACCACGAATCAGATCATCATGAGGATCGTGAAAACGACATGGTCGCTCCTGTTGAAGACGTTCAGGTCGTCGAGGAAGCCCAGGTTGTTGAGGAAGCTCAGGTTGTCGAGGAAGCTTACGGCGAAGAGACTGGACCCACCGGCGCAGAATACCTCGGCACAATCATGGAGGCCGCCAAGACAAAGCTGCTGGACCTCTCTCGTACCATCTGCGGTGGAGATGAGAATGTCATTGTGAACGCCGTGAAGACCAGCCCAGATCAATCGGCGCAGGATCATCTAACCACCATTGTCGACGTTCTCGAAAAGTGCCTGGATGCCATGGACATGCAGGAGGACGAAGTGGCTATCGAGGTGGATGCCAAAAACACCAAGGAAGAGCCCAAGAGAGGCATGGCGATGGATGTTGAAGCCAACTCGAACGAGGTCGGCGAAGTTGAAGTTGAGGTCGATGTCGAGGCTGTGGCGCAAGAGGATAAGATGTTCGTGTCGGTCAGCCCACGGTTGCTGTGGTGGCTCCAGACCTGCAAAATTGACGAGATGTTGAAGCGAGTGCAGACGTTTGGTGCGCTGCATGCGTGGCTGGACGAGTGCCGGTTAGCCATCTCCAATTTTGTCGATGATGGCGAAGGCGATGACGGCGAGGAGTACGGCTCGGATAGGGAGGGGAAGCATGAGGAGGACGAGGAAGAGTCTGAGAACTCTGACCATCATGACCATGAAGATGATGAGGACGAAGATGAAGCCGAGGACAAAGACGACCACGACGACGAGGAGCGAGAGCAGGCGGGTGAGGAGAAGGCCCAGGATGAGGGTCACTCCGAAGGCCAGCAGAGTGAGGACGATGACCTTGGTCGCGATCGCCATCGCAAGCCGCGCAAGCAGGTGGGCCATGTGAAATTTTTTGAGGGTGTTAAAAAGAAAGAGGAAGGGGTGCGGATGCAATGTAAGTGGTGTGAGAGTGAGGTCACGGACCCTGTTTGACTAATTATACCTCTGTTCGATCTCTGCCGTGTCTGAATATATAGCCAAAACTCGCGTACAGTGTGGGTGGTCGATCGCTCCGCTCTCGAGGTGCTGTTCCAGTCTCGTACAAAGATCTGGCGATGGAGGAGGAGGAGGAGGATGTAGTGGAGTCGACAAGGACAAGGGCCACACGAGCCACGAGAGCGCGCAAAGTGGTGAATCACGAGGAAGTGGAGGACGATGAGGAAGAAGAAGAAGCCGCCCCACGCCGCTCAAAACGGATCAGGCATTAGTGACATAAACCGCAGCTCACTCCCTTTGCACATCTTCTCTTCAACACAAGCCAAAATAAAAATAACAAGCCTCTTTACGCGCTGATCAAAACTGCGAACAGCAAGGAGTCATGCGGTGCTGGTGCTCCCATCACTGTGCCATCATTGATATTTTCCCAGTAGACAGCGCCAACAGAAGTAGGCCTTGTTACAAACCCCCCCTCAGTGTGCACATCTTTTTCGTTCCTACTTCCACTTCCTTTCTTCAGCTCACGCAACTATTTCGAAACCAAGCCAAAAACACACAACACTTATCCACACTGATCCGAAAGCAAGCTTCCTTTCAAGCCATGGCCACTCCTCACCCACGCTCACCCACGTTTCCGTACCCCTTACCCGAGAGCCGCAACCACGACGAGGCCTCGTCCTTCCTCGGCCGCCGGTCCGTCCGCGACACTTGGATTGTGCTCTGGGTGCTTTGGCTCCTTTGGGCCGGACTCTTGTAAGTGCTACTTCTCTCTCTCTCTTTCTCTCTCTTTCAGTCGTGGGCATCGTTTATCGGAGTGTTCTAATTACCCCTTGGGTGAGCTGAGAGCTACTAACATACCTGAATGGACCCTGGTCCTACATATCCAATTTTTGGTAGCATGGCTAAACAGACCTTTGGCGCAGCTCGGATGGTCGAGGCCCGCACAGCCCAGCGCGCCGCTGCCGTGGGCCAGGATACAGGTCCGTTCTCGACTGCAGGTGTTGACACAGCAGCCCCGGTCCGTGGCGAGGTGCTGATCCCCGAGACCGAGGTGCGGGGTCGCGAGTACGCCGAGTCCCCTACCCACGCCGAGGCTATTGTTGGCACGACCGGTGGTGATGGTGGTCATGTCGGTGCTCGCGGCGACAAGGGATTCTTTGACCGGGCCTTTGACAACATTGTAAGAGAATGGTTTTTTTTTTTTTTTTTTTTTTTTTTTTTTTTGCCGGGGAGTGCCAAGTGATGGGACAGATGGTGAGGACACATATACTGATACTGATATGCATTTTTTTTTTAGAGGGAGCGAATTGACCGTACGCACACCCTTGTCCGCGACTTGACCTTGATGCTTCTGCTCGTGGTGACCCTGAACACCTTTGGCAAGGGGTTTTTTGTTCGACATCTCTTCTTCGTCGCGTGCTCTAGCGGAGACGCTAACTTTCACCATCGTATGATATCACCTATCGCACTATCACACAGGCCTTGGCTCCGGCATCGTGGTACTTGTCCTGGTGTGGATCTACGTAAGAACGAATACACAAATGGGGGTACCAAAAACATGAGGCAAATGGATACGTTCAGCATTCATGCTTACATGATTCGATATGCCATCCCATATTATAATTTAGCTTGCGATCGCACTCATGTGGGCACTCCTGATAATGTTGGTCGAGAGCCGCATCCTGGACATGGTGCTCGGATCGATAGAGATGCTCATTCTCCTGGCGATGCTGATTGCGGCCTACTCGATTGGCTGGACGGTTTTGCAGGATTGAACCGCAAGGATTCCACTTTGCTTTTCTTTGCGTTGGGTCTTATCATCTCAAGGGCATAGCTTTTCCCCGTCCTTTTCTTTTATTTTTTTTTGTTTTCTTTTCATACTTTCATTCTCACCTAATTTCTTTCTTTACAAACAACACCTAATCTTGACCCCCCTTTGACATCTCGTACTCTGCGATTCGTATATGAACAGCATGTGAATAAAACCAAAGAGAAAAGAATACAACGCGTACAGAGGGTAGAGAGAGTTGGGTTATGCAAGCATGTGTTCTCTCACCAAACATGCCAGTGCGAGCAAATTGCTCTTTGCAATCGTGAAGGCAAATAATACAGTTCCGCGAGGCTCTCACATGTGTGGTTGGAGGGAGAGCGTGAGCTCTGCTCATGCCATTTTCATGTTCATGTTCTTCATGGCCATCGACGTGTGAATTGTATTTGATACGTTCGTCCCCCTTTTTCCTCTCCTTCTGAATGTTCTCTCACATGGATCAGGAGGAGTGAGGATGGCGACACGTAACGGTCTCAGCCAATGGCGAATCTTGGTCCTCCCTCGTCCTCTCTTTCTCCTGCTCCATTGCCCTGGATCGTTTTGCATGATTCGTGGATCGACGGTCCGCGCAAAGTGGTCAGTGTGTGTGTGTGCATGAAGACCGATGCCAAAGTTAAATATCCCAGAGACAAAGAGGCCAAGGCAACCATGGACGGATGACATAAATGCAAAGACCAAAAAGTCAAATTTGCGCCTTTCTTTTCTCTTCTTTCCTACTCTCTTCAGTCTGCTCACTCTCTCCCACTCTCTCCCACTCTCTCGCTCACTCACTCATATCACACCCTTTTTGCTCTCGTTCTTTGAAAAGCCAATTCGGCATTCTACTCCACCTTTTTGCCTTTCTTCTTTCTCCACTTCTCACTCCACATACACACTCCACACTTGACGACCCCATCCTACCATTGTACCTTTCTGGGTATGAAAAAAACCCCACCCCGCCTGGTCCAACCACCACACCAACAAGCAGTGAATGCCGTTGCTAATGACCTTTCCTTCCTTTACTTCTCATTAGAAGAAAAAAAAACTTCATTCAGGGCACTACACACCCATCCATTCCTCTCCAATGACAGAGTCAACAACAGGAACAACAACCACCACCATCATGTCCGAGACGAATGGCGTCAAGGAGATTCCTCCCACGCTCGCGGACCTCAAGTCCTCGCACAGGACCGGCTCGGCCTATAGCCACACCTTCCCCGTCCACACGAAAACGATCCCCAGTCCACTGTCCAAGGAGGCGCCACCAGAGAGCTACCGCGGCTTTGTGAATCTTGGAAGTAGGTCATCTTTTTTTTTGGTTGTCTCGCTTTGTTTTTTGGTTTTTTGCGTGTGTGTGTGTGTGTGTGTGTGTGTGTGTGTGTATGTATGTGTGTTTGTGTGCATGGGGTCACAAGCAAGGATGGATCTTTCTCTCGCCCACAACAGAAACGAATGGAGGACCAACAAAGCACAAATGAAAGGAGTTGTCAGGGACAACAAGAAAATAACACGCACGCCACAAAGGGATAGAAAGGACATGTGGTATAGACCCATGGTCAAAGGTGGTTGCGATACAATAGGGTCATGAACAAAAGAAGGCGGCACAGAAAGGGAAAACAACGGAATATGGCCAAAAAAAATAGGTTCGAGTCAACCGCCTGTATTTGACACTTTTATTTTCACTTCGCTTCCATACCTACTGTGTCCCATTGTGCTTTCTTTTTCTCTCTTTTGTGTTGTGTCTAGCTTGGGATATTGATGCCATGGGGTCAAGGATTGAACAGTGATTGGACAAAATGAAAAATCGGCCCCCCCCCCTCTTCGAGTGCCAGATCCTGAGAGAAGAGAGTAGAAAGTGAAGTGCAACATCGTGCTTTCTGAGTGAGGGAGCCTAATAAGCATGACTAAACACAACACAGGGTTACTTGGGAGCCGTGTATTTCATTATCAAGTGAAAAGGAAGAGGAAAGAAGACAGGGATGTGGATGGGCATGTGTTTCTGCACTATCGAAAAGGAATACTTGTTTGGAACGTGCGCTCAAGATCCCAGCGAATCGAAAAGAGACGCCGAGCAAGAGAGAGGAAAGGATGGCGCATTGCACCATCGATATTCGGGCGAGTCATCACTTAACCCGATAAATCAGAGCGCCCCACCATGGCTTGAGCGCTATTTTTTCTTTTTGTTTTGTTGTGTTCATTTCCACGAAAATGCAGTTCGTCACACCCTCTCTTGACGTGGCGTATGCGTGCATCGGGCCTATCTTCGTATTGCCATATCATTTTATCGTTCTATCGTTTATCGCTATCTTCTCATCTGAAAACAAAAGGCTATCAAACTAATCAACTCTTTGATAACACGTTATTCATTTTCACTTTTTGCATGACTCGGCCTAACCTGTTTATGTTTACTAGTGCTCTTGCTGTTTGGCAACAACATCCGTCTCATTATCGAAAACTACCTCAAGTATGGCTTCCTTCTCTCTTTCCCCGGATCAAAGGTCTCAAAGCAGGATTGGATTTTGACAGCAATCACCCATAGCATCTTGCCCCTCAACGTGCTCCTCGCCCACCTGCTCGAGCGTTGGGCTATGAAGAAAGCCATTGGGTTCCGCAAGCGACTTGAAGAGAACAGATCATCCAAGACAACTGTTGTGGACGAAAAGCCAAAAAAGCAAGGAAAGACTCCTCTTTCGGCAGAAGCTGTTGCCAGAGCCAACCAGTCTGTGGTTGGCTGGCTGCATTTCCTCAACGTATTCTTCATCATTGCCTGGCCCTCGTTCATGTCCTACTACATGGTCTTCCACCCCTTCATGGCCATGTCCTGCCTCATGAACGGATGCATCCTCTTTCTCAAGATGACTTCCTACGCCCTTGTCAACCAGGATTTGCGCGCTGCCTACATCTTTGATCTGCCCAAGGACAACTTTCACCACCTCGCCAAAGTTCACGATGTTGCAGGCAAGGTGCATGTCCGCGACGAGAGCTTTACCTACGACGTGCAGTACCCGGACAACATTGCGATCACGAACATTGGTTACTTTTGGTTCGCTCCTACTCTCTGCTACCAGCCTTCCTACCCACGC
Source organism: Podila verticillata NRRL 6337 (assembly GCA_000739165.1). Lineage (NCBI taxonomy): Eukaryota > Fungi > Mortierellomycota > Mortierellomycetes > Mortierellales > Mortierellaceae > Podila > Podila verticillata. The sequence continues at coordinate 1,098,871 of KN042418.1, forward strand.
ACGACTGTCTTCCGCAAGTCGTTTTTCATCAAGCGTGTCCTCGAGATCCTGACCTGTCTGGGCATGATGTACTTTTTGATCGAGCAGTACGCCACCCCAACTTTACGCAACTCCGTCGGCGCCTTTGACCAACTGGCGTTCGGTACGATTGTGGAACGTGTTCTCAAGCTGAGCACGACCAGTGTCATCATTTGGCTGCTCATGTTCTATACCTTTTTCCACGCGTGCTTTAATGCTCTTGCAGAGGTAACATTCACTCCTTCCTTTCCTTTGAAGACTAGTGTTCGTGCATGACCCTTGTCTAACATGTCATTATTCGTCCATAGATCCTCTACTTTGGAGATCGCTGCTTCTATTTGGCGTGGTGGAATGCGGTGTCTCTGCAGCAGTACTGGAAGTGGTGGAACAAGCCCGTGTACACGTTCTTCAAGCGACATGTGTATCTGCCCCTGATCACCAAGGGCTGGCACCCGATTACAGCCTCGATTATCATCTTTACCATTTCGGCTATCCTGCACGAAGTGCTGATCGGGTTCCCAACACACATGATCCTGGGCTATGCGTTTGCGGGCATGTTTTTCCAGATCCCTTTGATCGCATTGACAGCACCGCTGGAGAAGTGGCGTGGACCTGCATCGGGACTGGGCAACATGATCTTTTGGGTGTCGTTCACAATTGTTGGGCAGCCTGCGTGTGCGCTCTTGTACTACTACCACTGGACGAAACGTCATGTCGAAGACGGTGCTGTTATTAATGGTCGCTAAAAGTCTCTTGATACCTTTTTTTCTCTTTCTCTTTCTCTTTCTCGTACGACGACTTGAATAAACGCATACAAATTTACTACAAATGCAATCAGAGAATTTCGACGTCACCCGCGAAAAAATTCAGAGGCTTAGTGTTTTCGCGTATTTAAATGTTGATCTGCTGAAAAATTTTCTTTCTCTTTCTTTCCTCTTCCTTCTTCATCCTTCCCCTCCCCCATCCACCCTTTCTTCCTCAGAGAGCAAGTATCCTCCTTTTCCATCAACTTTCATCCACACATATGCTATTTCATACACCCATGGTATCCTTATTAAAAACGAGTGATTTCCACTATGCCTGTCCTGCCATGATATGATGAATTGAACACGCGATGTTTCCCCATCCTCTCCTCACACCCCTTCCACCATCCTTCCATCAAACACAAACACACACACAAAACACCCCGAGTTTATTCAATCGGCTGCGCGATATCAATGTGCAGCTGTGTGGGAAAGCTCGGGAAGAAAGTAAAAAAAGGCGGACTTACTACCCTCCTGCACAAGCTCTTGCACCCAGTTCCTGATCAGAGATGATACAGGGGCTGGGGGCCATGTCTTTGCTTCCCTTATGGAGTGAAGGTGGTTACGAGTTGTGGGAAATTTCGATATCGTTCTAAACAAACATTGTTTTGTTTTGTTTTTATGTGGCGTCTTTGAGGCTGCGATTATGTAGAAGAAAAAAAGAATAAAATCAGTATTACAAAAAAAACCCCTCGTTGTTCCGATGAATGCTATGTCCAAGTTTATTTTGTGGAAAGTGTGTGTGATGTCTTGAGGCGCAGAGAAATACGTGAGATCGAGCAAGCTTTTAGCGAATACCCCTGTGTTAACATTGTCCACGATTCATGAGAAAGAACCGGTATTTATTTTAGAGAAGAGAGGAAAGGCAGTTGGCTTGCTTATGCGGCGTACTCGATAGGGGTTTTGGGATCGAGGAAGGCGAGCCAGTCCGAGTGGGAGGTAGGCAAGAGACCCATGGCGTTCAGCTTCCACATGCCGAGGAGGATGGTCAGGATCTGCATGGCAATGAAGGTGACTTTGGGCAGGGCAAGCTTGCTATCCGTAAAGTGGACTTTCACTGGCGAGACGGTCTCGTATCTCTCGAACACTATGTAGCCAGATCGAATACCACGAGTTAGTTTATTGGTTGCAACTGACGGTCCAAAAGAACGAGTTAATAAAAAAACAAACTGTCCATTATACCTTGAGACATGCTGAAGAGCGCCTTGATGGGCGAGAACATGAGCATGGCAGTGATGGCGACACTGAAGATCTGGACAGAGTTTCCACTCATCCAGAGCATGAAGGCCTGCATGGGCAGCTGCTTTCCTGGTGCGAGCGCGACATCCCATGCTTTCTATTGAAAGGTTAATCCGACGAGCGTGATATCGTTGCGAAGTTAGCTTTTGACTCTGGTCCCAGTTTATCGATTATCGGCACAAGTGTGTCTGTGAAGATTTCCTGCTTTCCATCATCCATTTGAGTTGGGTGCGTGAAGAACATTGGGCCTCCACTTGCCTTGACTTTGAGCAGCTCCTGGTCGACCTCCATGCTTTTGCCACCTTTCTAGAAAAAGGAAACGCGGAAAAAGAGTTAGTTGTATCTTCTCGACTCTCCTTTGGCATGAGATGAAGCTTGCGCGAAACGTACGTGGCCCTTTGCGGCAATATCCTTGGATCCAACATATCCTGGTGGGTCAGCGTAACGTCTATGAAAATAGAGGCGGTCGGAGCGTGGTCAGTACAGACCTTCAGGTATTGAAGGTCCAACAAATGTTCTTCCTTGTGGTACAGGAATAGTCTGTCTTCCACATATGTGTTGTCGTATTCCTCGATGCGTGTCTCCATCATGATGATGCATTCATCATCCACAGCCCTGTTCAGTTTGAGGTCCTGTCCTTTCTGATGATGCTCCTGGCGCTCCTGCATTTTTAACGGCTACTAATGAGCTTGATGTGCAAATTACTTTGAAGAGTCGTTGGCGACCTGTGCTGCTGTTGATGCAAAGTCGAACTTCCAAGGCTGGGGTGATGTCATCTTGGTTGTGTAGGAGTGTAGGAGCGAGTGGTCGGTGGAGGATGTTGAGAGGGGAGCTTCCTTCATCATCTTTTTAGTTCTTCATCGTTGCGTTGAATCAAATACGCAGTCACAAAAACGTGCCTGATTTCTCGTGCAAAAAAAAAGCTGAGGGTGCGCGTGTTCGAAAAGGAGGGAAGGGACATGCCGTCGATCATGGCTCGGGGCAATAGTTGTGAAAACTGTATAGCCTGTCCTTGTACTGTGTGGAATTTTTTTTTTTTTTTTTTGTGTCGGAACGCTCATGCACACACAACACCAACAACGGGCACCAATAAGGCAGACTAAGATGTGTTGGAAGCGCGCGCCTTTTTTTTTTGGTCCAAAGTATGACAACGCGTCATAACTCCATCCGCGAGGGGAGGGAGACACTAAGCACAAAGAAAGGGAAGCGTGTGTTTTGCAGACATATCAACCACATCCATCCCTCCTATGTGTACAGCGTGCAGTGCACAGTGCAAACCGCTGTTGCGAGTCCATACCCACCTTCTCACCCACCCATCGCCCATACGCAATCGAACGAGAGGCGAAAGCGAGGGAAGAGAGCGAGAGACGAGAAGATAGAAAGGAACAAAAACCTGCTTTGGCTTTTGTTCTTTTGGATCTCTCCCCTTCCTCTCACTCTCCCCTCCCTTCCTTCCTCTCTTTCCTTTTGCTCTCTCTGTCTCTCCCTCTCTCTCTCTTTGTTCCTTTTGTTCAGCTCCGCCCACACATCCCATCATCTCTCTTTTCTTCATCCCATCATCATCATCCTCGTCTCCTCCATCCTCATCCCTTTCTTCCTCCTTCTCTCCTTCTCTCTCTTTCATCTTGTCATCTGTCCATCCTTGTCCTTGCCCCCCCTACTCTCCATTAATCCCCTGCCTATATATCCCACTCTCGTTTCTTTCTTTCTTTTCTTTCTTTCTTGTACTTTGTCTTATTAATAGTTCTTTTTTTTTTTTTTTCTTTCTCATTGCATTCACCTTCGCATTTCATTCTTCCTTTGTACACAACTCACAACCCACAACCCACTTCACTCTTGTCATCATCTCGTCATCTGCACTGCTCTTTGTTTTAATACTCGTTTTGAACATCAACACCCTTTTTGCCACCACACCAACCGCTCGAATTTTTGTCTATTCATCCACCTTATCCAACCGAGATATAATCCGCATTCTCAAACGATGGCGTTCTACGACCAGCTCGCTGTCCAGCACCAGCACCACCACCACCAGCAGCAGCAGCAGCAGCAACAGCAACCTCCTCACTCGCTGCAGAACATGCACATCCAACAGCCACCCTACGGCGACATGCGCACATCCCTCTGGTGAGTAAAAGAAGAGAAAAAAAAACAAAAAAAAAAACCACTCATTGCATGGACCCATGTCGAACTTTGTTCCCTCTCTGCCACCCACCCCATCCAGCACACCACACATATCGTGGACACACGCAGAACATGCACACACACATACCAAAGAAACATGTTCCTTTCCCTCGTATTCCGCTCTCCTTGGTCTCGTTTGTTGTTTCCTCGCACTCTTCACCCCTTCCCTGACTTTTTGTCGCTTGTCCCCTGACCCATATGAGAGAAAGACAAAGAGAACAACATGTTATCATGTTATGTGTCTTCGCTCGCTACCATGTGTCGAATACATCTCTCTTGGTCGTGCCCTGTCTACTCCTGAGTTCCTCTCTAGCCCTATCTATCTGCGTTGTCTTTGCTTTCTTTCTATCTTCACAACATGTCCCCTGCTCCCAACTCGTCCTTATGCTTATGGCCCTCTCTCTTTCCCCTGCGAACATGAACAACTTTTTTTGATCGATCATCCGTGATATTTGACGTGTATGTATGTGTCCCCTTGTCCCTGGATTTGGTTTCTTATTGATGTATCGTTTATTACCCTTTTTTACATAGGATGGGCGAATTGGAGCTCTGGATGGACGAGAACTGGATTCGCAATGCCTGGTACTCTGCTGGCGAACAGGTCTCGGTCAAGATGATCCGCGACAAGTACACTGGGTAAGTTCATCACTTGGTCATTTTGGTCATCTCGCGTCTCTCCTTCTCTCTCTCTTGTGTTTGCATTTGTGGACAATTTCAATGCAACGGGATGGGAAGGAGGTCAGAGCAAAGACACAGCCATCATGACTCCATCACTGCATCTGAAATGACCAAGGCAAGCAAGCGCACAACTTGCCCAAGTGACGCAATAGACCGTGACGAACGGAAGCTACTGCGGCGATAGACAATTGTGTGGGACACAGACACACAGACACACACACACCCTCTTTCCCTTGCCCCAATGGCATAAGAATGAACTCCCTTTTCCTCAGTTCACACCATGGTCAGACCATTGGTCTTTCTTTCTTTCTTGTTACTGACTGGCTGAACTGACTGACTATATTTACATTTCCTCGTTGACTATTCATAGTGCCAACGCTGGTTACTGCTTTGTCGAATTGCCCAGCCCTGCCGCCGCGGCCAAAGCCATCAACACTCTCAACGGCATGTTGATCCCAGGGACCAACAAGGTCTTCAAGCTCAACTGGGCTTCGGGTGGAGGCATGGCCTCGTCCACGTAAGTTCTTTCTCTCTCTGTGTGTGTGTGTGTGTCTCCTTCTCTCCCATCTCTCCGTCTTCGCCAAACTAAGGGACACACCGAACCAAAACAACAAGTTCTCGGCCTGTCCCTTTGTCCGGCTTCACGCGAATTGTGCGCGTTACATTTGATTATTGTTTGTTGTTGTCGTGCGTGTGAACTATATTATGGTGAAGAGGCCCCCTTACTTATCCCATGTTTGCTATCCTTCCTTCCTTTCTTCATCTAAATAGTGGATCTGGTGCTGGCCAAGAGTATTCCGTGTTCGTGGGCGACCTCTCTCCAGAAGTGACCGAGTTTATGCTTGTGGTAAGTGAAACACTCGTTTACCAAACACGTTCCTCTCCTCGATTGCTTTCTCGGCTTGCGTTCTGTACCATGCATTCATGCATCATCTTTTCGCTGCGGAGTGGTTCTTTCTCCCCCTGATCAATGGTAACAGCATAAGTATCTCACCACGTATCTGTCCCTTTTTTTTTTTATTTTTTGCTTTCTGAACGTAGTCTAAATTCCAGGAACGATACATGTCTTGCAGATCCGCAAAGATCATGACCGATCCTACTACTGGCGTCTCGCGAGGTATGTTCTTTTGAGCTCGCCTTTTATTCTGTGTATTATCATTATGACCCTTATTCACGGCTTCTTTGTTGTTAGGCTATGGATTTGTGCGATTCACGGACGAGAGTGAACAGATGCGTGCTCTTCACGAGATGCCAGGCGTCTACTGTGGTAGCCGCGCCATCCGCATCTCGATGGCCACACCCAAGAACAAGATGGGCATGAACAACAATAACAATAACAACAACAACAACAACAACAACAACAACAACAACATGAACAACTCCAACGGAGGCAACATGGCCATTGGCGGCATGGGCAGCATGGCCAACATGAACATGAATAACAACATGGGAATGTCCCCCACAGGATACGGTTTCCCTGTGCAGTCTGGAAGCCCTCAACACCCCTCGAACCAGTACAACGACCCCAACAACACCACCGTCTTTGTTGGCGGTCTCTCTGGCGTCAGCCATGAGGACGAGTTAAGGAACTGCTTCGCCATGTTTGGAGACATTACCTACGTCAAGATTCCTCCTGGCAAGGGATGCGGCTTTGTCCAGTTTGTGCACCGCCAGAGCGCCGAGATGGCGATCAACCAGATGAACGGATACCAGATCGGTAAGGAATTTTCGATAAAAATTTTCTCCATGTGGCAAGGAAAACACCATCACACTAACACACCGTGTCTCACTTTAATATAATCATAATCATCAGGCAATTCGCGTGTGCGTCTGTCGTGGGGTCGTGCCCAGAACGAGTCCAAGGCCATGTCGCCCCATGGCCCATCCATGATGGGAACTCCCAGCTTCCGGTGTGTACTTTGCTAGGCTGTTACCGCATCCAATCACATTCTGAGACCAACCTCACTAATATGACAACGACATTTTGTTCTTTGAACTTTTAGCTCCCCTGTTCAGACCCAGTTTCCCGGAATGGTTCAGCCTCGCACCCCAGCTCCCTATGGCCCCTTCCCTGGCATGATGGCAGGAACACCGCCCATGCTGAGCATGATGCAGAATCAGTCGCCCCGCGACCCTATGGACAGAATGAACCCTGAGCACCAGAACAACCGCGCCTACAATGAGCGCAAGGAGGGCATCATGGATCGCATGGACGACGGTGTGACCTGGAGAGGCTCCGGAGCCATCTACGCCTAATCTGTATATCACCCAGCCGAGCAAGGATCTGCTTTGTACTTGAACCCCCCTTAATTTTGTTTCTTCTTGTTCCTGCGCCGCTTTTCCTTTCTTATTGTTTTCACACATCATACCATTCTTTTTTGTTTTCACTTGAACCCTTTTGTCCACACCCAAAAAAAGTCTTTGCCATGTTCTGTTGTCTCTTTTTTGTTTAGTATACTCTCTCTCTCTCTCTCTCTGGCATTTTTGCCCGCATCAGCGCCTTACTGTTCTTCTCTTCCTTTTGTCCTTCCATTTGTTATTTATCGCTTGTTTTTGTCCTGCAGCACGCTCCTCACCGGTTGCTCTCTTCCGAACCTCACGGACGATGCCTTGCAATGCTTTTTTATCATTTTTCTTTCTGTTCGTTCTCACTCTTCCTGTTAAGCCTGCCTTCCCCATTAACTGTTTTTCCTTCTTTTTTCATTTATACCACACACTTTTTTTTTTCTGTATGTTCTTTTTTGATCAGGGCAATACTCTCAATTCCACAATCTTTTTTTGTCAACTCACATAATAAAAATGAAATTATCTTCCAAAAAAAAAAAAAAAAAAAAAAAATCTTAGTTCTTGATGGTCGTGGATGGCATCCTAAAAAAAAGCGACTTCATGTCCGCTCAAAGATGCACTAACGGATGATGAGAAACATATTTTCCAGGTCCAGCCAGCGGCCCGTCGATAGGGTCCGCCATCAAAGTTGGACCTAGACGACAATCGCTAGTTTTATTTTGTGTAGATGGATCAGTGACCAGTGCCAAGCGGACCGTTTTTGCTAACACTTAGCTCACATCACGCCGATAGGAAGGATTCTAGAAGAATCGCCTTTAGTATCGCGAATATTCCTGCGCGTGCTCTGCCACGTTTACACTTCCTGTGTCTCGTCTTACAAAAATTGGAGAGGTGAGTGCCGAGCGATTCCCTGGTGGGGCAAGATGGTTCCCTATTTGCGCTATCTGTTTTGCTGTAGTAGTTGCTCATCCATTGTCCTTCCAAAGTACAGCAACCTCAATCTCAGGCGCCGATATCTTGGTGGACACATGCTTGGTTTTTTTGATGTCAGTATGTTGATCTAGGGACCACGATACTATGTTTTTTTCGATCTCGTTGTTGATTTTGGTTGCTGCTCAGATACTCGATACTTTCTCCATTCATGGCAAACACGATACCAGTCACTATGCGTTGTGTTTGGACAGCTCTAGCAGCAGAAGACCTGCACCTGCGGGAGATCATGATCAAGCGTGCTTTGTTTGAGAAAAATAAAAGGCTATATTTTTTTGGATATCTCGCCGACACCACTTCAGGATCTTTCACTTTCAGCCTGATTTCGCGCTTTTTGCTAGTGTAGGCGACCACCTTGATCTGAAGTGATAAACAGGCACCCCATTGTACTCTGCTGTCGCTGGATTCAGCAGTTACTGGATGGGCGTTGGTGTCGGATATGGTGTTGTTGGTGGAGATGGTTACTTGGTTCTTGCTCCGAGGTTTGGGAATAGTCATCTTGGCAAGCTCGACTTCGTCGACGTTCAGTGCATTTGAGATCTCGATGGTTCTGACGGCGTATCTCCTCTGATTATCCGTTCTTGTCTTGAAAGACGGATGAATTGTTGATACACTGTCATGGTCAACTGGAGTCTGATTTCACGAGGATATCGCATGATTGTCTTCGCTTCGTTCAGCTACAGCTGGATAGTGAGTCGCAGATCGAAAAAAAAGAACATCGGATACATTTGAAGCATTCTCGACGGATTGTTACCTGCAATCGTTGTCCAAGAGACGGGCAGATGAGTAGAGACGATCACCTTTTGTTCCGATATATAAATTGGAGGCTGAATGCCAACGTTTCGCGATGCACAGGATAGTGCCGATATTGGAGTACGCAAACGATGTTGCTAGTATTTTGGATACTTGAGCTTCCCAGTGTGGTCGCTCCTGCGCCGCAGCGATGTCTCAATAGTCAATACTGCATGAGTGCAGTTTCTGAAAGCCCCTGACGACTTGACATTTTTACCATTCGATTCAGCTCTAGTTGGACATCGGAATGCTGTGCAACATGGTGACCACAGATTAGGGCCAGTTTTCAAACGATAAACCAGGATATGATATGTTCTGACGACCGCAGGCGCGTTTTCTTACTTAAGGGGCTAGGACCGCGCTCTATTGATAAAAAAATCAATCTTTGGCAGGGGCCTCCAATGCTATTTTTCCTCGACTGGATAGTAATCTACAGATATCTCGGATATGATGTATGAGTGGATAAAGTGACATTGCCTTTTGCTCCACTGTAACTAAAGGTGATATCAGTCTTTCATGAAGGGCAGGATACTTTGATCAAACTTGACGCATGCGACTTTCTTACAAGCAACGTCGTTATAAAGCTGGAGACAAAGCACTGTCATAATTTCATGATAGTGTGCCAGTGCACCGGTACTGGTACTTCTTTGTCACTATGATAACATTGCAGAATCACAGCTGGCGTTTTGCATGTGCTGTCCAGAACGACTTTGTTGTTTTATTTTTTTGCTGATGGCACCGATGGTGCAAAAGACCCTCTTCGTGGAATCATCGAACTGCTTGAGCCGTTCGCATTTTGTCTCGTGCTTGACTCCAGCTGGATGCTAGGGATGGATCCAAATTTGCCCTCGCTCGTGTTTGCTTTTGGCAGTTGATCTTTACTCAACTTGTACAACAAAACGCGCGGATATAATAACAACCATGTCGAGATTGGTTTTGAGGATGTTGCCTGGGATATACGCGATAGTGTCTTCCTCTCTGAGGTTTTTTCTCAACTGTAGGTTGATATCCATATTTTAAGTGCGGACTGGCCCTGTGGCGCTGTGCAAACCAAATGTTGGATGCCTATTTCTCTAGGCTCTTTGTGCAGCGATATTGGAAAGAGGTCCTATGTCAACGTAGATACCAGCGACACGCCAGCGATAACCGTCTGGATCGGCAGCTCTAGTAGTGGTGATGATGACATCAGGCGGCTTTTACACTATTGAACGCATGTATTCTTTCAACGATACGAGTTGCACTAGTTTGGCTTCACCATCGCTTTTATTGGAGAAGATATAGGGTTTCTGGTAGATGATTAGCTCGTGAACGCTATATGTAAGCAGCCTCCCTGCGTCTTTGTGTTGGGCACAAGTCCCCTTTTGCGGGTTCGATCTCGATGGGGTGGAGAGTGCCCCCAACGATCTCAATAATCGGGAGGGAGAGAGGGAGGGAAGAATGGTGTGGCGAGAAGAAAGAAAGAGAGAAAGAAGAAAACCACTTTCTGCACCACTTTTTTATGTATGCCTAAACAAAAGGCACTTTTTCCAGCCTGCAAATGAAGTTGCGGCTAAAAATACCATGTTGGGCAAAGTGGGATTACCATCACAGTGACATTGATTTTTTTTTCTCCCCCTCAATCTCTATCTCGTTATTGTTGTCCCTTTGTTCACCCACAATGATGTGGTTGGCTGTTGTGTCTGGTTCATGTTGGGGGTGATCTGATCGCCAAACCTGTCTTCGAGCACTTTGATGAAGGCGTCTAAGGTCTTGAGAATATTCTCTTCGTCCTCCTCGTCACCATTGACAAATGGAGCAAAGAACATGGCGGGCTTGCCGCCCATGGACAGCAGCGCGTAGTTGATCTTGTCCTCGTCGTCGCGGAACGCTTCGCGATGGCAGCGGAAGGTCGTGAGCAGCTTTGATTTGAACTCGGAAAAGGTCATGTCACCGCTGATGCCCCTAAATTTGGGCGACAACGGCTCAGGGACCCGAGGTTTGGCGACGATCGTGCTTCTGGACAGGACATCCAGTATCTTCTCGACTTTGTCATGTTGAGCCAATTGGGTGCGCTGGAGTTCGAGAGTGCGGTTGGCGAGGTTTTCGATGGCAGTGGAGAGGGAGACGACGATGGGGGTGGAGCCTGGGTTGAGTGCTTCAGTGTGAGCTTGCTGCTGGGCGTGATGGAATTGGTGTTGTAGTGAGCAGATGGCTTTTTGGTTCTGATAGAGGCGAAATAGGATCCGTTGCACACTGGCGTTGGTGTTGGCGTTGGCTGTTCTGATGGGTTTCTGGAGTGCGGATAAGATTCGGTTGTGTTGGTGAGTGGTGTTTGCCATTGTTGGCCGAGAAGGGAAGGAGGGATATGTTTCAAGAGGTGTAAGGTGCAAGGTAGTGTATGGAAAGAGAGGAGAGTGAAAGATAAAACGAAAAGCAACAATGTAGGCAGAGAGAAAGATATATATTCCATGACCAATGCTCTGCCACCAGCGCATGTCGAAGGATCGTACTGTACAAACGCGGCCTTCCGACCATTGAGACCCGATTCATGCTCCAAATTGCAACGGGCTGTGCGGGAAGAACAAGTAGAAAGCAGTCGCGGTCACATGCCCCTCTGGGAGTGGGAATGGTAAAAAACGGCATCAACGGTCCAACTGTAACTCTCTAGCTTTTGTATCCCTTGCTACATATGGATGCTCTTCTTCTCTTTCTTCATAGCAGTACAAATTCCCCAGCTAAAGATGAATGCTGAAGTGTTTGAGGCTTGGGAGGCTTCGGTTATTGTGCGGACCGTAGGCGAACAGCACAAGGTACGGTATTCCTGGCCATGTTTTTCTCTCTGGCGACCAGACCAGGCCCTGTTGCGGATCTTAGGCGGACAGGGTTGTTTGGCAGAGCGTTGCGTCAACGCGGTTTATACCGCGAGTGCGATGAGGGTGCATTCAATTACACTTTCTATCACTATCTCCTATGGCCTTCATTGGTTGTTAATACCTTACATTTTCAATGTGAAGGAAATGCAGCTGCTATCGGACAAAGTTGGAGAGGCCACCACCGTTGTTGCGGACCATAGGGGAGCAACGATTACTACTTATGCAACGCCTGTCTTTTTTCTTCGCTTTTGAGTTATAGGTTCCATGTTCCTCTATATGGCTTGAGAACTAGCATGTTTTCGCACATAGCCTCAAGATCGTCGGCGACAGCTCGATCCCAACAGCGAGAGCTCGATCCCAACACGACAACTCGATCCCAACAACGATACTGATCCTAGTGGCAGCAACTCGACACGTCCATCCAAAAGTGAAGCACGCATGAAACCCACACCACAATAAATCTATGCATTCAAATCCAATGACTGTTCTTAAGGGTGTGAAGAATGGTTTGTTGTTTCTTTTTTTTCTGCAGCCAAACTGTGGTGTGGCCAAAAAGAAAAGAAAAAAGTCTATTTTCCACGGTTCAAATTCTCTTTTTTCTCTCCACCCCCATTCCACCATCCCATCCCTCTGAGATTGCACTTGTGCCTTTGACAATAAACGTACGACGCAGTTACTAAGGGCAGAGAAATCGACATCACACACACCTTTCATCACATTTCCGTACACACACTACATATTCACCATGTCCAGCATTGAAGAGGCCCAGCGCAAGGGCGATTTCGCTATCAAGCCCGAGGCTGCCACCCCCACCTTGAACACCAGCGACTGGCCCTTGTTGTTGAAGGTAAGAAGCGCACACTGTCGCTTCAAGGATGCAAAGCCGTCGACCAGGATGATACCTGCCGGTCTCCATTGCAGATATCCCATGGATCTAACTCTCCTTCCTTTCGATCTGTTATTGTAGAACTACGACAAGCTCAACGTCCGCACCGGTCACTACACCCCTATCCCCAGCGGTTGCTCTCCCTTGAGACGTGAGCTCGCCGAGTACATCAGGTAAACTATTACCACCGGAATACAGGATATCGCAGGAGAACATTAGATCATCCAGTGGACTGCAGGATAAGAACGCGGATCTGAGCAACACCAAGCTTCTAACCCACGATCCACCCCAAATCCACCCACCCATACAAAAACAGATACGGTGTCATCAACTTGGACAAGCCCGCCAACCCTTCCTCCCACGAGGTCGTCGCCTGGGTCCGCCGCATCCTCCGTGTCGAGAAGACCGGTCACTCCGGCACCCTCGACCCTAAGGTCACTGGATGCTTGATTGTCTGCATTGACCGCGCCACCCGCTTGGTCAAGTCCCAGCAGGGTGCCGGTAAGGAGTACGTCTGCATCCTCCGCCTCCACGACGCCATCGAGTCCGAGAAGAAGCTCGCCCAGACCCTCGAGACCTTGACCGGTGCTCTCTTCCAGCGCCCTCCTCTGATCTCGGCCGTCAAGCGTCAGCTCCGTATCCGTACCATCCACGAGTCCAAGCTGATCGAGTTCGACAACGACCGCCACTTGGCCGTCTTCTGGGTTGCTTGCGAGGCCGGCACCTACATGCGTACCATGTGTGTGCACATGGGTTTGATGCTCGGCGTTGGTGGACACATGCAGGAGCTTCGTCGTGTCCGCTCTGGACACATGGGCGAGGAGGATGATATCGTCACCATGCACGACGTTCTGGATGCCCAGTGGATGTACGACAACACCAAGGACGAGTCCTACCTCCGCAAGGTCGTCCGCCCTCTCGAGACTCTCTTGACCACCTACAAGCGTGTCGTTGTCAAGGACAGCGCCGTCAACGCCATCTGCTACGGTGCCAAGCTCATGATCCCCGGTCTGTTGCGCTACGAGTCCGGCATTGAGGTCAACGAGGAGGTTGTGTTGATGACCACCAAGGGTGAGGCCATTGCTTTGGGTATTGCCCAGATGACCACTGCTGTCATGGCCACCTGCGACCACGGTGTTGTTGCCAAGATCAAGCGTGTGATCATGGAGCGCGACACCTACCCCCGTCGCTGGGGCTTGGGACCCAAGGCTCAGGAGAAGAAGAAGCTGATCAAGGACGGTAAGCTCGACAAGTTCGGCCGCACCACCGAGGAGACCCCCGAGGGCTGGAAGAAGGGCTACGTCGACTACAACCGCGAGGACCCTGCTGCCCCCGTTGTTGTTGCCACTCCTGCCCCCGCTGTCAAGGAGGAGGAGAAGAAGCGCAAGGCTGCCGAGTCGTCGAGCGAGTCTGACTCTGAGAAGAAGAAGGAGGTCAAGAAGGAGAAGAAGGTCAAGACTGAGGACAAGAAGGAGAAGAAGGAGAAGAAGGAGAAGAAGGAGAAGAAGGACAAGAAGGAGAAGAAGGAGAAGAAGAGCAAGAAGGCTGACTCTGACTCTGATTAAAAAACAGGAAGATCGCGCACCAGTTTCACTCAACCACAATAACAACAACAACCCTCATTTCGTTTTTTTGCATATTAAAATATTTTTTGTTTAAAAAAAATCTTTGAATTCTATGATGGTTGAAATGTGATTGTAAAAGGGACACAAGCTAGGAGACCACGTCGTAGACATACGCAACCAGGCCGTAGCGGATAAAAAACGCGAGCAAGCTGCACAGGACCTGGACAATCATCACACCGATTGTCAGGTTGCGCTCGTTCAAAGGTCCCGTCCGCAGCAGGATCGCATTTAGGATGGTCAAGTTAGTCATGGCGATCGGCCGCTGGCCTGTCTTGTAGTCGTAGGTCACTTCAGTCAGGCCCAGCAGCTCCAGGATCTTGACACAGACCCAGCCGGCTTTGCCCAGGTGCGGATGGTCCAGTGGCGTGAACTGGGATTTCGAGGGGATCGAGAATGATGAGGAGGGCGAAGGTGGAGCCACTGGAGGTCCGTTCGATACTGGATGGTCGGGCCCTTTCGACGAAGCGGTATCGGCCGAGTGCAGTGACAATGAGGATGCCAATCGTCCAAGAATTCCTTGTCCATGGTGGTGAGTGTGTTCATGGCTATGGTGGTGATGGTGGTGGTGGTGGTGATGTGCTTTGTGTGCTGCCAGTTTTAAAGATGTGTCCTCGTCAAACTCTTCCTGGTCTACCAAAATCACAAGACTAGGCTCCATCAGATTTGTGCCGCGGTTGAAGCGGGGGACGCGATGGCGTGGACAGGGCACCAGTCTGAAGAGCTGTGGGGATGACAGTATAAAGTTGAAGATCTGGGGGATGAAGAACAGGAGCAAGGTCTTGCTGTAGTGGGCTAGGATACCGACCACTGCAAATGTCATTCCGGCAAAGTAGCAGTAGGTGTCGCCGATAAAGACTTTGGACGGGTACCAGTTGTGCACCAAGAGGCCCCAGCTGACGCCGATGAAGGGCATGATGAAGTACAGTGAGAACAGATGAGCTTCGATTGCCTTGGGTCCACTGCTAGATGACTGCAAGAAAAGCATATCGTTTACGGCGATGGAGCAGGCGATGACCAGGGACTGTCCAACTTCGACACCGTTGATTCCTGCCATGATGTTGATTGAGTGGGTGCAGAAAATGGCGACCATACCCATGTAGACGTAATAAAGTGCGCCTGTTACATGTTCGAGTTTTGGATCATGTTAGTTAGTACAGCGCTCCAGAGCGACATGAAAAATCCTGATTGGGAACGCGGCTTACCCAGATCGATCAATTGGCCAATGAGCGGGCGAAGTGGGATAGGAACCATGATGTGTGTCTGTCCAATGTTGACCCAGTAAACCATCAGCAAGGGGATTGCGGCAATCGCAGGCAAGGGCATCTTGAATCTCCAACGAATATCCAGCACGTCGTCCGCAAAGCCGAGGAACACCATAGACTGGATCGATAGTAGTGCGGACAGAATTTCTGCGAGCTGAGTGACCCAAAGTATCGAAAATACCTTTGGTCAGCAACATGGTATATCCTGATTGTGAGATGAACTCCACCGGTGTCCGTTGAAGTGAGCTTACCTTAAGATTGGGAAAGGTCAAGAGCTTCAATTCCTGTGGGTCGCCTTCTACTGGTGCTGTGAACCACTTCATGAAAGGGAAGGGGATGAAGAGGAAGAGGGTGACCAGATAGATCAATCCTGCAACCATGCCCATGCTCTCTGGGCTGATGTCCAGATATCCCATGCAAGGAAAGGCCGTTAGTCCATGTTTTCCAGTTTCTTACCCGAACCCTGTATGTAGACCCTACCACCATCTCTATCCTTACATGATATGCTTGGTTTTTTTGCTGAGATCCATGCCCTTGAGTCCCGCCTTGACAAAGGTCTCTGAGATGGCTGGCACCGCGTACCAGGTTGTGATGCCCGCCAGGATCGAGAACCCGACGTTAACAGTCAGGGGGTCGTGTGCTGTTGTGAGGATAATGAACACGGCGCCTACTTCTGCCGCGAGGATCAGGCCCGCTGTCCAGGCTGACAGTTGTCCCATTTTCTCTGTATCTCTTGAATCCTGTCTCCTCGTGGGGCTTCAACGGTAGTGTGAATGTAGTTGGCTTTGTTGGGCGAAGGAATCTCTCCTGATGAGATTTGATGCTGACCTTCGATTGCGTTCCGTCTATTTTACTTCCAGTTACGATGCCTTGCTCCTTGATGGCAGGAATGAAAGTGTTGTGGTTGGTGTATGTGTGTGTTTGTGCGTGTGGTTGAATTATATGAATGGAAAGAAATAAAAAGAAAGAAGTGTCTTTGCGTCTGTGAACTTTTGGAGTCTGTCGTTTGAGAGCAACGCTTTGCTTTTTAAATTACGGCCAAGCGCGAATCATCACTTCACACGTGAAGTATGTGTATGCCATGACTATTTTTTAATGGTATGTGGGGTAGAAGGACGAATAAATGTGGACATTCTAGACTGCAAGGCTCAGACCCTCTGGGCGCTGGGTGCCAACAAAGCGCTCGGGGTGGAACCGGTTCAGACGGCGCCAGTACTGGCTGACAGAGCCCCACCACAGCGCCGTGACGCGACCCTCGTCGTTCTGGTACCAGCTGTGGCAGGCGGACGACCACACCTTCTCCTTCATCTTGGCATCCAGCTCAGTCATAAAGTCCTTGCATGCGTTGGGGGTCACCTCGAGCGCCGACAAGTTGTTGGCCATCATGTACGAGATCGCCTTGATCGCATAGTCCACCTGGGTCTCGATCATGAACAACACAGAATTGTGGCCCAGACCGGTGTTGGGACCCAACAAGAAGAAAAGGTTTGGGGTCTGGGGGCAAGTAATACCGTAGTAAGTGTTGGGGTTCTTGCCCCAGCAGGCCTGCAGATCAACGCCGCCCTTGCCCGTGACAAACTTGGGAGGAACCATGTCCTGGACTTTGAAGCCAGTGGCGAGAACCAGGGCGTCGACCTCCTGGCTGGATCCATCACGAAGGAACAAAGTATTGCCCTTGATCGATTCGATCGCCTCTGTGTGTACATTGACGTGTTTCTTGGCCAAGGCTGGGAAGTAGTCGGACGAGACAACAATGCGGCGGCAGCCCATCTCGTACTTGGGGGTCAGCTTCTCGCGAAGACGCTTGCTGCGGATCTGGATAAAGCGGTGCATCCAGGCGAAGAAGGTGGCGGCGAGGCGAGGCACCTTGTGCACAAACTTGTTGCTGAAGGCGTTGATGGTGAACTCGGAGCTCCAGTAGATGAGCTTGTGGTTGATCTTGTACAGGAAGGGGAGGTACCGGAACAGGAACTTTGTCAGGCTACTGTAGCTCGCGTTGTTGCGAGGGATGATGTATGTGGGTGTGCGCTGGTAGAATTCAAGGCTCTTGACTTTGTCCACAATACCAGGAACCACTTGGATGGCACTGATGGTGATTAAGAGAACAATGATCAGCATAATATGCATGCGCTTTCTCAACCTCAGAAGAACAAATCTCGGGTTCCCTTACCTGGCTCCGCTACCAACAACGGCAATGCGCTTGCCGGTAATGTCGTACGAATGGTTCCACTGAGCCGTGTGCCACTTGGGGCCCTCAAAGGCCTCGAACTGCTTAGGGACCTGTGGGATACGAAGGGGTCCAGTGCCTGCAAAAACAATGTCGGCCTCCATGGTGCTCTGCTCGCCTGTAGCGAGGTTCATGTAGTTGACGGTCCACTTTTGGCGGTCCTGCTCCCACTTGACCGCGGTGACCTCTGTCCTGAACTTGATCTTTTCGTAGATGTTGTGCTTTTGTGCACAGCGGCGCATGTATGCCCAGATCTCGGCCTGTCCTGCGTATCGCTGGCTCCAATCGTAGTTGGGCTCGAAACTGAAAGAGTAAGTCACGGAGCGGACATCACACGCAGCGTTGGGGTAAGTGTTGGACCACCAGGTGCCGCCCAGATCGGGCTCGAGTTCAAACACTTGGTAGGTGTAGAGGCTGAGCTGGGTCTGGAGGCGGATGGCAGCACAGAGGCCTGAGAATCTATTAGCACACAAGCAGATGGTCAGTCATATCTTTGGGCGATCGTCCGTGCGTGTCGCAATAGATAATGCAGGAACGCCAATTTACCCTGCGCCGATGATAGCAACCGTTGGGGTGGTGCCGTCCTTGTATGTCTTTGTGTAGCCCATTGGGTATATGTACTGCGATGGCGGTGTTAGATAGAGAGGGAGAGAGGGAAGGATAAGTAAGCGAAGGTGAAGAGGAATGAAGGACGAGAATGAATGAATGGGATGGAGGAGTGGAATGCAAAAGTGAATCTCAGTCAAAGTCGCACGAAAAGAAGTGTCTTTGCACAGAACTGAGTTGGAGAGGAGTGATGAAGAGGGTGCCTCAACAAAAAAGCGGTCCTTTTTATCCGTTTTCAGCTCGTTGGGCCGGTCATAAGCGGTTCTCGTTTTTTTCCTGCCCCGCTCCCATCTCATCCCATCGTATCCCATCCGTTGGGCCACTCGTACAGCGAGAGTAAGAGTGAGAGAGGATGTGCAAGTACCTTTCGTAAGAGTGTTCCGAGAGACTGAAATGAGAGAGGGAAATTATGTCCGATGTGCGATTGACTTTCTCGGCTCGCTCCACGGCCCCATTCCCCGTGCCAGACTCGGTCGGGCCTGTTAAGTGCGTGTGCGTGTGCTCACAATGCGAGGAATTGCGTTTGCCTTTGTGGGGGAAGAGAAGTACTGTACACTCTTTTTGTGCAAAGAAGAACGGACTGGACGATGAGGAGGCCAAGAAGAGCCCAGTCCCGACACACACACGGAGGGACAAAGACCACCTTTAAAGTGAAGCGAGAGGCCATTGGGCTTGCTCCCTATTGGACATCCCCCTCGGCCATTCTATATGGCAATGGATCATCCTCGGCTCAAAGCTGGATACCTCATCGAAGGCAAAACGCCCACCCTTGTTAATACTCTGTGTGCAATGTGCCTCGAACATCCATCTCACCAGGGGGCTGTTGGACATGTGCAACCAAGGTTGACGTCAACTTCGTCTTGCTCAGCAAAAACTATCTCAAAGTGAACAACAAATCAACACTAAGAAAGGGTCCAAAAAACTCGTTTTTATGAATTATGAAAAACTTGTTTGCTTTGCCCTTGCTCCCACTCCCACTCTGCCTCGGCAATACATGCAGATCAGAAAATCCCATCCTCGCTTTCTTTCTTTCTCTTTTTCTTTTGTGCGGCTCGGTCTTGTACTTTACTCCATCGATTGACAATAAAAGCGCAAAGACCCTCTAAGAGTGGATGCTCTGGTTTCTTCAAATACAAGATACATGGATATCGCACAGTTCCTAGCAATGATCTACTTGTCTGTCTGTCCGCCTGTCTGTCTGTCTGTGCGCATCCTCCTTGCTGTTTGACATTCGCATTGTGGACTGCCTTAGGCAACGCTGCCCAACGGAGATAGGAAAGGAAGCAACACCCAAATTTGTCTAGATACTTCGTCGAATTAATCATCCACACATGTCTTCTTGCAAAATGCCCGATCCTACACACATGGATGAAACCCACTAGTACGCCACTAGCCCCTTGAGCACCAAGGAGTGAGCACACATTCCAAGGCACGATGCCGGCATGCTAGGACACCGCAGTTGTCGAGTACCACACATATAGTCAACGAAGAACAGTTTCGTTTCTTGGGCTTTGAGAATCTGAAGCAGCTCAATAATATGCGATTGGATTCAGGACCCAGAGCAAGACGTCCTTCAATGATAGGGTGGGGAGGTATGGGTGGGTTGGGTTCGCTTTCTCTGATCTCTATGACTGGGACTCCTTTGTTCCATTTGTTCCGCTTCCTCATCTCCATGTTCTCACTCTCACTCCCTCGTTGCAAATTGGCTTTCAGGAACACCGATACAAAGATGACCCGGTAATTGGCCACAGAGTGTGCAAGGGAGTGCAGTGTATGAGTGGTCTTTTGGTAGTCGTGTTTCGAGACATCTTTTTTAGCTTTATTACTTCGTTTCAGAATAATAGGCTTGTTGGTGCCTGGATTTGAAAGCTAATGGTCTCGGTGTGGATCCATCCTTTTCGTTGTTCTTCTTTCATGGTGGATCGGCGAATCCATTACAAACATATAAAAGAGACGGATCTCCCACTCATCTCGCAAGCAGCCATCACCCCTTCCTCCTTTACTCTCACCCTTCCCTCCAAAAAAAAGCCACTCCGCGATCTTATCGATCATCTATCCTTCCTCCTTATACCCCTCTCCCTTTCCCCTTCCTCGATCTTCATACCTTCCACACCTCTCATACCTCTCATACCCCACCCTTGCATACTCATCTCTTCTTGACGACTTAACGAAAACAAACTATACTAAAACATCATGTCTGTACGCACTACCATCTTGGCTCTGGCTGCCATGGCTCTCCTGGCAGCCATGGTCGAGGCTCATTCCTGGGCCGACTGTGTCGACTGGCGCTTCAACGATCCCAAAAACCCAGGTAAATACGCAACACCAGCAACACCTCTTCCTCTCTCTCTCCCTCTCTCTCTCACATACACACACTTACCATACGTACACCGCGCTGAGTTTGGATACCACTTTTGTTTGGGTTACCCCAGGACAGACAGAAATACCCATTCGTCCTTGCTAGCGCACATAAATGGAAAGATCCACATATTCCACAGCTTCAATTTCACTCACCCCTACGTTCCCATCTTCCATTTCACTGTTACTCATTTTCTATCAACATCTCTTTTTTTTTTGCACAGGCTGGACCGACCGCCACGGCAAGTGCCACGGCTGGGCGCGCCAGTTCCCCGTCAGCTCGGGCGTCCGCTTCGGCGACTTGGACTCTGCCTCCCCCAACCGCCACTACCAGCAGAACCCGCGCGACTTTACCGCCTGCTCCGACCGTGTCCACGGCCGCGAGCCCGGCGCCGACGAAACTCGCCAGAACCCCATTTCCAAGGCCTACGGTGGACGGTTCGGCGCCATGGCCAGCGCCCGTGCTGGTGAAGAGATCTGTGTCCGCTGGCCTGCCAAGAACCATGCCGTGCCCAACGAGCGCGACCGCGGCGTGTTTATCAACATGCCCAGTGAGGTCACTGCAAGGGACCCTAACCAGTCGCAGTTTATGAAGATGACGATCGCCAAGTTGCCATACAAGAACTGTAACCATATCCGCGGAGATAGTGACCATACCCCCTGTGGAGGATGCTTCCGCATCCCTGAGGATAGGAAGACTGGCACCTATACGGTCCAGTGGCGGTGGGAGCTGAACGACAATGAGTGGTACACGTCGTGCTGGGACCTGCGCGTCCAGGGTCGTGCGCCTCCACCTCCTCCTCCTCCTCCACCAGTGACTACCAACCCTGCAGTTAACCCTCCAGTGACGACCACGCCTCCTGTGACTACCCCCGTGACCGAACCTGTGCCGGAAGTGACCCAGGAAGCTGAGCCCCTGGGAGGCTCCTCTTCCATCTTTGCCCAGCTTGCCGACTGGGAGTAAAGAAAACCCCGTCGTTTATTTGCTTTCCCCCCTGGTGATAGCGTATACACACAGCGAAAGAAAACACGCACGCAAATAGACCTCGTTTTTGGAAATACAAAATAGTAGGCATTGGAATACGTTTCTATTAAGGTGTTGCTTGTTGTAGTAGTAGTAGTAGTAGTACTAGTAGTAGTTGTGGTAGTAGTTGTTGTTTTTTTGGGCTGGGTTGGGTTGGGTTGGGTTGGGCTTCGTTGTTGTAGTTGGTTGTAAATCGGAAAAGGTATCATTTGTGGTTTGGTTTTTTTTTGTTGTAGTGGTAGCTTGTACGTTTCTACTTGCTGAAATCTGTTGTGACTGACGCCGAATTGCCTTTGGCCCCCTCCACCCCATTCAAAGTCTGCGCTTGTGCCTGTGCCTGTGCCTGTGCCGCTGCTGCATTCCGGCTCCACAGCTGCATTTGCTGCTGGTGGTGCATCTGCGCCTGCTGCTGGTGCCTCAGCGAACTTGGCCCGTTGCTCGAGCCCGTCAGGCTCGCCCCGCCAAAGGGACCCCCTGCACCCGCACTGACGCCACCGCCCACACCCCCCGCGTTGCCCTTGCCCAGACTCAGCGCCGGGTTGTTCACCACCGCCAGGGCCGGCAAGGTCGTGATTGGAGCAGGAGGTGGGCCCCCAGCCTCGCGTGAGTTGTTCCAGAATTTAGGCCACTCGACCACTAAACCCGGAAAGCGCAGCATCATCATCTGGGCCATCCCGGGCGAGATCCATTCGTCGTGGTGGCCCGCAATCGTACTCGCATCGACCACCCCGCCCATGCTCAGACTAAACACACTGAAATCGCCAAAGAGATCACCAGGCCCTGTCGCCATGGTCCCGATCCCGAGGCCGTGAACACCACCACCACTTGCGCCTGGGAGAGACGGGGTCATGGGTGCACCTGCCATCCCATTGACGGCAAAGCCTGCACGAGATTTGATTCCGTATGAGTGGCACTGCGCCAACCAATCGACGTACTCGTTCAGGACCGCACTGTGCTCCGGGATCGATCTGCCGGCATAGGTGGTCAGGTGCTCGGGGTACTTGCGCGACTCGTGGCGGTACCGCAACCGGTGGTCCAAGCCTGGGTGAGATGAGACGGACCGTCCACCACCACTACGGCGGTATACGTCCGAAGAGTGGTCTTGCATCAACAGGGTCAGCGACGTGGACGAGCCGCTGGATTGGCTCACCAACGAATGGGATGACGGTGATCCTCCTCCTGTCGTTTGACGGTCCAGATCTGGATTCGAATTGGAGCCTCCAAGAGTCGAGAGTTTGCTGCTGCTGTTGTTGTTGGAATTTTGTCCACCCTGGAACATCCATCGGAACAGACTGCCAGGTCCCGTGATGGGCATCGATCCGGTACTCGCACGCTTGCTGCTATGGTTGTTGTTATTGCTGTTGAGTACATGTCCTGCCAAGATGGCCGCCTCGTACAAGGACGGGTCGCTCATGTCCGGGAGCGAGTTCCTATGGCTCTGCTCGGGCGTCCCAGGGTTGTCCGACCGACTCAGGCGCCGGAACTTGCGGCTGATTAGACTGGAGCGGCTGGTTGATTTCTTGGCTCGGTCCTTACTCACCTCCTCCTTGAGGCTGCCCGAGGACATGGTCAGCTTCTGTTGGGACATATAGATCTGGTGCGCTTGCAGCTGGTAGAACGATCGCGAGGCGGCATAGACGCTATCGTCTTCTACGGTTCTGTCCGAGAGTGAACGCTGTCTGGATGAAGTCGACCCGGGGGAGCCCCCGGCTGTGGAGGTGGTGGAGCGGACATGTTCCATGCCTGGTGAAGAAGGGATGGACTCTGGTGCTGTGGAGTCTGAATCGTGCTCACTCATCCTGGCGGACGAAATAATGTCGGAAAGCTCTCCTGCGTATTGGCGCTTCACCATGTCTATCCTGCTCTCCATCACTTCGAAAATGTTTCTAAAATATCCAGAGAAAAGTATTGAAAGTATGTTAGTGAGCTTGTTTCGTCACTTTTTTTTTAAAAAAAAAAAAAAAAAAAAAAAAAAAAAGTAGTAAAAAGAAGAGTCTCACCTCACGATCAGATTCAAAGACTGCTCCAGAGGAGAGATTTTCGAGAGCGAAGGAACATCCTTGGTCTTCTTCTTGGTTTGTGTCTCGTGCAAGGGCGCACTCGTCACCATCATCCCGCCCATGGCCTCAGTATGTGATGTCGTGGTCGTTGCCTTGGCTGTCGTCCATGGCTTCCACCCGGGCAAGACGCCCACACCGCCACCGATCCTGGCCACCTTCCACACCAGACACCGCATGTAGTACAGGCGCACGTTCCTGGCCCAGTGCAGAAAACATTTTTCGAAAACGGGCGGCGACAAGAGGGTCCCCAACGTGAGCTGTTCCAGCGACTGGATAGTGCCCGTGAGCAAGGAAAAGTTTTGGTAGATGAAGGAAATGGTCCGCATCAGAGTCACAGTGTGGTCGGACGAGATGAGGAGCAGGTGCAGTGTCGTGAGGATGAACTGGACATGAATGGGCACAAAGATCGAGGACGGTCCCGAATTCAACGGCACGTTCGAGAGTTCACTGTCATACAACCGGATCGTCTCCCTATTATTATTATTTTTCAGATGACATAGAACAAAAGGTCAGAACCTGCTTTACCCTTCCCTCTTCCTGAGCTCGGACAGCAATTACGAATCATTTACCTGGTCTCTAGTTCGGCGATCAACATATCCAAAAAGTCTAGTAGACAGAACACGCTCTCGACATCATAGACGCTCGTCTTGGTCACAACCGCCTTGATCCAAATATCCAGCATGGCGCCGTAGATGTTGCCATGGTCCTCCATAATCGCCACAATCGTCTCCACAAACCGCCGCGAAGCCATATCCAGCACTTTGGGCTTGCCCGTTGGCGCGTTCCCGCTCTCCTTGCGGTCATCGCCCTCGGTCCCAGGCAGCTTGACGGCCGGCGGTGCCGCCGTGCCTGGGAACTCGCCCGTGGCGACCGAGGCCATGGCGCGGTCCCTGTCCACTGCGCCGTTGCCGGTCGCCGAGTTTGGCTCAAACTGAACAATAGTCGTCACTGGGTGGATTTCACGATGGACCAGACCTTCAATCTTTGTTAAAAAGAAGGCAGACAGGTACAGATATCCTGGTGCTCCTGCATATACTTTGGGTGCGATCGCAGAGGTAGCCCATCCTCCTGCCTGAAGTCGATGGAGCGGCACCTCGAGGTACTGGGCGAGACAGTGGTGATAATGCCGGTAGAATGCAAAGAACAATTCACTATCATCGCTCTGCCACCGCCTGACCCAGTTGCCAAACATCTCCATAGGTGGTGTCGTCTCTCCTGTCGCCATCCTGCGCTTCTGTTTCTCAAACTCTCGCCACCAAGACCCTGACCCTTCAAAACAGATGGATGAAAGATGGTCGGGGAAGAAACTCATGATCTGGGGCATGCCACTGCTGTCTCTACTCAGGTGACAAACAGTCAAGAGATAAAAACTGCATTAGTGACTAGACAAACGGGATGGGTCATACAAGATCGTGGGAGAATCGTCGGATGAAAATAATCGACCATGGTTTGTCGGTTTCTCTTTTTTTTTTTTTTTACCTGGCAATATCCATAGCCTTGGCCATGCGGCTGATATATGACCTGCTGGCAGGGAGGGCGTGGAGCAGACCAAAGGCGACTCCTGGCAGCTTGAAGAAACACAAGGCCAGAATCTTTGCACAGAAGGTGATGACATTGGAGTAGACGCCCTTCTGGTTCAGGCGCTCAATCGCATACTGCAGGGACTGCGTCAGGGTCTTTCGGTACTGGTGGAAAGAGGACCAGAATGCGCCCGAGTCGGTGAAGGGGTATCCCGATCCCAGGGTCGTGCTGGATGAGACTGATGTGGTTGACGACGTGTTTTGTTCCGTGACGGAGCCATCGATAAATGTCCTGATGGTCGAGGGGGTTGTTGGTTTGGACACCAAGTCCTCGACTCTATCTGTTGGGTGGAGACAGAATCATTTACCGATAATATTTATTAAAGTTAGTAGTGCGCTCTTGAAAATCAATGATTCTTGTAAATGAAATACCATGGCCTAAGGAAAAACGATGCCCCCTCCCCCCTTACCAAACTCGTCAAACTCTTTCCTGTAAGGACGGTGCCATCATGTATATTTATGAAATAAAAGAAAAGAAAAAGGCGCAATGTCAGAGGGCAATGTACTTTCTTTTTTCCCGTATAGATGAAATAAAGCACTCAAAAACCAAGATATGTTGACTCTCTGAGATGTGCCAGTACCTTGTCATCAGAGCGATGATGCACTCAAAGTAGTGACAGCGATCTGTGTAGAGGGCATCAGGCAGGACTGCAAGCAACGTGGTCCACCTATGCGCATATACAACAGGGATGAGATGTGATGCATAAAAAAAAGGATGCAAAATCAAGCATTGTTTGTCAGTCGTCATGCCCTTGATTTTTTTTTCTCTCTTTTCCTCGCCCAAAAGTGTCGTCTTCGTCGTCATCCCATCTTCGTCACGACATGTCCATGCGTTCTTTTCTTTCTTCCTTTGTCTTCGAGAAGATGGTGGTGGTTGCTCCAGCTTTGCTCTAGCTTTGCTCTAGTGCTTTGTTCCATCTCTCTAACCTGTGCGGTCATGTTATCTTGTTACTGCTCCTTTGTGTCTCCTATTTCAACCGCTCATCGGTCCATTTTGGTGACCAGGCGTGTGCAAAATTGGCATGCCTTTGTATTCGTGCCTGTGCTTCCTGTTCCCACTACCACTTTCTGATGCGTATCGAACAACCCTTCCACCCCCTCCTCCTCCTCCTCCGTGTACTTTCTTTTTCTTCCTCTTTTCCCGTCCTGTGCTGTCCTGCCTCATCCTCGATAGCTACATGATATATATGACATGATACAGAATGGTTATTTTTGTCAATCAATTTCTCAGCCCTTACCATTGCATAATGAGCTGTCTCCCTGTTTTGAGCGATGCTTCCGACAAGGATTCTAAAGGAGAATTAAAATACAAAACGTGAGCGATATATTTTTTGGGGGATTAGCAAGAAGCGCCTTTTTTTTTTTTTTTTTTCTGGTTCTTTTTGCTATCGGCATGGATGGTGCATGCTCCTTCCTTCCTTCCTTCCTTCCTTCCTTCCTGCTCGCCCTAAAGTTGGGGGGATAGGCATCCTTTTGTTGTGCCTGTTTTTTTTTCCTTGGGTTTGGTCCATCATGCAATTGAGTTGTAGTAGGGTGTGAGTTGTGGGACAACCTAGCTTGTTGTCATTTTCCCCTGTTTTTTTTTCTTGCTGTTATGCGCAGTGGCAGGATCAACCCTCTTTTTTTTTTTTGTCTTTCTTTTCTTGCTGTTGTGTCGTAGTTGCTTGTTGTCCCGTTTTTTCCTCTGCTTTGCTTTGCGGTGTGGTTGTGTCTACGATGTGTGTGCCCAAACATGGTACACAATAGCCCTCGTTCCCGTCAGGTTTGTGTTCAATAAAAAAAAACAGTGTGGACAAATGTTTACCCAAACTTGGCTGATCCTTCCTCAGCCATGGCAACAGATTTGTCTTTAGCACCTCGATCCTGTAGCGGTCCTTCTGGTGGAATCTATATCGTGTTTTTTTGTGGTAATGAACAAAGTCAAAAACAAAGAGGATTAGACAAGCTGAAGCGTGAGCACGGGAATGATTCGCGTGGTCAGCTTCTTTTTTACAAAGAGGGGGGAGAGGAGGATACAAGTGTGGAGGAAAGAGTATAAAAAATATAAGGGAAAAGGATAAAATAAAATATAAAAAAATGGGCGGATGGCTGTCATGCAGCCCAAGCTCTATCATGAGCTAGCTGTCCTTGCATGTACTATTCGCCTTCTCGCTTTTTTGTCAAAAGGAAGAGAAAGAAAGAAAAAAAAGGAGGGCCGAACCATGCGCCATCCAAAAAGAAGAAAAAGAAAAGCAGCATGGACGGAAGTAATACCTGGCGAGAGATCGTTCAAGCACTTTGTACTCCTGCTGCCCATTCTGCCCGATCCAGTTGCGCAAGAGACGAGTCTTGACGGATGCCCGCATGTCGGTGCTGGCCGATTTGGAATGTGCGGGTACTTTGGTGGTATAGGGCGGAGACGAAGCGCGGGAATAGGGTGGAATGATGATGGATGCTGGGGGCAGATCGCTACAGGACTGTCGGCGGGCCATGTTGAAGGTCGTGCGGTCAAGTTTTGGGAGTACAGTGCGGGCTGGTGGTGCAGGGTTCAAAGGTGAGGATGGCTCTGATACACTACTATTATTGCTGGGCCTTGCTGAAACCGAGGATTCCGATCCGTACTGAGGCAAATGGCGAGAAGCGATCGGGAATGGAGGACCAGCCCTTGTTGTTGAGGAGGATACAAGGGTTGCGGGTATTGATGGACCGGTTGTGGTCTTGCTCCGCAGTGGCTGCGTTCCCGACCCTGGGGTAGTGGAGGTTGGGGAGGAGATATCGCTAAATCGATCTGATGCTGTGTTTGATGCTATTGTCGGCGATGGTGCTGATAGAGGTGATGTTGGTGACGACGGTGACGACAATACAAATGTGGGAAGAGCACAGGAGAATGACGAGAAAGAGAGCGATAGTGGCGATAGGGATGGGAGTTGGTCCGAGTCTTTGGAAGGGTGCGAGAACGAGGATGGAGTACAAGGCAGAGGTTTGGAGAGGATGGAGGTCGGTGATGGAGGTGGAGGTGGAGGTGTAGAGAAAGAGGTGGTCACCGAAGGGGATGGTTTGGAGGACAAAGAAGAGGACGAGGAGGACGAGGAGGAGGAAGAAGAAGAAGAAGAAGAAGTCGAAGTGGAGAAGGAAGGAAGGAACGGTGAGAAGGAGGAGGGAGAGGAGGGAGAGGGAGAAGGACAGGACGAGGAAATTGGTGTGGACATGGTCAGTCACATCCAAGGCAGAATCGAGCAGAGCAAGGCAGAACAGAGCCGATCTTTTTTGGTTTGGGCGAGAGATATTCCTGGGCTTGGACCGGCCTTTGTTTGTTTGCTGGGAGTGGGTGGATGGATTGACCTCTGTGACAGAGTGGGGGGGATACGGAGAGGGGGGGGGGGAGGTGCGCACCGCAAAAGCAAAGGCGGGACTGCAGAGGAGTGAGTGGGTGAGTGCGTGAGAGTGCGAGTGAGAAAAAGATATAAAAAGAGGTGAGGCGAGAACACAAACAAAGAAAAGGAAGGACAAAAGGGTTTGAGAAAAATAAATACAAAGCACTGCAATCTACGAAAATGAAAGGTAAAAGGAAAGGACCGTTTAGATTGTAATCTCTGCTCATTGTTCTGTCTCATCAACACACACAAGAACTCATACTTCTTGCAACGAGAGTGTGCGTGCGGGTGAGCTTGACTAATAACGAACTAATTGGGTGGATTATTCATGGATATGACAACGATGGAGGATGTGAATGTGGATGTGGATGGGCGGATGGGAGGATGTGGATATGCATTGAGGATTGAGGGTGAGAGAGTGAGCAAGTGAGAGAGGGGAGAGAGAGAGATGCCAAAGGAAATAAGGGGACAAAGGAGACAGAGTTGCATACAAAACACTCACTCACTTACCCATTCATTCAGTCACTCACTCATGCAAACAACTATTTACACAAGACTATACAATTCTAAGCAAGAAAAGAAAGATAGAAAAGAAAACAAAGAAGCCCAAGGCGATGGCGACAAGGAGGTGTGGCCGATTTGATGTGGGCACGGGCAGATGTTGCAAAAATATGTTGGGAAGGAGACAAATGGACAATGTTCAATGGACAAAGAACAAGGAGTCAAGAAGACGAAGAAAAAGGAGGGAGGATGTTGAAAAAGAGCAGAAAAAAAGACATGCACACATATATCCATACAAAAAACAACACTAAAAAAAAATAGCTATTGTAGCTAGCAACTAACTACTTCAGACTGAACGAGCGTAGGAGACGGGTTTCGCACATGGGATGTTGAAAAGGATCGTCTTTTGAAAATTGTGTGCAGAGTAAGCAAATGTGTTGCCGAGGCGGACATAAAAAAAACGAGAAAGAAAAGTGTGTATCTAAGCGAGATGATGTTGTTGATGCTCTGATGTTGCAAAAAAAAAAAATTGTACGATGTACGATGGTCCTAATGCTATGGACATGGTCATGGACATGGATGTAGCAAACGAAGGGAAAAAAATCGTTTTCAGTTAGCATTGCTTCCTGTTGGTTGCCTGGATAGTGAACAGAAAGAGGAAGCCAAGGGAAAGCATACGAATACAAGTGGAGCGAAACCAAGCCTGTTAAACGAATTGACAAGCCAAATCGCAAACTACTCGGGGAGGATGGGAACTAGCTGGGTACCGATGAGCAGGGACATCCGAGGAGAAGAGGAAAAGAGCGAGAATGAAGAAAGAAAGAAGGAGAAGGAGTTGGGGGGGAGAGAAGAAGAGCAAAGAACACACAACAACAACAACAAAAAAAGAAGATGCACAACGGTGGATTAGCTCAAGACAAACACGAGGATCAAAGGACAATAAGTAGGGAAGGAGAGTAGGTGGGTGACGAAGGAAAGATGAAAGCCCGGTGTCAAGATCAAGTTAGGAAAGAACCAAGGAGAGGAGGAGATGTGCCTCAAAGGAGACAAGGTCTAATTGTTGGAAGGGGTGGACAACCAAAAGGACTGAAGGTAAAAAAGGGCCATGTCTGCATGTGTGGCGACATGGTGAAGAGGATAGGATCAAAAGCAATGCACATGTGCTTCGTAATGGTAAGGTTGGCCAACAAAGCAAAGCAAATACGCGCACAAAGATAATAACCGTATCGAGATCCACATACACACCCGCGCGATGTTTGTAAGCGCTAAATAGTCACGACAACAACACGGATCAGAAAGGAACAACGCGTCAGGACTCAGGGACAGGTTGGATGGTGGCAAACCAATTGTGCTACCTAGCCAGTGAAAATAGAGGCATTTGCCGAGAAATGCACGCAGGATTGAATAGGGATGGTGGGAATAGGGATGAAGGGCCAGGAAAAGGGTGGAAGACAAAACAAATGCCAAACAACCAAGAAGAATATAGGGGACAAGACGAGAAGAGGGTGTGGGATGATGCAGTGACTGACTTGGCTCCAATGGTCGCTAGTCTTTGACAGCGTGTCTGCATTATACTACTGTACACCACCACAATTGGATCCGATCGTGTCTTTGTGTTGCGCAGACGCTTAGTTTTGTTGCCCCACGCTTTCTCTTGTCTTCTTTTTCGTCTCCTCCGCCGTGGGTCATTGTTTGCGACATCGGTTGGATCTGAGTGAGTGCTCGTTTGCTTTTTCTCCGTACATGTGTGTGTGTTTGCAGCAACAGAACAAGCACACCGCCTCATTGGCTTTTCCTTCGTGCATGCATGCACCACAAGGCTGTGCTCAGTTTGTTTTTTGTTTGTGCTTTTCTTTTTGTGGGGTCAATGTTCCCTGCGCAATACTTTGTGCTACCCACATTGAAAAACAAACGTCGCACACAAAAAGGGAACCCCACAGCGCACAGCTGATTGCAAGGCGGCAATGGGTATATAATGTCCATTTCAACATGGAATTCAATTCAAATGGTGACCTACCAGGAATGTCGATGGGAGAGAGAGTGAAAGTGAGAGGTAGTAAGAGTGGGTGTACAGAAAGCCTAAAATTAAAAAAAAAAAAAAAAAATGGTTCTTCGCGCCATTATTGTCTCTGGGAAGAAAAAAATGGGAACACACGGGAACAGGATGTTTCAGGAACAAAGAGGATGCTTTGAATGGATAGATGATGCTCTATTTTGCGTTTCTTGGTATACTTTCTTTTGGTCTCCGAGGCTGTTCTCGAGGGTGGGGGTGGGAGAAGCTATTCTTCCACCATGAACTGGGTATATCTGGTGCTGGGCTGTAGTGGGTTCTAGTGGTGGGTTATAGTGGGCTCTACTGGTGGAGAGGGGTGGATTTTTTTTCTACATGATAGAACACTGTACACATCCTGCGTTACTCTCTGCCTGAACCTTTGACTGGCTTCCATAGTCTCCGTACGCACTGCCCTCTGTCTTGGTCATGTACCCTTGGGCCTGTTCAGATGGGGTTGTTGCGTTGACGACTGCTGATGGCCCACTAAGTGGCTTGATGAGCACCGAGTGCACTGCTCCCGGCTTGGTGTCTCTGTGTCTATAGTACAGTGTCTGTCTCTCCTTGACATAGCGCCAGTCACCATCACTCACTTCGATCGACAAGCCCACTTCGTCGTAATGGTACGAGGGAATAAAGATCTCGGTTTCAAATGCCGTTAATGTGCCCTCGGGGGGATGGCCGAACCATGACGGAGTCTGAGAAGCAGGGCTGCCAACGCGCAGAGAATCGATTACGGCCTCCAGTGGCCCTCCGTTGCCCATCGAAGCCAACGTTGTGTCGCTTTCCCTGTGATCCTCTGGAGTTGATACTTGAACGACGGGCACTGGTGGCTGGATATAGTTGCAGAAGCGGAAGGTATATTGCAATGTGCCGAGATGGAACTCGGTCGAAATGGGCTCACCGGCTACTTTGGCTGCGTAGGGGCGCTAGTTTGTGAGAAATGAAAGTATTATAACGGGCGATTAGACAGCTGTGGATACATACATCATAAATATGTAAAAAGAAAAATGGATAGAGTATTTACCACAATAGCATCAAGAGCTCGTCCACCAATGTGAGACTCGTGGTGGCGACCATCTTCAGCGTACTCGTCTTCGAATCGAAAGTAGGAGCGATCGAATGGCGAGTCCTCTGCAATAGTGTCGTCCTCAGTCCATGATGACGCGTTGACATCCACGTCCTCAAACTCGTCCTTGGTGATCATTTGCTTCTCGTTCTCTGGCTGTGTCTTTGCATCATGTCGCTGGATCTGCATGCGGTCTGAGAAATCGTTGGTCGAGGCCGCACGCTTCATAACCTCCTTTGCGAAACTGGGTGCCTGTTGTCGCAATGTCCGTTGGTCGGGTGCAGGGGAGCCCATCCTTGAAGGGCTTTGGGATGGCTGTGGCGAATCCAGAGAAAAGATGGAAAAATCCTCTCCGTTCCAGTGGTCGCCGTGGGTATTGTCGTTTGTGGCATTGTAGTTCCAGAGCCTGTAGGTAACACCACGACGTATTGATTAGCAGAAGATTCGCAGGAAAAAAACCGAGCC
Organism: Podila verticillata NRRL 6337; assembly: GCA_000739165.1. Lineage (NCBI taxonomy): Eukaryota > Fungi > Mortierellomycota > Mortierellomycetes > Mortierellales > Mortierellaceae > Podila > Podila verticillata. Next base: position 1,131,776 of record KN042418.1, read on the forward strand.
ATAAAGACAAAACTCACGTGAAACTGAGGAGATTTGCCTCCAGAGATGACAACACAGCATCCAAGAACTTGGAGTGGTATTGATAGTCGCCGCTCAGGAATGCCGCCCTTTGGTTGATGTCCATTGGAATGCCACACTCTCCAATAAGGCAAGGCTTGTTTCCAACGTTCTGCAGGCCAGTGTTGAGAATGTTTGAGAGCTGTCCCTTGTAGTTTTTCCTGGCTCCATTCAGACCGAAGTAGGTTGCTGCGAAGACGTTCTTTCCCTGGACAATTTTTCGGAAAAGATGCCAAAATGTTAATGTCGTATTCCCAAACATCCTTAGCTGTGTTTCCATGCATGTAAGCACATACCTTGCTCAGTCCCTGAACGTCATGAGTGATTCGCCCATCGAATGATTTGTTGAAAAGCGAGTGAAGGTCGTACCAATGTGGCGCATACACAATGTTCTCTTCGTGGTGCTCTGGGCCCCAAACAGGGGCTGGCTCGTTTGGAACAGGCTCCACGAAGACAAAGGCAGAAGGGAGGACACTCTGGATTGCTCGTGAGTACTTGCCAATAAATTCCAGATAGTGGTCGTGAAAGTCGACTTCCATTCCCGTATTTGGGTCGATTCTGAAATAGTCTGGCTTGTCCACCTGTGGTTCTCCAGTTTTGGGGTTGACACTCCAGACACCGTGCTGCTTCCAGAGACACTCGCCATCCAACCAGGCCACGTCCCGCTCTGAGTTGACTATCCTTGTCCTCTGCTTCTTTGTCGGCATTGGCCATGACTTGACCCAGACATCGATTGGGAGAGCCATGCCGGAACCCAGGGCCATAGCTTCCAGTGCTGATGGGTTGTCTCCAAAGAAAAGATTGGAATTGAAGTCGTACTTTTTGAGGTTCTTCAAGCCTATAAATCCAGGACTATTGATAGGGAACGCATGAAAGTTAGTAAAGTACCCCATTCGGCGTTTAGTCGTTCGTTAGCACACAAAGAGATGGGGGGGGGGGAAGCTTACTGTGGCTCGTTCATGACTTCAAATCCAACGACAGCGTCCAATCCCTTCAATCGCCTAATAGAACCGAAGACGTTAGTGCCTCCTAATTCACTCTCAAGAGTTCTCAATTGTGCATCGGTCACACGCCACTCCACAAAAAATAAAGTACCTGGCTAAATGGGCATAGCACTCAAGGTATCTGTTCTGCAAAAACTGCTGAATGGGTTCGCCCTGGTACATCTTTTTGGGTGCAAAGGTGTCTCCGGCCCAGAAGAGTGTGAACATGGTGGCAGCACCCAGTTTGGTGTAGTTGGTGGGCCAGACCATGGGCGGTGAGTCTCCAGGGAACTGATTGGTGTTGTGAACATAGGCGGCTCCTGTTGTTTTGAACTTTGTGAGATCCAGACCTGCGGCCTCAAACGTCCATCCTGGTGCGCCCGATCCGCCCGAGAATCTGGACCAGCAGTCCTGGTGTGGATCGATGAAGCACTTGATGCCGTACTTTGGCATGAGCTCGATCAACTCGATCAACGAGTCGATGAACTTTTCGTCGTAGATGCCTCTAAATGGTGATCAACACGGAGAGAAGAAAAGTATGAATATATGAATATTAATGCACGCACATGCCCATCACCCTCATTCGTTCTTTGCTTGCTCCATGCGTGCATGTGTGCTTGATATGCAAAATGCAATGTAGTGAAGTAATGAGGCAATGCAATGGTGTTGCTCTCAAAAAACACAAAAGCAATTTTGAGATTGAAATCGATCAGCTCGTTCCTGTGGACCAAAACCGAGTTAAGGTTTCCTCATTTTTGTCTTTTGCTTGGTACGCCGAATGGCCCTTCTCCAATCAGGACCAAAGCAGACAGTGGCAACAAGAACGAAAAGAAAAGAGTGGCAAACAACCAAAGTCGAGTGGGAATGTGGATGGAGAGTGGTGGGAGAGTGGAGGGGGTAAATGGAGAGTGAAGCAATGAAGGACAACTTACGGTCCAGAGTGCTCCAGTGCTTCCCATGGTACCAATAACCGGACAAAGGTCAGTCCCCAACTCTTGAGTCTGGAAAAGTGTTCGTCTGCTTGATCGCGGGGGAATGGCCTGCCCAGGAAGCAGACGTCACGATGGTTGAAGAATCCTTCGTTCAGGTGTGTGGAGCCGTTGGGGGTGGTTGGGAGCTTGGAGTTGCCACAGAGGTTGACGCCGCGCAAGAGAAGTGTCCTGTTCTGTGCGTCCCGGAACCAGCGGCCGTGCGAGGTGATTCGTCCACCCGAGTACCAGTCGTGCGCCTTTCCAGCCGGCCTGAGGAGCGATCCGCCTCCTGGTTTTTGTTGGTTCGTGCGTTTGTGAACGACCCTTTCTTCTTCGATTGAGGACGAAGAGAGGTCCGAGGTGGAGTCGTCGTTCCCATAGGAGTCGTAGGAGGACATGGACGAGAATGACTGTTGGTGCTTCAGTTCCTGTGCCTTGAGCTGGTGTGCTCTGAAAGACATTGCCGGTACGGCCCGTGGGGGCTCGGTGTGGATGGAAGAAGGCATGCCAACAGGTAGCGAGTGTTCAGGGAGAGTGGGGGAGTGGGAAAGTGAGCGGGCGAGGGTGGAAAGAGAGGATGGAAAAGAGGGTTCGCTGTTGTTGGGACCGAATTTGCAGTGAGAAATAAGCTTATTGTTATTGGTCCGTTGTGTCACAACCGTGGTTCAGGTCCACAATTCAGGCACAGAAGAGAATGCTGTTCTGTTTTGCGAATGGGTGAGAGAGTGTCAGAGAAGGAATGAATGTATGAACAGGTATGGGTATGATGAATGAGAGTGGGGAGGATAGAAAGAGAAGAGGAGCACAGAGAAAGAAAACAAAAGCTGATGAGAAAGGAGGAAATGAAAAGGAAAGGATGGAAGGAATGATTTAAATAACGAATGATCTCCATCCACTCGCCCAAGCAACTGTGAATATACAAGAGTGGGAGTACTTGCACAGAGACAGACAGAGATAATTATGCTCAAACAGCCTTTGTATCTTTTTTCCTTGGCTGGACCCACCCCATCCCATCCCATCCACAATTACAAGACGATTGAGCCATTCTTCCACAATTTAAATATAGCGCGCGACACATACAACAGTGTGAGGCCCATGCAGCCCAAGCATATTAACAATTGCCTTACCTTTTACGTTAATTAAAATGTCCATGGTGATGGCTTATGGCTCCTCCCCCCCCCCACCCCTTTGTGCTTTGAGTGTGTATTCAATGGGATACTTTATTTGCTTCAGAGAACGATGATGGCCAAAATGTCCGTCATATCCATGGAAAAAACGCACAGCCATGCCATGCCATAGGATCACACGGGGTACTATTGTGACCAAGGCAGGGCTGGTTCGCAAGAACGAGAAAGGAAGGAAGGAAAACTAGCAACTCTGAAAAGGGGAAAGGAGGTCGACACTACAACAGATACGTGTGGTGTCAAACGGTCATCCCGTCAGTGCACGCATCCTCACAGACACAATAATGATGCAATGACACCGGACCAAATTCGCTCCCTTCGCCTCTTGGGTCGAGCATGAACAGTGGTGTGAATTTGTATCCAAAAATTTAGTGCTCGACAAAGCAATGCAAAATGATGCGGGTTTTTCTTAGTCTACTCCCACCGCACGCGTGCTAGTCGCCTGCGACGCACCACCTCGACCGTGCTCACCACCACCAGTGCAAACCCAAGCAGACATCCAGTCGGCACCATCAACTTGGCGTTCTTGTAGAAAGGAATGAACGGCCTGATGGGCTCGTGGATCTCACCCTCACCTCCGCTCGTATTGTCCAGGCCTGGAGTGATGTACGGTCCATCGTGTACTTTGGTCGGCCCATATCCTGCTGGAGGCCACGTCTGAGTCGCGTTCCCACCGTAGTCTGACAAGGAGACAGACAACACAAGGATGAATAGAAAAGGTGAGTAATAAAAATTGAGGGATAGAGTGAGAAAGAAGAGACTTACATACCCGATCCTGAGATCACAGCAAGAACAACTGATGACAAAGCAAGAAATGCCAACCACAGAAACTTACAGCATTGAATATCGACGTAATCGATCTGGATCTCATACGTCTGGTCCGGCTTGGACCAGTCCGTGGGCGTGCCCGCCCAGGAGGCCGTTCCGTTAGATCCTTGACCGCCGTCCCATATTCCAAACTGGATTCGCGCAGGGGTCGAGGGAAATCTTTTGGCCTTGAGGCCCGTTGCGGGATCAACAATCAACGCGTCGTCTTTGGTCTGGTTCCTGAACACACTCCGCACCACCCGTCCGTCTACCTTCCAGCTGATGTGGTCCGGTAGCCACTCGATCTCGTAGTCGTGAAAGTCCTGCGCCGTGTTCAGGCCCAAGGGCGTCTTGCCCGCGTTACTGTAGTCGACCAAGTCCGGTGTCATGTAAGGCGGCGTGTGGTAGTAAAAGTTGGTCTGGGCCTCGGTCGGGTCGCGCCCCACAATCTCAAAGTCGATCTCGTCACCTGGTTCCTCGTTCCGGACAATAAACGCGGAGACAACACCTGGTGAGCGGGAGCCGGTCTTGATCCGCGCCGTTACTTTGCCGTACTGCATGAAGCGTGTGGTGGAAACCACTGAGCCAAGGCCCTGAGGCCGTCCGAGGGAGTTTGGGACCTTGTCTAGTTTCATGGCGATTTTAAGCTTGGAGTCCTGGATCTGCACACCATCTGTGTTGTATTCCGTCACTAATTGTATTTTAACGGGAAAGAGATCGGGTAAACAATGTGGCTCCTGGAGAACTTGACTTGTTTCTCCACTGCAAAGCACTTTTGCTTCTTACGAAAGTCGAATTGGTATGGGTTGCCAGTGTACGATCGACTATCTGCAAGGCGGGGTTGGTCGAATTCCTAGTAAATGGGTGATGAAATGTTTGGTTGTCTGGGTCCTTTGATTTTTATCCCTTGCGCGGAATAACAGAGGTGTATCTTGCCTCCCTTCCCCCTACCTCTCGAATATTGGTGCAGAATGCTATTGGGAAACAACTCGTGTCTTTCCAAGAGTTTTGTGGCTCGCATCCTGTAGAACAGAATCTTGGATTATCTACCATCCAAAAGGCAAAAGAGGTCAACTGAAAATACTCATCGCTAGTGCATGCATGCATGCAAAGTAAAAACAGTTGGTACCTGAGCAGTAACCGTTCATGCAGCATGGTGCGTTCTCAGGACATTTTCCACCGTCAGGATGGTATTTGCATGAGCCTCCGGGAGAAGGAGGAAGAGGAGCTACCACCAAGGTATGAGTAAAGTTGACGGATGATGTGATGGAGGATGCGATGGAGGATGCGAGAGAGGCAGAAGATATAGAATCCGGGAAGGCTTGTGAGATGGTGACTAGAAAGCATGCTGCTATAAGAGCCAGTACCGCTAATTGAGTCATCTGAAAATAATGCAAAAGATATGAGAGGTGTTATCGAGGTGAAGGTGGAGATGGAGATAGAGGTGGAGGAGTAGGATGGTGGAGACGACGTGGAGAAAAGAGAAAGAAAAAGAGACGCAGCAACTCACCAAGTCGGAAAAACTTTTTTAATATGGACACTTTGCTCCAAGGCACCACAGATTAAAGCAAAGGGAAACAAGGGTTCCCTCGTCAAGATTTCCGTCTACTTGCCATTGACGATGTCATTCTACTGAAGGGTCCTAGTTTGTTCCATGTGAACCCGAGGCATGAAATGACAAATAAGAATAAGAATCCTGGGCCATGGCCTTGTCCATGTCCGGGATAGAAGGGAATAACAGTATTTTTGGCGACCTACGCGTTGCATGTCTACTTGCAAGAAGGACGCGAGTCCCACCACAGAATCTCTTCTCTGAAACCCATGTTCTTACGGAACCGTCCATATGTTTTGTCTTTGCGCATATCCCGCCATGTGAATGGTTCGTTGTTGGAGTTGGTTGGGCGAAGGCTTTGTTGCTCCCATCACCCCTTTTCGCACGTTGTCGTGCCCCTCAACGAAAAAATAATAATTTTTTTTGCTACGGGGTTCCAGCGAAAGTCGAGAGCTCGACTTTTTTTTCCCTTCTTCCCTCCATTCCACATTCAGCCAACGACAACGGCGACATTTCCAATTTCATTTCACGTCTTCATTCAATAGCCATGGACCGCGGACAATATGCATCGCTCAGGTACCCGGGAGAAGATTGTGTGCGCAGGAGATGAGCCAAGATGCCGCGGCTGTTGTTTGCGTCTGCATTCATTTCCCGTCCGTATGCACATGCCAAGAAAATAATAAGCACTAACGGACTTTCTGTTCCACAACCTCATGAACCTATAATATCAATCCGTACATTGGCTTGGCGCGGGCTGCAGCGAAGACACATCTTCGAACCCAACGCGCTCGCACCACAGCCTGACTCGGCGTGAAGTCTTCCAGAATCTGGCCAACCGGATCATCTACTCGAAATTCTACATGGTCCTCTACCTCGTCTTGGCGGTCCTCAGTATCTGGTCAATATTCCTCTCCTTCCACCAGGGCTGTGCCAGCTCGCCACTCTTTGTCATCCTTGAGTCCATCATCAACTGCACCATGATCGCCGAAGTTGGGCTCCGACTCACAGCGCTTGGCAAAGTAAGAAAAAGCTGAATCGCTTCCGCACTAGGGAACGACGATAGTTACCACAATTGTTCAACCTCTTTTTGTTTTCTTATCTTCGTTTTCTTGAATTGGAATAGAACTATTGGAGATCCCCGTACAATATTCTAGACGTCTTCTTGGTGTTCTTTTGCTTCATCACACTCATCCTCGTGCTGACAGGATGTGGCTCCGGACACAGTGCAGAGGAGGTCATTGACACCATACTTTTGATCCTCCGAAACCTGGTTCAGTCGTGGCGCCTATTCACGATGATTCGCAAGTATGTCACAGCGCTCCCTCCCTCTCTTTGAGTGAAAAATTACTCCAAAATTGGGAATGCCGTGGTGGTCACTAACGATCTGTTTTATCTGTGTTGTTGTTGTTGCTGTTGTTTTTTCTTCTTATCTGCGATAGGAACTCGCTGATCGTCAAACCACAAGTGGCCGCGATCGACTTTAGCAATGTCAGGCCGGACTCGCTCGATATTGAGGACTTTGGAGTGGAGAACTACGCGGACGACGACTATGTCGCCGAGGATAATGAGAACCGTGCATAGTGTAACAATAAAAATCAACTACCAACAAATATAAGAAATACCTAGCATTTATCAGGGTAATAGAGTACCAGAGAGTGGGGGGGGGGCTCTAGAGCCCAAGGGACTCAGGAGTAAGGGAAAGTACCACCCAATCTTGGGGCGAGCGAGAATCTGCGGATCTCAGAAAAAGATCCTGCCAGCGACTTCTGCCATCCAATCAGAGTCAAGGGTCTTAAGATCCTGGTTCTTTAGGACGGCCGGATGGTTTAGTGGTATAATTCTCGCTTAGGGTGCGAGAGGTCCCGGGTTCAATTCCCGGTTCGGCCCATCTTCTTTTGTTCCATTTTGTTATCTAGGGTTCTGGTTTCTTCGGTTACTTGTAGTCTCTCCAGAGACGGGGAATCACTCGAAGATCCAAAATAATGGCTCTTCAAGGCGGCCGGATGGTTTAGTGGTATAATTCTCGCTTAGGGTGCGAGAGGTCCCGGGTTCAATTCCCGGTTCGGCCCCTGTTCCTTTTTTTTGTTCTGCTGGAGAACCCCTGGGTTCCTCGCCATGATGATGTGCTTTGGGTTGAACCTCCGATCATACTTGCCGAAATCGAACATGTTCCCCTTGATATTTTTTTTTTTTTTGGGATCTTTTTTCCGATGATCAAGGTGACGAGGGTACTCGCATCGCATCATGGTTCTTACCTTGGAAGAGTTCCCAATATCTTTGGTCTTCTTTTAAGCGTGCGCGAGTTTAAAGGATACCCTTTAGATCGAGAATGGATATCTTTTGCTTTTTATTATTTTTGGGATTTCAGTACTGACTTCAACTGGATTCTTTCCGCAACAATTACCATCTTACGCTAACACGGTTTCTGTGCGAGTAGACGTCCAGTTGAATACGCACTCGATAGGCAATTGGAGGGGTCGTGATAATGTTTTGGAGTGGGGGTGTGTTGGTACATGGATTTAAAGAGAAGAACGATGAAATGGTAAGGGAGGCTATCATATATCTGAGTGCGAGAGTAAAACTATCTTCATTTAATCCTCGGCAAGCTGAGCAAAGACGGAGGTAGATCCGTCCAAAGGCAGGTTGTTACCAGTGCTAGTGGTGTTGTTGCCACCAGGAGCAGGGGTGTCGTTGGTGACGGCAAGGTCCCAGCAAGAAGTGTACCACTCGTTGTCGTTCAACTCCCAGCGCCACTGGAGGACATAGGTTCCTGCAGCACGATCAGCAGGGACGGTGAAGCATCCACCACAGGGTGTATGATCTGTATCACCAGGAATAGGGTTGCAGTCCTTGAACTTGAGTGTCGCAATCTTCATGTCCGTGAATTGGGACTGGCTGGGGTCCTTGGTCAAAATCGTGGGAGGCATGCTGATGGCCACACCGCGGTCCTTCTCGGTGGCAACGGCGTGGTTCTTGGCAGGCCAGCGGACACACATCTTGCTGCCAGCCTTGGCAGACGCCATGTTGCCAAAGCGGCCACCGTAAGCCTTAGAGATGGGGTTCTGGCGAGTCTCGATAGCGCCCTGGCTGCGGCCGTGGACACCGTCAGAACAAGGGGTAAAATCGCTGGGGTTCTGCTCGTAGTGGCGACTGGGCGAGTAGCTGTCGAGGCCGCCAAAGCGGACACCCGAGCTGACGGGGTACTGGCGGGCATAACCGAAGCATTTGCCGTCATTATCGCTCCAGCCTGTTTAGGTTGTAAAGTAATATTGAGAGCGAAGTCAACACACATGCTCTTGTTCACTTGGAGAAAAATGAGTGTGGGATATGGAGGGGCATAACGGTGCACAACGTTCGAGCAAGAAAAAAGACAGACTCCGGATTTTTTCTTGATGCTTCACTCCAACGCACTGCCAAAGGCGAACCGGCAAACAACCCATTAGCCAACGTAACACAAATAGAGAAGTAAATTGTTCCAATGGTCCCATAGCCCTGCGCATGGGTGGCAAATGAAGATGGCACAAGAAAAGAAAGGGAAGAAAAGTCTATTAACGCACCACGTAAAAACATGAGCAGAGTAAACAAAAAAGAGAGCTCGTCTGACCTCAAAGGTGCAGTCTCGGTACATTCGACATACAACCTTCTGCCCCACTCTCACTCAAACCAAAGAAAGAAAGAACGAAAGAAAGAACATCCATCAAAGCAAGCACAAAAATTAATTGGGAAAGCGGCTCACTGACAGACAGACAGACAGACTTTTGGACCATAGAAAACCATAAAAAGAAACAGAGAGAGGCCACACAATCTAAAATAAACAATACCACGAAACAGTGAAGTTGGGGGGCAGTGGGGGGCGAAGCGCACATCCATTCAACCCTGGTATTTCGGCTTGAGGATCGGTGTTGTTTGAAAACAATCCTCGATTCTCGGTAACTGCCGCCAGGTGGAGAATAAGAGTAGTTAAGATGGGATCTTGGATAACCATGTAGACTAATGGCCATGTGGAACCAATCAAGGTACTTCTGAGGGAATCCTTGGGCAGTTGGACAAAAATAAAAAGGATCGATCCTGGAGTGAAACATAAAGACCAAGAAAGTGTATGTGTGCTTCAAAAAGGGAGTGAGAGCAAAGGGAATGTGAAAATGGGAATGTGTTGTACCTGGCTTGTTGGGGTCGTTGAAGCGCCAGTCGACACAGTCGGCCCAGGAATGGGCCTCGACCATGGTAGCGATGAGTGTCAGAGTGACAGAGGCAGCAAGGGTAGTGCGGAAGAGCATGATGTGACTCGTTAAGTGGATGGATCGTTGTGATATATGTGTGTTGTGGAGGAAGGGTGAGATGGATGTCTGGGGTAAGAACGTTGACGATCAATTTGAGGAGTAGGTGAGGTGAGAGAGGTGAAGGAGCGTAGGTGAAGGGGGAGGTTGCGGGTAGTGGTGGGTAGTGGTGGGAAGCCTGGAAGGGGGATTGGGTGACAAAGAGCAAAAGAAGAAAAAGAAAAAGAAAGAGGAATCCTCGGAAAAAATATAAATGAAAAGAGTTTGTTCTCTGCTCTGTTCTTTCACCGAGGAATAGAGCGTGGCGGCGGCGACTCAAATTTGCGAAAGAACCGAATCTGTTTGCAAAAACATACGGCGCCGTGCCCACGACAGAAAAGAAGGCATTGCCTCCACGCACTTACTGCGCCCATGACATAGAGATTGACATATTACAGAGGACATCTCCCTGCGCAAAGGTTAGAGCGTATGTGAAACTACGAAGGAGAGTTGGACATGGCACAATGACACTATCCTCAACCATCTTCCCTAACCTTCCCTTAACCAGCCTTCCCTCCTTCTTCACTCGCCCCTGTTGCCTCCTACATTTGTTCCATGCAATTCATAACCAGAATCCCTAGCGTAATGCTGCGAAATGTACAACTGTGTTTGTCCCCAAAAAGCGAACAAATTGGTGACACCAGGCCGATGCAATAAACAAAGCGATCTTAGCAAAGTAAAGTGCAGTGAACGGTGAAGGTGTATCGCACAATGCTATGGCACTTCCACGTTCACCTAACGGCATATCTAAGCAGCCAACTCCAATCTCTTTGTTCTTCATGCGATTGATTCGCTCCCCTGGGGCCATTGCCCCAAAGAATCAGGTCTGTAGGTCTTCTTGCCCCGTTTTTCATAGGCGACGAGTACATATACCGAGTCATGGGTGACCGATGTTTTTTTTCCGTTGTGTTCAACGGGCATCAGTCCTAGAGTGGCACAGAAAAACAAAATAAAAATACTCGAGCCGACCTCCCAACTACTTTCTTGAACATCAAACCATGACTAACACTCACATCGCCCTCACAAAAAACAAACCACATAGCTTGGCAGCTACCTATTGGGATAACAATCCTATATTAATAACCTGGGTCCATCTTCATCGTTTGTATGCATGGAGTCACTCTTCTTTATAAAGGGCATGTGCCTTAGAGATTAGAGCTTCATCTCGGCAACAAAGACCATCGACATCATTCATATCATAAAAAAAAACTAAGGGAACCGAGAGAAGCCACTTGGAAATGTGATTTTCCATTAGGAACCAAGGGTTGACTCGAAGGTTGTCAAACGCTCAATTTCACCGAGTGGGTTAATTAATCTCATGACCGACAAAAGGAATTTTTTTGGTGGCGGGTTTTAACAAATACATGCATATCATTTCCAAATCTCAAGAGACGACGTGGAAAAGCGATTCTACATCTTGGCTCCAGTTCGATAGTTCGCTTACATCTTTCCATGTTGCATTAATTCAAGGCTGCCATATAGTGAGCACGTAAACAAATCAGGCGAAGAAAAAAATTCGACACTCAAAAGCACTTCCTCGACCAGCTATTTATCGGAATCATTAACATGGTGCTCACTAAAAATAAAACACATAGAGCGATTCGCGCTGACTGGAGATGCGATTGTGCATTAGTAACCACGGTCTGATTCAATGGATTGAATGTAACCTCCTGCGTTGCATCAATCGGGAAGACTATAGGAAATTTTTAGTGGCAATTTTGTTTGAAGAGAAAAGTCTCGTTTGATTTGATCGGCATCACTGACATCGCGCGCACCAAAGCAGAATACGCAATGTGCATTGAAAAGTAGCTCGCTATTAGAAACTTGGGTCTAATTTCGATCGTTAGCATTCATCCTCCCCCCGCTGCATTGACGCCCGAGTGAACAAAAGAAGTGATGGAGAAAATTAAGTGACAAAGCAACAAAAGAGGACAATTCAAGACCCATTACTTTTATTGATCGAAAATTCGAGGATGCCAAACTCAAACACTTGTCGATGAAGTACTCTGTACAACCTGTTCCCTCCGTCTCCTAACTGGGAAACATTCCCATTCTCTATTATTTATGTCTCGGCGTTGGTCTCCATCACGAACTCGTATCTAGTTCGCAAGGATCAGTAGGAGAAACGAATGGGAGCGTCTCTAGCCATATCCGCTAAAAAGACTTTGGTGGCGACAGGGACAATGGTGGTCCTCTCACTCTAAAATGCAGGCACGCACTGACAACGAACGTCTCTGAACATTGCCATGATCTCCACGAGCTCCATTTTTTTTTTTTTTTTTTTTTGTTGTCAAAGGTCCCTCACAGGGGCTGGTTTAGTTCAAAGTATCTCTACATATCTAAGGTGTAGGAAGGGAGCTTATCAAACTAGCTGTCGGTCAGCTACATTAACCATGGTTTCACCACTTGCAACCGCATGCATGGAAGAAAAACAATAAAGTCGTGTTTAAACAACAGACAATAGAGTCGGAACGCCTAAGGGCCGGTGCATCCCCAGTACTCCACGTGGCCTTTCGCGCGCGAAAGTCGTCCTCTAGCCGGCGACCTTTGATTTTATAAACTTGACCCCTCCTCCTCTCTCCATCAGATGGAGACGTCTCTGTCCGAGGTAACTTTCCATGACATTGTTGTCGGTGGTACTGTGGATGGCTTCCATTTCAGGCTCCTGTGTTGCGGGTTCAGTGTGTTGAAATTATTGTTCCCAGAACTTGACCGGTTCTTCTTGCTCCTGGCTGTGATGCCAATTGTCTTTTCCCAGGCAATAGTTGCGTTGCATCGGTTGTTCCAGATTTCAGTGCGGCCATACTCCTCGATGGAGCTTGCGAACCGATCCACCATGTACTGTGCTATCCATGTGGAAGTGCCGAAAATACGCTTCCATTCTTTGACCAGATCTTGGGGCACGAGTCCATGATATAGATCCCGTGTGCTCCAGACTGTTGTTTCATCCATCTCGACCTCCTCTGCCCCGATTCCTTCCATCTCCACCTCTTGGTCTGAGTTTCCTCCTTCCTCATCGCCGCTCCAATCCATCTCGTCCTCCGACTCTTGTCCTTGATGCTGTTGTTCTTCCTCTTCGTCATTGCTCTTGGTCTTGGACATCACTGTTATATCTGGCATGATGCTCTCCAGTATGTCCCACACTGGGTTGGTGTCCATTATGTCTCTGAATTTCGGTGGCTTCATCTTGAGTGTCTCTGGAAATGGGGTGCCGTCCAGCAGAGCTGCCTTCATACTGTTGCTGTGCTCATCCAGCGCCTTCTTGTACTCTTTCCGTGCTCTCTCTGCTGCCTCCTTTCCTTTTTGTCGGCTATTCTGGATTGCCCGGTCCCATTGTTCTTGATCTCCACGAGCTCCATTGTGGCTACCAAAATGCTCTAACAGCGTCCTCCAGCACTCTCCGGAGCAATATGGAGCCAAAAAAAAAAAAAAAAGGGGGGTCCCATGCCATGTAGCCCTTCGGAGGCGTCGACAATGAGATCATGCAGCGAGAAGCAGTAAAAAAGCAGTTACTTGCGGAGTAACTGGCAAAAAATGAGGGCCGAACCGGGAATTGAACCCGGGACCTCTCGCACCCTAAGCGAGAATTATACCACTAAACCATCCGGCCGTCACAAGATCAGAAACTGTTCTTGATTGGATGACGACAGTTGATTCTGTTTCCATTTTCTCAGGTTCCACAAATTCCATTCATTCAGCTCTTTCTTTGAAACAGTCGCCCTTAAGTATGGTCTCCACTCTTTTAATGCATCTCATTTCACCTACCATGCTTTGGTACCAGGAGCACCGTGGGCCTGATCCTTTCGCCGTCGTATTTCCCACTGGACATAGCCTTTCCGAATCCCATCGAGCAATGTGTAGCCCTTTCTCTCTACAATCCTCGACATCGTTAGTAGCCTAAAGAAGCACTGATACTCGTAAAACTTGTTTCGCGTTTCTTGTACGACAAAATGCGAAAAACTCTGGCTGTTCGAATTAGATTCTACATACCCGTGGGACGCATCTCGGCACAAATCTTTGGTCCCAACCAAAGAGCACACTCAGACCTGCCTCGATGACTTGATACTCATGACAGAATAATTGCAACATAGATGCTCAAGTCAATGTTCGCTCGCACTTGACAAGCTCCATCGTTGGAGGGTATGCACAAAAAGCTAAAATTTAGTGGCGCACAAAACGGGCTTTCGCCTTTGTTTCACTTTAGCCCAAGTACCTTTAGACCTGGCCCCCTCCCCCAGCCGATCAATCGCTCTATAGTCTGATCATCCCATGGTGGAGTCTGATCACCCCATAGTGGAGCCTGTTCATCCCATAGCAGAGTCTGCTCATCCCATGGTGGAAGCTTCAGTAATTTGGATTTTGTATTTGTTTATTTTGTCTATCATGTCTAATGAGAGTGCGTGCAAAGG
>KN042418.1:1151935-1168900 GCA_000739165.1 Podila verticillata NRRL 6337
GGAGCGTCACCCTTCTTTTTTCACGCCTTTTCTTTCTCTTGTCCATTCCCTCCTGCATTCCTCAGGAACTGGAAAAAATTGCCGAATTTTTTCCGATGACCAAGATCTCAACGCGACACAACTTTACGAGTGAATGCCTTCTTTAGGCTACTAACGATGTCTTAGGATTGTAGAGAGAAAGGGCTACACATTGCTCGATGTTTTTCGGAAAGGCTATGTCCAGTGGGAAATACGACGGCGAAAGGATCAGGCCCACGGTGCTCCTGGTACCAAAGCATGGTAGGTGAAATGAGATGCATTAAAAGAGTGGAGACCATACTTAAGGGCGATTTTACTCAAAAAAAGAGCTGAATGAATGGATTTGTGGAACCTGAGAAAATGGAAACAGAATCAACTGTCGTCATCCAATCAAGAACAGTTTCTGATCTTGTGACGGCCGGATGGTTTAGTGGTATAATTCTCGCTTAGGGTGCGAGAGGTCCCGGGTTCAATTCCCGGTTCGGCCCTCATTTTTTGCCAGTTACTCCGCAAGTAACTGCTTTTTTACTGCTTCTCGCTGCATGATCTCATTGTCGACGCCTCCGAAGGGCTACATGGCATGGGACCCCCTTTTTTTTTTTTTTTTTTGGCTCCATATTGATGTGCAGTATACAGAGGAGCTGAGGAATACTGTTATGTTATTTTTAGGAAAAATATATACGTCGCCTCTTTTTTGTATATACGTCGCCTCTTTTTTTTGGACCCTATTCTGCTCTTGGGCACTCTCAATTGACCTCGACCATGCATTTTCTTGGACAACCGCGCTCCTTTTTTATTCTTATACGTCGCCTTTTTTTTCTGACTCGATTCTGCTCCTGGGCACTCTCAATTGACATCGATCAAGCATTTTCTTTGACAAATTGGTATATTAGGATATGATATTTTTCTTCTTTCGTTTTTGGCGAACCTACTTTCTTGCAACAAGAAGCCGCTTGGAAAGGAGCAATGGCATCATCTTCATTATCAACAGTCCTCTTCCTCCGTTGAAGCCGCTCTTTTCTTGCTTCCTCCAATCTCTGTTCCTCTTGGAGCCAAAGGAGACGTTCTTGTTTGCGTTCATGTTCCTCTCTGAACTGGGCAAGGAGCTCGCGTTTCTTGGCCTCTTGCAGCATCGCAAGACGTTGATCTTCATGCTCATGGGCACTCTTATTCCTTGTGGTATCTTGCTTCTTGGGACGGCCTTTTTTCTTGATCGCCTCCCTCGAGGGTGGCAACAACTCTCCACTAAAAGCAATGATCTTGGACTGGATGCACTCAAATACATATGGCTGCTCACCCTTGGGCAAGTTGACAACTCCACGGAAGAGGTCATCAATCTTTTCGAGCACAGGGTTTTTGGTCACAGCCTCTACAAGGATCGCAGCTAGGTTGAGTAATCAATGACTGTCAAAGTCCCTTGGAGTAATAGGACAATTCCCTCTGGCAATGATCGCATGGGCACATGGGATGCCCCAGACAGTTGTGTATGTACCGGTGCAGGCAGCCAGACCCCGCCCTCGAGACCGCTGATATTGCTTGTAGAATCCCTTGAGTGAGTAAGCAGAGACCTTCTTGCGTAATTGGTCAAAGACAGGATTCGAATTGTAGGAGGGTGCTCGCGACATGTCAGTCTCGACCTTGCGCAGAGTAAAGAAAGGAGCGCGGTTGTCCAAGAAAATGCATGATCGAGGTCAATTGAGAGTGCCCAGGAGCAGAATAGGGTCAAAAAAAAAGAGGCGACGTATATACAAAAAAGAGGCGACGTATATACAAAAAAGAGGCGACGTATATATTTTTCCTATTTTTAATGCAATATTGGGGTCGTAGAGATCCGTTCACGTTAAGCTACACGTAGCCTTCATCCCAATAAATCTTTGACTCGTTCTCTATTTTTATAAACTGTCATGCACCGGTATTCCCAGCACATTTATAGATGCATCTTGGAGAAGAATCGAACGCATAAGCGTGTAGACGAAGCTTGTTGTATGGTGTGGTGGAGGGTTATAACAGCGAAACCTAAGGTCTTTTGGTTTTTCTTGAACCACAGTTCACCATCATTTATCTTGGGCTCCTTCCTGGTTGTGCTTCAATTGCGCAAGCTTTTGTTTTTTATTATTTTGTCCTTTAGTTTCTCTTCAGTCGCGTAGATCTTTGGTCAGCGTTGGTGATGAACGATAGGTTCGTATTCATCTTTTGATGGCTGTGCGTGTTTTTTTTTCTGTTAGGAAGGTTTTCGGTAACGCGAAACAGAAAAACGGCATTGACTCAAATGAGGAGGATGAGTAAATGGCTGCTGCGCAAGAGGAAGACCCTTGCAGCTTACCTTCTTTTTCTCCTTGAAATACCATAGCCCAGATGATGCGGACCCTTGCACTTGGCATTACTACCGGAAAATATTACAAGACGTGTTTTTGGACAAAGGCAGAGTATTTGAGTACAGAAGGAACAAAATGGAGTAATTTGCACCAGCCTTGTCTGTTGCACTGCCAAAAATGTATTTTTTGAGTACTTCAGCCTCGTCCATGATTTTTTTCCTTCGTCGTCTAGGGATCAATTACGATATCTGAAATTACATAGTTCTTTTGCTTCAAAACATGTTGCACAGAAAAGCACTGCCACGTTCTCATTCTCGGCAACCCTTGAAAATACTCTCTCATGTTTACTTTGATCTCTGTCCTCCGGGACATCCATTTCCTTCCATGTGGGCATTTGATCTTGTGATAGGATGATGATCGTATTGTTTGGTGGGTGTTTTCTTTCCGGAAGAAGTACTTTCAGCTTTCAAAGGAAGCGCTTTCATCCTTTGGGCGCGAACATAGAGTGATTCTCGACAAGCAAATGATCTATTCCGCATTTGTTCAAGGAAAAAAAAAGTATCCACAGTTCTATGATGTGAAGAACAGGGTTGTGCTTGTAGGAGATGAACAAAACAAAGTAAAACCTGGCCTTCCGATTTGCAGATTTGTTTTGTTTTGTTGTATGTGGTAGGACAGAGCAGGAAAACACGGAGGTGAAAGATGAAAACAAAGAATAGTGAAAAAGCTTGTCCAGTGGACAAAATAAACAATAAAAAGTTGAGAGGCCAAGCAAACGTACAAAGAGGGCGATTAGGTGTCTATTCGTGATTCGTGCACTGGAGGCATGCAAGAATATCATAGGCTAGTTCATGCATGCATGGGCACTTTTCTTCGTCCGCGGTTTATTTTTATGGCTCTTGGTATCGTATTTTTGTTTTGTGATCCCGGGATACACGACGCAACATAGTTTTCGTTATTCTCCCTCAACAAAGGATGCAAAAGGGACAAGAGGGGTCCATCGATTGGAGTGTTTGCCTTGTGAGCATTTTCTGTGCATGCTGTCCATTGTGTCCAGAGGCCATTAGGCGAAAACAGGACCCAACGTACAGTATGCACAGGACCACAGGACAAAGATATGCATGATCGGCTAATGGTTTAGATTCCTCTTTTTTTGTGTTTGTGATGTCTGATGTCTGATCGAACAAAAAGCGAGTCCGTTCGAGAGAAGAGAGAAGAGAGGGGGAGAGAAGGAGAATAGGAATAGCATGGCATGGCTGTGGCACAACCCCCAAACTCATGCACGGATTTTCTTCTACTCCTTCCTTCTCTTCAAGTTGTTGATAAAGCAACCTAACGTATATAAATGTCTAGTCTAGGTTGTTTGTTGTGGCTTGTTTGTCATTGTTGTTGTGGAGCAAGACGGCAAGCAGGATCCCTTGATCCTCGATTTGGTCTTCCGTTTTTCAGGACATGATCATAAACATCTTGGCACCGCATGTGGGCAGATGTAGAAAGACAAAAAAAAAAAAGGCGGCCGAGAACTTGTCTCTTTGACAGATTGAAGATCCACGACGACCAGGAAAAACAGGTCGCAACAATGTTAATAACGGATTCCCTTGTGCATGGTCCATTATGCGTGTGTAAGCTTGGGAGCGCCATCATTCAAGTCCGACACTGACACCAAAAGCGGCGGGCAAAAATCTTTTCCGTTCAAAAAGGATCCTTGGAGGTCGTCAGCTGTTGCCTGGATAACGACCAAAGTCAACACGTAGTTTGTCCGAGAACAGTTAAATTAATATTAATTAATGATCCATGGGGCGAGTATCTCCAGGGTGTCTTGAAATCACGCGGCGGCTTCCCCTCAATGTCTTGGGCTGGTCGAAACAACAAAAAAAAAAAACGCGAACAAAACGAATGGATACGACCCCTTGTTTGGAGTGGATTTCATGTGCGCACCATACTTTTGTCCGGGAATGAAGGAGTAGAGAGCGAGAGTGAGAGATTACGATATGAGTCGCATCGAATGACTTTTAGGTTGGTTCTTTCTTTTGTGAGTACAAAGGGCGTGGTACCTCTGTTTGGGGCACGAACTGGAGAGCACAAAGAAAAGAAAAGAAAAATTCACTCACTCAACAGAAACATAAATCTGGCCCAAAGTGAACAGGGTGCTGGCTGTTAAGACAAACTTTCATAACCCACACTGTGCACCTGTTCTCTGCCTCTTTGTTTACCGCAGTATCTATCCCCATCCAAGGAATCTAAGCACCCATCGGTCTCATTCTGAGACATGAGCAGAGAAAAAGAAGGGCAAATATTGTTCGTGGCGAACTTTGCACTTGCATGGTTTGATAAATAAGTTTGGTGTCTTTCTTTCCCCAAGGAAGTGAACAGCGATTGAGCGGGGGTCAGCAGTCCGTCTTGTATGAAACCGGTTGTAGGCTGATACTGGGAAGGGATGCCCACGGAAATACAAAGGAACTGGCAGTGATCCAACCCCAGACTTTCTGCTGGGGCCGAATATTATGTATCCCATCATGGGTATTTTTTCAAAAGGCGAAGAGCGACAGACAGATAGACAAACAGGTCGACATGGTTATGGTTGGGGGGTTGTTTCCACTCTCCGCGGATAACTCCGTGTTTCCGTAGGGACATTTGGTCCTATTACGATATCTGCCATAGCTAATACTGCTAATGAATAATTGCCTCTCTCTCTCGCACCCTTCACTCACGCTCTGCGATCAGTCTCCTCGTCCCTCTCCTCGCTATCTTTCTGTTTGCTTCGCGGTCTTTCAACAGGCGCATTGTTCGCCGTCGATAAAAAAAGTGAACACGGCCCAGTCTTTATTTTCAAACCCCGGGAAGACAGGGACGAGGGGACGAGGGGACGAAAGGACGGGAGGATGTGTTGCAAGGGTGCAAGGGTAAGCTTAAAATAATCAAAGTTGCAGTTATTTATTTATGTGAGAATGAACCGCACTATTGCCATGGTGAGTACATGACTGAGCCGCCCCAGAGAGTTTTTTTTCTGGCCCCTTCCTTCCGTTCTTTTTAATGATTCCACGATATCCACGATCTAGCTCTCTCATTCGTACTTGATCAGATGGGCCCCACAATCTCACTCTCAGAGACCATCTTTCTCTTTCTGTCTCTTTTCATTTGAGTCAATGGATGTCAGAGATCAATAGAACAGTAAAGAAGCGAGGAGAGCAAAGAGAACTATCTTTTTTTTTATTATTTTTTTTCCCCCTTCGGAGTGATGCCTGCCTCGCACTTGCAAGTACTTACCTAAACATAACGTCCATCCACGACGCAAATGATCGACATTGACACCATATTCGTCTGGAGCTCTGGAATACTCAGTCCACGCAAAGTATCTGCCTCTCTTGACTTTTCTGGAATTGATCCATAGTCTGAACTCCATTCGCAAATTCCGCGGCGCCTCCAACAGTAAACGAGTAGTGAGAAAGAAAAAGAGTACATAAAATGCAAAGGTAGATGAATGTAAGACCTCGTATTGTGGTTGCGACGTATATTAAACGACAAGTTGCACAAGTTGATGGTGCTGACAAAAGATGTGAGCGGAAAACATAATTGCATATGCTAATGGGTCCAACGCTCAGCGGTTTTTTTCTTCCCATTCCCTTTCCTTTCTCTTGACTGCATTCAAATGGACCAATGCCCTGCTCCAGATGACCTTGAAACTGACAACGTTCACAAAGTGGAAAGGATGGGCTGGTGGACAGAGACCAAGAACCAAAGGTGCACAAACAAAAAGAAGACGAGAAAAAAAGCGATTGTGGTCACAGGCATCTAGACCACCTTGACCCACCCTCAGACCCCATCCGAATCCATACTCGAGCCATCCCACCCTTGGGACGGGCATTGTTGTTGGGAAGCGTTCTGAGAACGAAAAAAAGAAGACCAAGCAAGCATGTCCTAATCAGTCAAAAACAATCCATCTGCTCTCTTTCTATTTTTGCTCGTTGGAAAGAAAAGGTCAGTGTGTCTGTCCTTCGTTGGTGTCTACATCCTTAGCCCCCTGGCTTTTCTGTAGAATAGTCACCGGCGGCATTTTTTTTTGTTTTCTTCTCCATTATGCTTGAGAGGTATGCCTTTTATTGCATGCACAGCGAGCCACAATGGGTCCAGGGGTTCTGGGTCTTTCTTTCTTGTCCTCGACCCATCCGAAAAGCCCATCATGAAAAAAGAAAAGCATCGCCAATAACAACGACAAAAAACTACAACCAGGGTAACCCAGGGCAAACCACGGGGTTTTTTGGTCGGTTGCTCTTCTTGTTTTCCATCGACTCATGCGCAAAAAAGTGAAAGGAGACAGTTCAGAGTGGCTTTGCGTCGCTTCATAGCCCAATCTACCTTGTCATTACCTGGAGTGCCCTCGACCGCTCGGTTTGTCTCCTTTTCCCCCAATTTTCCTGTCCATGGGCTACGTCCATGTCTTGGTCGATGTCTGTTAATTCTCGCATGTCTATCCTGTCTTTGTCCTCGGGTCAGAAGATGAGGGGGCTTTTTTTCTTGTTTGAGAGTCTCTTTACCAGGGCAAAGATGCTCTCTCACTCTCTTTTTGACGGCATATATTCTGTCTCTATAGTTTTGCTCAACGAGAACAGGGATTGTAGCTCTCCTTTAGTTGAGTATGCACATACTTAACAGTAGACACAGGCGCACCACACAGGCCCTCCTTTGCCTGGTAAGGTCTGGTCTGGTCTTCCTCTTTCCCTCCTTTCCGCCCCTGTCCTGTCTATTGCATTTTACCCTGGAGAACAAGCGAAGGAGGAGGAAGGGGTGCGAGAGAGGGAGAGAGAGAGAGAGAGGGAGAGGAGAAAAAGAGTGATGACCTGGACATATGGAAGGGAGACAAACCGAGGGAGAGGCAAGGGACGAGTCAGAAGGCGAGTCGAGGAAGACAGAGGATGTCTCCTGTCTATGCCAATGTGTATATGTGTGCAGATGCGTGTAAAAATACTTTTTTTCTTTGCGATATGTATGATGATGTCGAATCGGACCGGACAGCAAAGGAAGTTTAGTTATTTTGCACTGGGCCATCCTCATAACGTATTGTCCTTACCCTCGGCTTTTTTCGTTGTTTGTCTTTGAGCTTAATTCTTATTCAAACAAACATACATGCATTGGGATACTCATACACAACCCAGGGAATCGATTGAATCGAGAAGCACACTCACTACTAGAGCAGAGTAGGAGTACTGTACAGACTCATACTAGACTAGTGTGACTTAGTGTTGGTACTTAGTGTGGAGGGACGAGACACTCCTCGCAGAGACATATGCACAAACAACACTCACCACCAACATCAAAAGAGTACCATTCCCTTTGTATTGACATTATTTATTGTTTGGTTGCAGAATACGATGGATACAAGGTGCAGCGAGATTATTATCAGTTTACTGCGTCCTTAATGTCATTGGCATGGTCCACTGTTCACTCTGCATCTGTGATTCTTGGTGTCTCTTCTCCCCCGCCCCATCGACACCCAGCAAGTACACTTTGAATGTATGTGTGCTTCCCCAGCTTCCAGCTGCGATATCGTCCTGTTGTCTTACATTACTCCATCACTTCCCCCATCCCCATCTCCCAAGATATAAATACGTCCATCCAAAAAACGCCTTTTATTTTTTCCTTCTCTTCTTCACCCTCTCCTCATCTCTTCATTTTCCTCATCCTCTCTCTCTCTCTCTCTCTCTCTCTCTCTCTGTGTGTGTACTGTTGTCCCCAGTCTCACGTTACTGTCTCTCCTCTCTCTCTCTCCTCCCCATCCATCCTCCCATCCAGCCCTATTCCATCCTATCTCTCACCATCTCAATCTTCAAGGACAAAAAGTCTCTCGGCATGGCTGACCACTCACAAGCCCCGTCCAACCCTGTGTTGAGGGTCATCTACAACCACTACAATGATACTACTGCCAGACGCAGCCCCGAGCAAATCGAGCGCGAAAAGAAAATCTTTAGCTTGACTTTCAACCGCTGGACCCTCTTCCCCGGCGTGACTTTCAACCGCTGGCTCCTCTTCCCCGCTGCCTTCATCTTCCAGGCCATCTGCGGTTCGCTCTACGCCTGGTCCGTCTTCAACGACCCCATCGACAAGCTCATCTACGGTGTCAACGCCAGTGGTAAGGCTAACGAGCATAACGCTGTCATTTCCTTCTACATCGCCGTCGGATGCTTTGGATGCTCTGCTGCTATCAACGGTCCTTGGTTGGAGCGTGTTGGTCCTCGCAAGGCTTCCTTGGTTGGAACCACTCTCTTCTTTATCGGTAACATGGTTGCCTCCATCGGTATCCACTTCAAGGTACAACAAAAGCAACAAAATCAAACCCACAAAGGCGTTTCATTTTATTCTCTATGATTACGTATAGTATTAACCCGACTTTTTTTTTACTTCTTGAATAGATCATTGGATTGATTTACTTCGGATATGGAGTCATTGGAGGTGGTGGTTTGGGTCTCTGCTACATCTCGCCCGTCTCTGCTCTTCAAAAGTGGTTCCCTGACCGCCGTGGATTGGCCGCTGGTTTCGCTGTCTGCGGTTTCGGAGCTGGCTCCATTGCCTTGGCCAAGGTTCCCGACCCTCTTACCAAGGCGATTGGTCTGACCAACACCTTCATCACCTTGGGCTGCTGCTACTTTGCCATCATGTTTTGCTGCTGCTTGGTCTTCCGTATCCCTCCTCCCGGCTTTACTGTTAACGGTTTGGATGTCTACCGCAACAAGGTCGATTCTAACGGCGATATTGAGGCCTTCACCACCCAGAAGACTGCCTCCAACATGCGCGACCCCGCCTCGACCATGACTTTGATTGACTCCATCTTCTCCAACGAGTACAGACTCATCTACCTTATGTTCTTTGGCAACTCTCTTGCCGGACTTGTGTTCCTCTCCCGCCTCGCGACCATTGTTGTAGACATCTTTGACAAGCTCCCTGCTACTGGTGCCACCATTGTCTCGATCAACGGTGGATTCAACTTGGCTGGTCGTCTCTTCTTTGCCACCGCTTCTGACAAAATTGGCCGCAAGACCAGCTACATCATCATGCTGGTCGTCCAGGTCGTTGTCCTCGCTACCCTCCCCACCATCATGGAAAACAAGAACTACCCAGCCTTCTTGGCCGCGATCTGGATGTTGACTGCCTGCTACGGTGGTGGATTCGGTTGTATCCCTGCCTTCTTGTGTGACATGTTCGGTCCCTCCAACATTGGAGCCTTGCACGGAATTATCCTGACTGCCTGGGCCATTGCCGGTGTCGGTGGTGGATTGCTCTTTACCAAGATCTACAACGATCTTGTCGGCGGCGGCGGTTACACTGTCAAGGACGTGTGGATCTACGCCATCAACTTTTACTGGATTCTTGCGATTGCCAGTGTTGGTTTCTTGATCATTGGCTTTGTCAAGACCACGATCCGCGACCGTTTGATGCCCAAGCGCGAGGGCGAATTCTCGCGCCTGCGCGTCTTTGGCCGCATCATCCGCTTGGGCTCCTTTGGTGTTGAGTTTGTGAGCAAGGACAAGGAGGAGGCCGAGTGGTCCGCCTTTGTCAACTCGCGCTCGTCCCCAGACACGCTCCAGGAGGTCGATTCGCGCATGCACCGCGATGGAAAGGCCGAGTTGGACGAGCTGAAAATGTAATATAGACACCACCCCCTCTTCTCCTCGTTCACCTATCTTCTCCCCACTCTTTTTTTCTCGAGCCTTTTGCAAACACACAAAGGTTCCATATTTTTGTATATCACCATTTACCCTTTCAAAATAAACCACAAAAATAATTATAATTCCAACAAGGGGCAAGGAGAGGAAAGAGTGCCAGGAATGTCCCGAGGCAGTACTCATGTGCATGATGTTCCAAGGGAGGAGGATTCATATATATGCGACAAAAAGGAGATGGGTCATTGATACGTAGGGTTACATATTCCAGCCTGGCCCAGAAATCAGCCAGTTTCTTTCGCAATCCTCTTGTGCGTTCAGTTCAAAATAAAGAAGGAAAGAAAGAGACCGATCCACAGGCGACATTTTGTCTCGTACAAGTGAGAAGGTACACAGTAGTCTCGCAACCAGACTACGTACATAGGATCTCTTAATTAAGGGTTAACCATTCCACTTCATGTGAGTCAAGTGGCACAAAAACCCAAAGACAGCCTTTTTTTTTTTTTTTTTTTAACGAGAGTGCCTGGAGGGCATGAGGATTTATTCCATTATAGAGGACCAAGGTTATGGCCCAGAATTATCTCTCGTAATTGCAACTATAAAGGTAAACAGGTGTTCCTGAAAGGAGCCCGAGGCAAAGTCGTAACAATGCGACGGACTAAGTAATCCTTTGACCATAGCCTTCCTAACACTTGAATGGCGTCAAACCATATAATATGGGTCCTGTTCTCAATGTGACTTCGTTGCGCTGTACTGCGTCTGTAAAGCCCGAACTCTCTCAACAATCTGTCCTTGGGAGCGTGATTGAAGAGAGAGATCAGGCCCAGGGAGATCCTGCAGCTGACTGGTTTGAAGCTGGCTTGGATGCTGTACTAAATATTAGAGTTTTTGACGACTCCGCGGCTTGTGTGTTTCCTTTTTCTCCCGCAGATCTCTGGCTTGGCTGCGGACTTGGCTGGTTTTCCTTGCTTGGAGGATGCCCTTCGAGGCCTGGAAGTTCTTGCTCACTCGGGAGTGAGGGGGAATCCAAATCGGGTCTTGCCCTGTCTCAGGGAAGGGGAGGCGAGCGGCAGGGGGCAGGGGACCAACCCACCAGGTTTGGGCCGGCGTAGATGCAGACCGGGCAGTACCGATGTGGCACACTCGAGAGCGGATATGAACCTTCTTGTTGGGTAAAACCCCTTGCTGAAAAAACCTTCTCCGGGGCTACAAATAGCCCCAGACCTCGCGCCTAGTGCGAGGAGCCATACGTGAAGCAAAACTATCGCTTCATCCCTGGACTGAACCAGAGGCCTATCGCATGTTAGGCAAGAACTTGTCGGCAAAGCCAGTGGGATCTCAAGCCCAAACCCAAAGACAGCCTTTTTCAATCATTTTTTTCCATGGACTGTCAAAG
Organism: Podila verticillata NRRL 6337; assembly: GCA_000739165.1. Lineage (NCBI taxonomy): Eukaryota > Fungi > Mortierellomycota > Mortierellomycetes > Mortierellales > Mortierellaceae > Podila > Podila verticillata. The sequence continues at coordinate 1,163,320 of KN042418.1, forward strand.
TTTGAGTGCCATGACATGTATATTAGAAAAGTGACCCTGACTCTTCAAATATGAGCTAGAAAAACAACAAATATCAAATCGTGTTCACTCAGTCTCTGATTGGCTGTTCGATTGTCTGACTCTCTTGTCTGCAGTCACAGAGCACGGTTCTGGTACGGAAATCCGGTACTCCGGGCTCCGATTCCAGGTTGAAGCGTGACGGTCTGCTGGCCCAATGGAAAGGCGTCTGACTACGAATCAGGAGATTGCAGGTTCGACCCCTGCGTAGATCAAAAGCTTCATTTTTGCCACTCTGCAGAGCCACGCTGGAAAAGGGCTTCTTGGGAACATGGGACACCTTTTTCTTTTGTCTTCCACGCCAATGAGTGGCCAGTTGGGGCTATGGCGTGATGGATGATGTAGGGAAACGATGCTTTCGGGTGTAGATCAGAAGGCAACTCTTTTATTTTTGTTACCTGCGTTGCTTTCGGAAACCTTCTTCAGGCTGCATCGTTAGTTGTTGACATCAGATGATGGCCGGGAGCCACGGAAGCAAGAACCGATCGAGACAAGGAAAGCAAAGAGGCTTTGCCATGTTGTCAGTTTTCGAGTTATCCTTTCCATCTTTGGCAACTCAGTCTAATCGCAATTGCACGGTTAGTATGTTACAAATATCGAGAATAGAAGTTGCTCCTGAGGAAAAGGAAAGGATGTTGGTCGATTGGGGTTTCGGGGTGCTCAAAAAACTATTTTATTCTCCTTTGCGCGGGGGTGTAAGTGCAAAGACGAGAGAGAGTGAAAGAGAAAAGAGAGACAAATAAGATTTTGGCATGGTTTCTCACTCCTCTCCCTCTCGCTGTTTCTCTGTCCTACACAAAATTAGGCGGAGAATTCTGAGGCAATGAGAACCTAGAGAAAAGACGCCATCGGTGAACGGGATGTTATCAGTTTTGTGCGAAGGTGGGCCACGTTGAGTTGCGCCGCCATTATTTCAGTAGTCAATCACTTACTGTTATTCTTCTTAACCGCGAGAGAACTTGACAAAAAACGAGGGGCGCAAAGACAACATGGGACAATGCGTTGTTCACTTTTGGCCGTTTTCTTGTTGTTTAGTTTGTTTGTTTGATTGTTGCTTGCAATTCTATTCCATGATGATGACGCCAAAAGCGAAACCACATCCTTGCCATTGAACTAGGAACCTGATGAAGAGAGAGAAAAAATCTCCTTAGAACGGCGTGTATTTGTTGACGACAGGATTGACATCTGCCATCTATGCTGCTCGTTGCCTTCTTGGACAATTGTCCACATGGTACGGAAGACTGCCAAGTTCGCCTTGTTGCACACAAACAACACCGAGAAAAGAAAAAAGTTACGGCAATTCGTCATCCACGTCTTGACTGCGAAGCAGCCTCCAAGTTGAGCTTCCAACTGCAGAATTGAGTGGAGTTCAGAAAGACCTCCATTGATGATGTGCTTCTGCTTCGGATATTAATCGAGCAACCAACAAAAAAAGTGGAGGGAGGCGGCAAAGACGAGAGCAAGGAAACGAAGCAATGAGGGCCAATGGTCGATATTGTGCAATGGTACATATCATAAGCAGCAGGATTGACGCCATTTTCTGTGTGCCTCGAGAGTTGAAAAGTAGGAAGGTACAGGGCTCGTTTACATGGTCCAAACAGCAACAGTAACTACACAGTCGTGTGTTTGTTGCTTTTTTTTTTTTTTTTTTTTTTTTTTTTTTTTTTTTTTTTCTCTCGTTCGTCTCTTGGGAGCAACGAGAGGTGCTCATTGGATACCCACAGCAGAGGCCTCCTCCTTCTCCGCAGATTCAAACAAAGCGAACAACATCTGGAAGACCGAAACACATGTATCGCTCACAGTGTGTGTGCCTCGGGAAGTGCTGTCTCTCTCCCTCCCTCTTTTCTCAATATGTGCGCAAGGTGGGTTGACAAATACACAATCAATACGATCAGTTCTTTAGCCAAAGTGATCATACCGCTTTCTTGTGCTTGTCGAGTGGAAGAAGAAGAGAGATACCGGCTTCATCCTCCGTTCCTTCGTCTAGTATTCAATATTCAGGCACACATACTCAGAGAAAAAAAAAGCGTCTTTTTCATCGTGCTCCTGTGGATCGTTCTTCCCCGTTCATCCTTCAAAGTCAGCACACTCTCCACTCTCCACTCGCCCATCCGCGCACGAAATGACAAATTCACCTTTCTGACGATTTCACACACCATCGATTGCTTCCTTACTATCAGCCCAGACGCTCATCGCCTCATAGGGCCCACAAACCCATTTAAATACGAAGGGCAGTAGCGACTTTTGTTTTATTCCTCGTCCAATTCTCTTGTTCCTTATTTCTCACACCACCTCATCCCTTTCGTCCATCCACCTACCCTTTTCCTCCTTTCTTCGGACCACCCGAAAAGTTCTCTTTTCTTTTCTGTTTACATCTTTACTCTCGCTCCAATACACACACATACACAATGTCAACCAACACCGGATCCACACTGGATCACAACGAAAAGTCTCAGCACTTCCAGAACCCAGAGGATGACCCCGTCGCCCCTGTTCCTCACTATCCTGGCGAGAAGAGCGAAGTCAAGGGCGAACTTGAGAATGATGCTGGCTCCTTGGAGGACGAGGAGGTCGAAGAGTCCATTCGCCTGGTTCCTAAGATTGTGCGCGAACTTGTCTCCATGGACGACGACCCCACTCTCCCCACCGTCACTTTTCGGTAGGTCTTCTTGTCGTCCGCGTGCATTGAAACACTCTGAACAAGCCAACCAAATGCTTAACTTTGTGTGTTGCCCCTGGCCTTTGCCCTCGAATCTTGTTTGCTTGTTTGTTATCAAATCAGCGTTCACCACCTTTCCCCACGCTAATCCACAGTCTCGCTCTCTATTTATTCGCCCTCCAACCAGCTACTTCCTCTTGAGTTTCATCTTCATTGCTCTCGGTGCCGTGATCTCGCAGATCGCCTGGTTCCGAACCACGTCTGCTTCGTACTCCATGTTCTTTGTCCAGATCATGTCCTTCTGGCTTGGTAACTTCCTAGCCCGTGTCTTACCCGCCAAGGAGATCAACTTGTATTTCTTCAAGTTCAACCTCAACCCTGGTCCCTTCTCCATCAAGGAGCACGTTCTCATCACTCTTGCGTAAGTCGGCCTTCATGATCTCCACTCCTTTTTCTCGGAGCAAGAAGCACTGTTATTTACAAGTAACTTCATTTCTATAGTGCGAGCGCTGGTGCTACCTCCAACTTGGGAGAGATTATTGTTTCTGTCAAAGACATCTTTTACCATGAGCAGATGCACCCCATTGCTGCCATCTTCCTCATGTGGGTATGTACTTTTCTATCTGCTCAAAGAAGCCAAAAATGCACACCTGAAAATCCCGAGATCATATGCACCATGCATGCACCTGCACAGTCCATCAGCCCGTTTGCTAACATCTTATCTTTATCGTGCCCTTATTTTTTGTAAACCTTCACGCAGGCCACCATCTGGACTGGTTACTCCTTCGCCGCCATTGGCCGCAGTTTCTTGCTCTACGACCCTGACCTGATCTGGCCCTCTGCCCTGATGCAGACTGCCCTGTACCGCACCCTCCGCGGCGAGAACCACAGCCTGGACATCTCCAAGAAGCAGATCCGCGTCTTTTGGTATGTCTTGATCGGTGTCTTCTTCTGGTCCTTCCTGCCCGAGTACGCCTTCCCCTTCACCTCGTCCCTGGCCATCCTCTGCTGGTTTGCTCCCCGCAACGACACCATCAAGTTTGTGGGCAGTGGTCTGGGCGGCATGGGAGTCCTCAACTTTACCCTCTCATGGTCCAATGTTACTTCCAGCATCATGGTCTCCCCTTGGTGGACCCAGGTGATCAGCTTTGTGGCCTTTGTTGTCTCTGTCTGGGTCCTGGTCCCCATCTCCTACTTCACCGGCGTATGGAACGGCAGACAGTTTCCCATCATGTCCAACCGTCTCTTCATGGCTAACGGCACCCGCTACCCCTTCCGCGATCTCACCATCGGCGGCCACTTTAACGAGACCCGTTTCGACGAGCTGGGTAACGTCTACATGTCGACTTACAACCTCTGGGGCATCTTCTTTGGCTATGCTACTTTCTTGTCCGCTTTTGTCCAGATCTTCTTGTTTGGACGTAAAAAGATTTGGTCGACCATCCAGCTCCTCCGCCAGAAGAAGCGTCATGGCTTCAAAGATCGCCTCAACGTCCTTATGGCCCAGTACGACGAGGTACCCATGTGGTGGTATGTCGTCCTCTTTCTCTGCTGCTTCACCACCATGATCATCCTCATCTTCACCCAGGACCTGTACCTGCCCTGGTGGACCTACGTCGTCGGTGTCGTCCTCGGCGCTCTCACTGTCGTGCCCATGGGTTTCATTTACGCCGTCTCTGCCTACCAAGTCAGCACGGGAACCTGGAACGAGTTGATTTACGGATACATGGCCCCTGGTACCCATCCCGTTGGCTCTTTGGTCTACCGTGTTGTTGCCGGACAGTGCTGGTACCGTGCCCAGAGTATCTTGCAGGATCAGAAGATTGGCCACTACATGAAGATCAGCCCTCGCGCCACCTTCCTCTCGCAGTTGTGGGGTAACTTGATTGGTGTGCCAATCAACTACGCCGTCATCCGCTGGGTCATTGATACCAAGCGCCCTTACCTCGACGGCACTGAGAACGACCCCCTGAAGCAGTGGACCGGTCAAGCCCCCCAGAGCTACCTGAACCAGGGTATCCAGTACGGCACTGTCGGTCCCACCCGTCTCTTCCAGGACGCCATCTACGGCCCTCTCCGCTGGGGTTTCTTGCTCGGTGTTGCTGCCCCTGTGTTCATTTATCTGTTGCACAAGCGCTTCCCCCGCGCCAAGTTCAACCTGTGGCACAGCACCATCTTTTTCTCATGCATGGAGAACTTTTACGGAAACGTGTCGACCGGCCCCCTGTCGTCGTTCATTGGCGGGTTCTTCTGTATGTTCTACTTTTACCGGTACAAGCACGCCTTCTGGGTCAAGTACAACTACATTGTCGGCGCAGCTGCTGACACGGGTCTGTCGCTGGCAATCCTGGCGATTTTTATCATCTTTGGCTCGGGCAAGATCATTGAGATGCCCAACTGGTGGGGCAACAACGCGGACTCGGTCGAGCGGTGCTTCGGATCTGGCGACGCCTAAACGAGGGCCAACACCGCGTTGTTTATTTCATCCTTGAGCACAAAGTGATCGGGAGGGTAGACGGCCATTCAGCTGAAGCATTCACAGGTCTACCTCACCCCAAGTCTCTTTTGTATATACGCACACTATATCCATAATTACATTTCGCATAATACAATCATCATAATCGAAAGGTCTTCATGAGCTTGACATAAGTATGAACGAGCATTGATATTGAGTGAAAGAAAAAAAATAATACACGCGCTTTGTCGATGGAGCGACTCTGCAGAGAAAAAAACGAAATGAAAAAGTATGAGATGCAAACTAAGGGTAGGGAGGTAGGGAGAGGAACAAAGAACAACTAACGGTCTACATATATTTAGTCAGAGTCAGAGTCAGCCTTCTTGCTCTTCTTCTCCTTCTTCTCCTTC
>KN042418.1:1169370-1245913 GCA_000739165.1 Podila verticillata NRRL 6337
CTCAATGCGGACTCGTAGCGCACAAGACCCGGGATCATGAGCTGGCACCGTAGCAGATGGCGTTGACGGCGCTCGTGTGTTGACAACGACACGCTTGTAGGTGGTCAAGAGGGTCTCGAGAGGGCGAACGACCTTGCGGAGGTAGGACTCGTCCTTGGTGTTGTCGTACATCCACTGGGCATCCAGAACGTCGTGCATGGTGACGATATCATCCTCCTCGCCCATGTGTCCAGAGCGGACACGACGAAGCTCCTGCATGTGTCCACCAACGCCGAGCAACAAACCCATGTGCACACACATGGTACGCATGTAGGTACCGGCCTCGCAAGCAACCCAGAAGACGGCCAAGTGGCGGTCGTTGTCGAACTCGATCAGCTTGGACTCGTGGATAGTACGGATACGGAGCTGACGCTTGACAGCCGAGATCAGAGGAGGGCGCTGGAAGAGAGCACCGGTCAAGGTCTCGAGGGTCTGGGCGAGCTTCTTCTCGGACTCGATGGCGTCGTGGAGGCGGAGGATGCAGACGTACTCCTTACCGGCACCCTGCTGGGACTTGACCAAGCGGGTGGCGCGGTCAATGCAGACAATCAAGCATCCAGTGACCTTGGGGTCGAGGGTGCCGGAGTGACCGGTCTTCTCGACACGGAGGATGCGGCGGACCCAGGCGACGACCTCGTGGGAGGAAGGGTTGGCGGGCTTGTCCAAGTTGATGACACCGTATCTGTTTTTGTATGGGTGGGTGGATTTGAGGTGGATCGTGGGTTAGAAACTTGGCGTTGCTCAGATCCGCGTTCTTATCCTGCAGTCCACTGGATGATCTAATGTTCTCCTGCGATATCCTGTATTCCGGTGGTAATAGTTTACCTGATGTACTCGGCGAGCTCACGTCTCAAGGGAGAGCAACCGCTGGGGATAGGGGTGTAGTGACCGGTGCGGACGTTGAGCTTGTCGTAGTTCTATAATAGCAGATCGAAAGGAAGGAGAGTTAGATCCATGGGATATCTGCAATGGAGACTGGCAGGTATCATCCTGGTCGACGGCTTTGCATCCTTGAAGCGACAGTGTGCGCTTCTTACCTTCAACAACAAGGGCCAGTCGCTGGTGTTCAAGGTGGGGGTGGCAGCCTCGGGCTTGATAGCGAAATCGCCCTTGCGCTGGGCCTCTTCAATGCTGGACATGGTGAATATGTAGTGTGTGTGCGGAAATGTGATGAAAGGTGTGTGTGATGTCGAGTTCTCTGCCCTTAGTAACTGCGTCGTACGTTTATTGTCAAAGGCACAAGTGCAATCTCAGAGGGATGGGATGGTGGAAAGATGTAAATGAGCCAGCCAGGCAGGTATGCAAAGAAAAAAAAAAAAAGAAAAAGCATGCTTGTTTACTCTAAGCCACCATGATTCAAGTCACGAGACTATTGCCCACATTTTTGATTTTATATGCACTGCACCGGGCGAAGCCAAATTTGTGCCCGTACGCGCAACATATCTGGGGAAGAGCTGTAAGATAGCCAAGATGACGGCCTACAAAGGGATGGGGCTTAGCATGTCCGTTGCGTGAATTACGTAGCCATACAGTAATACATGCAGGCGATGTGCTACAAACTATCGACACGATATGTTTTTCCTCTAGTCGTAGGGCATTTTCGATGGTCGCCAATACCTCCGCGCAGTATATTGCTCTGGGGTGACAGAAAATGAAAGAAAACGTGGTAATGGCGCACATCTAAAATCTTCAAGAGAACATGCATGCTCTGGGCACCGAGTTGGTCTGTCTACTTTGCACAAAATACTCAGCCTACGTATTCAAACACAAATAAATAATATGAAAAACTGCATGTTTTTGTGGAAACAGTGAGCGAGGTGGATGAGGGCAAAGCAAGAATGAATAAAGAAAAAAGATACTCGCTATCCTTCATCTCCCTTCCTCCAAGGGAGTTTCCGATGGAATAGAAATAAGATGTCTCTTGACGCCTTTGTTGACGTTTCTTTTTTTTGCGGAGCCATCTAATATGAGCAAGTGATTCCATGGCAATCAGAGAAGAATAAGGATGAGGAGCAACCTCGAAGGTGAAAACAAAAAGAAGAAAGTAAAATGATTCCGCTCCGCGGTGCCACCAAAAAAAAACCTTCTTTCCATCCATCGATCATTCCCACAATAATGGCTCACACCCACAGTCAGTGTTGACTGTTTTTTTGTTTCCTTTCTTGCTCTCCCTCTTTTCCTGCTTTTTCATGCCCCCCGATTTTGCGTTGGCGAAGCAGAATGATATGATGCTGTCTCTTAAAGGGAGAGAATGGGAAAAAAAAAAAGGCTGGCTGGCGAAGGCGAAGACGGTCGGGTGCTGTATTAGAAGGGATTGGAGATGCAGGCTAAGTAAGAAACAGATCGAGACAGTTACTGAGTAACTAATGTCCGCTCACCCACTATCTCCACGCCTTTGGATTTGCCACGATGTTGTCATGGCAATGCTCACATTAGGATTCGGTCTTCTCTTTTGCTTTCTTCTTCTTTTCTTTGTTAGATCTGTTGTTGTTTGTCTTTTCCCTTCTTCCACTCTTCCCTTCTTCTGCGGAAAACGGATTCACCCACCCTTGCTCAGTCACTCCACACAGTCGCTCAAGACGGGTTGGGGTCCGAGGTATGTTGTGTTGATGGCCCAATTGAACTTACCATAACGCAATGAGAGCCAAGCGCCAATACTGAGCCAGTGTACACACGGTCCTTGCATAGCCTACGGCACTGTAGCCATACAATCGCCGCCTGCACTTGAGATTTAAAGTGCTCTGAAGAAAAAACTCTCTTTCACCGAACTCGACTTCACTGTTTCCTTTTAAAAAGAAAAAGAAGACAAGAAACCCTCTTCATTTCCTCAATTCTTTTAGTTTTTCTCTCATTTTTCTCTTCTTTTTGCTCACTCCACACCGATTTTCGCCTGCTTATATCACATTTTCCGACTTCGCCATACTTTTGCTTGGCCCCGCACTCACACCACACCGCACTTACACCACACCGCACTTATCGGCTATCGCCAATTGCCAATGATGAACGAAAGTGGTAGAGGAAACCATGGCCACGACCAAATCTCTTATCCAACCTCTGCCATCAGCATGCTCACTTCATCGTCCACATCCCCGTCCTTACCAGACAGCTATTCGAGCCTTGGCTTGCTCGGCATCCCACTCAACTTCCAAGCAATGGCACCTATGACAACATTTTCGCACCATGCGCCAACTATTTTGTCCTCCACCTGGATGCCTTTCCAGACCATGGCTCTGTCACCGCAGACAAGTCCACAGTACGAGCTCAACGAAGCTTGTAGTTTTCCACAGTTTCCGCAACAACATCAGCATCAACATCAGCATCAACATCAGCATCAACATCGGCATCAACATCATCAACATCATTACCAGCGTCAACCCCAATATCATCCTTTGAACCAACTGTTCCAGCAACATCACGAGTACCTAACTCAAATTCAACGACAACGGCAAGCTTCTAATTGGCCTTTTGCACCTTCAGCACCAGTGCCGCCTCAACAAACCACCTTCTCTCCTTTGGGATTCCCCTCACCGACTTACACTGATCTACAAGTTCAATTTTCGTCCAGTGCGCCGACGTCCACTTGGAATGTCCAAGAAGAACATCGCAGCCCAAAACATAGTCAAGTCCTCAGTCCTCCGTCTCTTCATCCTATGTCACCGCCCAATACCGGTTCTCCACAGTCGCTCGATTTTCTGTCACCCACGTTATCGACCATAGATATGTCATCGTCTCAGCGAGGCTCGATAGATACCGTCGATTTGTCAATACTGCAGCTTTCGATTGACGAGCACACTACCTCCACTTTCTCGCCACAGACGCCATTCGAGATCCTTCAGGCCTCTGCGAATGATAGTGGCAGAAGCTCAACCTGCATGACCATCGCCACAGCCGCACCGACCATGACGTCTCCTACGCTGTCGTATTCTTCTGGCGAAGACAAAGTCAGCCAGCCAAAACCCCAATCCAAACCCAAGTACCAGTCCTCTGTGAAAGAGAAAATCAACAAAAGACTCCGGCACAAGCAAAAGCGGAAGGAGCAGCATTTAGAGAGTGTCCTACCCTCGCACACCTATTGCAATACGAATGAGCCGTGTTGCACACCTGAGGCACGCTTGCCGTCGTCGATAGATTCATTTTCCGCCTCCACGTCGGGGTGCGTGCTCGTCCCCTGCTTTCCAGCGAAAGACGAGAACGAGTTGTTCAATGATACTCACAGCAACTCCGCTCCAGGAACGAGCATTGACCCCACTCGCAGCCCATCCTCCGAGCCATCCTTGCCACCACCCTCTCCATCTCCACCACCTGCGTCATCCACTTCTTCATCCTCACAGCCTCTAAAGTTCGTGTGCGAGTACTGCGACCGGGCCTTTGAGCGGCAATACAACCTCAACGCCCACATCCGTACGCACACGGACGACCGCATCCATGGCTGCGACATCTGCAGCAAGACCTTCTTGCGGCCGTACGACCTGTCGCGGCACCAACGCATCCACAACAACGTCCGACCGTACACCTGCCAGCTATGTGAGCGAGTGTTTATCAGGAACGATGCGATCTGGCGCCATTACAGAAGTAGCCATGCTGACCACCCGGACGTGCCAGTGTCGAGGCTGGAAAGGCGCAAAGTCGCAGAGTCCACCATAAAAAGAATGACAGGGTAGAAAAATAAAAAAAGTGTGTTCTTAAAAAAGGTGTAAACTTTTCTTCTTTGGTGTTTGTCGGGCATGCCCAGCTCATCCGGGTTTCATGCCCAGGCTACTGATAATGAAGAAAAACCTGAGGGTGCTAACAAACATAAAAACGTTTTCGTCAGCAGTCTTCGTTATACATCTTGGAGCGCAAATCAGTCAAAATAAGTGTTTTTTTCCTCATCTCACGAGCTTGGCAAAAGGACAGAAAGAAAGAAAGAAAAAGGTTAAATGTGGCAGTGCTAAAAAGATCGGGCGAAGGCAATACATCCCGACAAGAGTGAGGTTGGGTCTCTTGGCACCACTCACGGAACCCAAAGATCTATGAAGGTTTGGGTAAAACATCTCAATATCCGCTAAGCGGAGCAAAATATGGGCTATCAGAGGACGTATAAGAAGCAACGACACACGACACTGTCTTACTCCCAGCTATCTTTCACATATACATATAGCAGACAAAAGACAAAAGACGAATGCCAGTGACCTCCCTTTGACGATGCCATTTTCTTCAAAAAGTTGAAAAAAAACAAACAAAAAAGCCCACTAGAAAACTCTAACAACATAAATAAATTTTACAATTTTATTCTTTAAACTGTGGCCCTTGCGCTTCGCCATTCTGAGCTCTCGTCCAATCGCTTCATGACCCCCTCGCGCTCATGGACGTATCGGCGGTTACGTTGCTCGACCGAGATCTTCTCCAGCGGGTCTCGATCGCTCGGGTAGGCAGGAGAAGGTTCCGCCGAGTCGGTTCCTCCGGATGGATAAGGGGTGTAGGCGCTGTAGCCACGGGAATGGCCATATCCCCTAAAAACGATTAGTCGAGAGCAACAAAAAAACCACTTTCAGTAAGACTATCATCATAATTATATACCATCGGACGGGTAGTCAACGTATTCTTACATGTAGTCAGAAGAGCCATAATATGGCTTGGGCTCGTATTGAGCTCGGCCCCAGGACAAACGCATCCGGGACATACCAATCTGGTAACCGTTCAGCTGGTTGATGGCCATCTCTGCGCTCGCACGGTGGACAAACTGCACGAACCCGCACCCTTTTCCCGGGGGGATCTTGACATACGAGATGTCGCCATACGCCGCAAACACACCTCGGAGCTCTTCCTCGTGCACGATACTGGTCAGTCCACCGATAAAGACCGTAGTGTTGTTGGGGTCCGAAAACTGATTGTAAGCATCCTGTTGTTGTTGGTGTTGCTGCGGAGTGGTGGGCTGAACCGGTGAGGCGAAGCCATAGCCTGCACCAGCAGATGCAGGTCCAGCGGCACCCACAGCATTAGCAGCATTGACATTGACGGCGCTCAGGTTCGTTTTGGGTTTGGGTGTTGCGACCGAGAGGCGCATGGGGCGACTTCCACAGTACACGCCCTGGAGTTCTTCAATCGACCGGAGTTGTTCGCTCTCGTCACCAAAGCGGATAAAGCCGTATCCACGCGATTGTCCTGTGGTGGGGTCGGTCATGATCTTCGCAGACCGGACACTTGTATAGGCAGCTTGGAATGTTGTCTAACGAAAGAAAGTCCAACGACGAAAAGAGATGTAGATCTGGTTTAGAGAGGGGGCATATTTCCACGTAGAAAAGTTGCTGAGTTGATGAGGTCTTGAGGGTGGACATACCAGAAGCATATAGTCTGTCACTTCTGGGGACAAGTCGCCAACAAAGACTGAGAACTCGGATCCGATGGCACCTCCAGATGCTGGGTTCCCACCAGAAGCCCAGTTCAGTTTAAAGGTTTTGTCCGTTCCTGGAATCACTGTGCCGTTGAGTGTCCCGATTGCGCCGGTGGCGGCCTCAGGGCTGACCAGATCTACAAAGCAATATCCAGCATTCACTCTGGAGTAGAGGATATGTACATAAAGTGAGTATTGCCAGATCGACTTGTGAGGATAAACGCGACGTATACCCCATTTATGATAAGTGAAGGGAAATAGCGAATGAAGTAAATACCCGGTGAATTTGTCACGGATCATTTTGACAGATACTTGGTGGCCTGCGCTATAGAATGCTGCCCTAATCCAGTTCTCGTCCATCCATGGCTCAAGCTCGCCCATCCTAGTTTTTTTTTTTTTTTTTTTGAAATGTTGAGGTAAAGGGTTAATGAGGCTGCCGGCGTCCGAGGAACTAGAGAGGACAATCCGTCCTTACCACAGCGATGCCGCGCGGGGGTCCATGGAGTAGCCAGCATGTTGTTGCTGGAGTTGCATCGCATGCGGATCGTAGTATGCCATGTCGAAATTTATTGAATGAGGATCAGTTTGTCGAGTAAGGTTTTCGGCGGAGGTTTCGTGGGTCTTGTAATTTTATTTTTTGCCACGAAATATTTAGGCGAGCTTGAAAAGAGAACGCGATGCTGATTCAATGAGTGATGTGAATAGGCGAGAACAAGAAGGAGACCCAAAAAAAATGGGTCACTGTCCCTGAATTCAGCAGCCTATGGGTATGGATAAATTTATGCTCGTTTCGCAGTTTCGTGCCGTTCAACAGCATAGGGCAGATCCTTGGGCAGCTTTATTACGCCATCATAACACCGCTGGCAGCGAGCGGTCGAGGCGGATACATATCTGTCATCATACCGGACTGTTGACTATAACGGACGGTCGGGTTGGATGCTCCGCCATCTTTAATCCGCTCCAGCTCTATTACGTGTATGAAAGACGCATATTCGATTAGTCCATGATACACGAGCTCTTGGCCAGTCCAAAGGCAAAAAGCATCCAGCATCCTCCTGAACTTGCCTGCTTCAACATGGACAGGGCGCATGTATTCCAGAAGTGCTCTCTTGGCCTTAGGTTGCTCCATGTCTAGAGATCTAGCTTCGTTCAAAGCAATTTGTACCGATGTATATCGCTCTTTCTCGTCCTCGGAACGCCCTATTGAAAAGAGATCCAGCATCTGATAACTGAAGTCTGTTTTGACAAAAAAGAGAATTGTGCGATTGTCAGTATCCACAGTCATCAATCAACAAGCATTCCAGTGTTGCGGAACAAACTGTACCTTCGAGGTCAACGGACCGAACTTTCAGAACCTTCATCCAGGGCTCGCCATAGATGTGCTCTTTCAATGGCTCTTCCAGCAACTTTGACGCCAAGTAGATCGATGCTGCCGCTATCGTGTGTGGTGGATATTCCAGGCAGACTCCAATTTTGTAACTAGTACATGAAAATATAGAGGGATAAAATCAGCCTTCAGTAAGCGAACAGCAAGCCCCTCGCAAAGATAAAAAGCTCACCTATCACGGGCAATGTTCCACGCTTGCCGGGCAACACTTTTTGACGCTATTTTCAATGAGCACAGAAAAACGTTGGTCAGAGTTTTGCCTCATCTATCAGAACACACTGCGCAAAACCAAAGTCTCCTGTAGTACCATTGAGCATCTTTGTGAACTTGATCACGTATTTGTACGGGTGGATGATCCTGAAATCGAAGCATATTGATTCCAGTACCATCTTTTCGTACGCCAACACCCGTTTCCGTTGCTCGTCTCCTTCCTATTAATACATTACAGTAAAAAGATCCCATATCTCCTCAGTCAGTGTCATCCATGTATGCTTCCTGTCAATACAGTTTAAATATTCCAGTATTTCTCTCAGACCTTGCTCTCCGAATCCCAGTCGGATGCGTTTGGATAGCGGTAGTAGTAGGTCGCGATCATGATGTCCTTTAACTTCTTGATCGTGTCCTCGACCTTGCATGAAACGAATAGACAAGCCATCACAACCTAAAAACACGGATCCATGAGACAGAGTTAATCCTCCAGATAAAAATATGATCTGACTTTTGCGCCCCATTCTCCTTTGACCATGTTTCTGCGCTTCCTGGCTCACCTCGTTTCCCGAGTCCTGAACCGAATGGAACATGAAAAATCTATGCAGAAGCAGTTGCGCCGTGCTGATGGTATGTTGAGGACTAGTTTGTCAAATGATAAAAGAAGAGGTTTCTGCCAATTATTAGGATCCTGATTCAAAAGGTCTCAAATAGGTCGAAGCTGCGATCCACCCTTTTTGCTTTTCTCTTGAGGAAAACAAAAAGCTTACAAGCCTATTTTCTTTCCAATGGCGGTAATGACTTCACAGGATTCTCTGCGGATATTCGCCTGCCGATAGAGGGTGACACCCGGATGCCGTGTCGAGTATACGATAGCCTGCTCCTGCTTGCTGTAATAGGTCCTGGAGACGCGGTTGATAGAGTTCAGAGTATGCTGGTTGGCGGGCTCCATGGATCGCTGTGCCATGTCCAGAGGCACCATGGTGGGTGGTAATGGAGGTGGTGGTGGCGGAGGTGGGGGAGGAGGAGGCGGTGGCCCTGTTCCTGTGGTATGTATGGCTACTGACATGTGTGTGTTTGGACTGGCGGATGTGGGTCGACTCGGGGAATACATCCTTCGATTGAGCTGTTGGTTGGGCGAGGCGAAAAAAGCATTCAGCATGGAGCAGTTTGGACTGTTTTAAATTACCCTTAAGAAAATTGACCTTTTCAAATTTTAGTGGCGCCAACACAGAGGGACCGTAGGCGGGGTGAGGCAATGGTCCACAAAAGATAACAGCACAAGAAATGCAGCAGAACACAGCAATTGTGCAGCATTATCGTGAAAATTTATTGCAACAAAAGGCGAAGGGAGTTCGCTGCCTGCGATCTGTCGATGGCTTGGTTGTATGTGTCTGTATAAAGCGTATCTTTCGTGTTAACAGGAGAGGCCAAGCTGCTGTTGTGTCACGAAGTACCAGTCTCTAGACTAGTCTACCAGCATTTGGCCCACATATGAATTTCTACGTAGATTTGTTGTCCATGGTGTAAGCCGATCCAAAAAAAAAAAAAAAAAGAAATCAAGTTTGATTATTGAGCGCTTTAAATATGTTAGCCGAGGAGATAAATTCAACGTTAGTAAGAATTTGATGGCGGGCTTCCAGTGTGTGCATGCTAATCATTTGACTGTATGGATCACGGGCAGCAAATTGTATATCAAGAAGGGTACCCTCCCCAACGAGAGCACTCAGCACACACATATACCCTCAAACAAACCAACGTTGGGAAACATCATCCCACTTGAGTTGTAGCCAATGACCGCGCTGCGATGGGTCCAAGCATGCCTCAGCTTTTGTCGAGGACACGAGGGAAAATGATTGTTTTGGTGGCACAAAGACAAATATCTCGGTTGCTTGGGAGGCAGGTTTGTCAACAACGCGAATTAGAGTGCCCTAACCGTGGTGTTGCAGAAAGAGAGGGGGGTGCGTGCAACCGAGCAAAGCTTTGATTTACACTAAATAAAATAATAAAGATCGATCAATCGATCAGTAATCCATTGGGATTGGGACAATACCCCTTCCACCGCTTGCACCCCCTCACGTTTGAAAGGTTGCCCATGGGTTGCTGTCAAAATAACAAGAGACATCGATGACAGACTCGACTCTGACATATACTCTTCGTAAAGTAAACCGCGACTGGCATGCATATTCGTCTCAGAGCGGAGTAATCGACTACCCAGGGGCTCGATGTGGAGGAGTGTCTTCGACGTTTCTGTTTTTTCTTGGGAGCACTTTTTCTCTCCAACCCACGGTTGAGCTTGGAATGGAAAGGGACGCACATGTACCTTTTTTTCTTGTTTTCACAAGAGAACAAGGGACTGAGTGCGAAACACATGTGTTGGGCGCCAGGTTTAATTTCGACCCGCAGGTACCACTTTGCACCTGAGTGTGAGTGTGAGTGTGAGTGTGCGTGTGCGCGTGTCAATGGTCGATCTTTACTTTTTTTTTATATTGTCGCCATCGTATCATTCGTATGAGTTCTCGTCTTGGCTCATGATTGTGTGTTTGCGCTGCGAAACGTCAAGTCCACCCTCTTGGCCATGTCTTCGAGGAAGGAAGACAGTGAAGAACGGTGCTGTTGGATGACAAAGCACGACTCGCTCGCTTCACTCTTAGCCATAAAAGAAGGGGGAAAAGAGACAGGATAATGTGGTCTGCTCACCTTACTTGCTCGCCCTACTCGCTCACCCACCCAGACTCCAGGTCCGTCGGTCTATGGCTACTCGTGCCCTTGATCTCTTTCGTCCATGTCCTACTTGTCAACGTCGATCGCATCCCCTTTTCCTTTTCCTCTATCCATCTCTTCTCACCCTTGCTTCAAGCCTTTTTATCTTTTTGGCCTTGCATATGTCGCCGTGAGGCCCCCTCCTCTCCCTTCGTCTTCACGATTCTGCATGTCTCTTTTCCTTGATTAGAAGACGAGAACGAACGGAACAACAGTGCCCTTGCCGAACCATATCTTTCTTTCTCTTTTTTTTTTGTTTGAGTTGTAGTTGCGTGTGTGTGTGTGTGTGTATGTGTGTGAGAGCAACACCCTTGGAATCCACTTGTCATCATCCCTTTCGCATTCTTCCGTCTGCCAAGCAGTAAGTAGGAGGAGGCGTGGATGATAATGGATGGGGTCGATGGTATTGATAGAGTAAAGTAGAGAGTCCTGTATTAGTTCAATATGCACTACTTACAGGATGGTACCATTTACTTGCCGGGTTGTATACTCTGTGTACACACACATGGGGTCTCCGACGAGGCACTAAGTACAGACAGTATCTCTGTGCAGTTTAGTACAGCATATCTCGTTACCACTGTCTCCATGCCCAATGTTTGTCCCATGCTCACCGCTCTCCTCTCCGTTTTCTGTTCTCTGTTCTCTGTTCTCTCTTCTCTCTTATGAATAGGTCTTCCCTGTCTATCCTCCCTCTCTTTTTTTCTTCTCCTTCTTCAGATTCATCTCGATTCTCTTCCTCCATCACTCATCGCTCCACCCTCCATTCTTCACATTCCTTCCTGTCCACTCATTCACCGCCTAATATTTTATCTTCCTCTTTCCTTGAGTGCACTTTCACCTCACCTCCTTCTCTCTCTCTCTGCCTCTCGCCGGTTCCGTTCTTCTCCCTTCCACCAGCGCACACATTTCACCCACAGACTCCGTCAAAACACACTTCCTTCGTACCTGAGCTCTCTTTTGTCTCTTACAGAAATCATGCGCATCTCATATTGGCCGTCTCTGGCCTCCGTGGGATTGATGGTCATGACTACCATGGTCTCTGGCCAGGTCACGACCACCACCACCACGACCGTGACAGCAACAGCGACGGCTACGGTTGCTCCTACTGGAACCCCTCCACCTCTATGCATTCCTGCATACGACTGCTCTTCAAGTCCCAAGGTAATGAACAGAGAAGAGAGATAGACAGCCGAGACCTCGCTGTGGCCCTTGATTTGCTCTTCCTTTGCACAATATTTCCTTGGTATCTAATCGAGCGAGCGATCCTTCTTTCCTTGTTTTTGACACATTTTCAGGGCTGCCTGAACAACGGTGTGTGCGGGGGTAAAACATGCCAGTGCATGCCTGGATTTGGCGGCAACGACTGCAGTCTGTTGTCATGCGGATCGCCACTGACTGACGTCTCACAGCGAGCCACCGTGCCGGCGGGCCAATCGTGCGCATCAAAGTGTGATGCTGGATTCGGCGGATTCAACTGCAACAGTAAGTACATAAACACAAAGAGAGCGGAGGGTGTTGTTGCACAAATCCGGTGTACAGGTGTTCAATAGCAAAGGTAAAACAATGAGGAAACACTAACTGCTGTGGCGTGTTTTGTATTGTTATCGTTCCTCCTCCATCGCGCTTGCGCAAAAAAAACAACAACCTACAACTTCTAGTCTGCGAAACTGACGATGCCTGTTCATCGAAACCAGCATCGCGTACTTCATTCTTGGGCGGCGAAAGCATGGTCTGCAACAAGAAGCCACAGGCCTTCTACAACTCCTTCATGAGCTGTGCAGTCAACGCTCCGGAACTGACAGGATTCTTCCCTGGAAACTACACCTTGACCCTCGACCTCGACGTGAAGAACACGACCGTGAGCGCTCAGCTCTGGTTGGGCCAGGCTGAACAGTTCTTTTGTAACGCCCCCAGCTGCGCTTTGGTCACCGTGAACGACAACGGCGTGATTAAGACAAAGTGGGACTGCCCTACGCTGACCTGCAACTGCATTGAGCCAACTGTTATGTGTGGAGGTGTCGCTGGACCAGTTATCACCCTCGGCAACACGATCAACGCTCTCAAGGGACCCTTCTCGCTCACCTGCCCTCAAGGCAGCAAGGAGTGTGACTTTTACATTGCTGATCTGGATGGATTCTTCCCCACTGGACTCAAGATGGTTGACTGCGACCTCGGCGAATGTGTCTTCCCATCTGAGATCGATGACTCTGTCACCAATGTCGACCAGAAGGCCTTGTCACCCGGTATTATTGCTTGCCTTGCCATTTTGGGAGTCGTGATTTTCTCCCTTATTGTCATCTGCTCCGTTGCCAAGCGCAGACAACTCGTCCTCAGTCGCACTCCTTACACCCTCAACACCGAAGCAGCCTCCCTCGAGTTCAAGAACGTGGGCTACACTTTGAACAAGGATGGACTCGAGATTCTCAAGGGTATTTCCGGATCTGCTCCCGCTGGCGCTGTGTTGGCTGTTATGGGTCCCTCTGGTGCTGGTAAATCAACTCTGGTGGATATTTTGGCAGGAAAGAACAAGGGCGGCAAGGTCTCAGGACAGATTCTTTTGAACGGAAAGCAGGTCCACCTAAGCGAGATCCGCCGTGCTGTTGGATATGTTGATCAGGAGGATACCTTGCCTCCTACCCAGACAGTGTACGAAGCTGTCTTGTTCTCGGCCATGATGCGTTTGCCCGAGGCCATGCCCATCTTCCGTGTACACGAGCGCGTTGCCGAGGTTATTGAGATGCTTGGACTGACCCACTGCAGCAACCGCAGGATCGGCAATGTCACCACCCGTGGAATCTCTGGAGGAGAGAAGCGCCGTGTCTCGATCGCCCTGGAATTGATCACCCGCCCACCAATTCTGATTCTGGACGAGCCCACCTCCGGTCTGGATTCTTACAGTGCCCACATGGTTGTTGAGCAGCTCTGCAAGCTCGCTCAGAGCAAGACGACCACTGTTATTCTGACCATTCACCAGCCTCGATCCGATATCTTTGCCATGTTCGACCATACTCTTGTTGTCAGTAAGGGAGAAGCCCTGTACTTTGGACCCACCAACACTGCTGCCGACTACTTCAACCGCCGCGGGCTTGTGTGCCCCACCAACTACAATATTGCCGACTACTTGTTGGATATTGCCATGGACCAGGAACTTGTCGCTAAAGCCAAGAGTTATAGCGGAACTGACGACGAGAAGGTTGCCCGCGCCACTGGAGCCCAGACCCATGCCGGTGGCAACGCTCTTGCCCGCCGTGGCACTGGACAAGCCAACACCAGCGAGATCACCCGTACCTCGTCCGAGGGCTCCAACGAGCGTTCCTACGAGACCTCTGTGCGCATGGAGGAGTTTGAGTCCAACTCTTCAACGGCCTCTCTGTCTGAGGGCGGCCCCGCCGGCAAGAAGAAGAAGACTGTTTACCCCACCAGTTTCCTGACCCAGCTCCGCACCATCATGAAGCGCAACCTCCAGACCCTGATCCGCGACAAGTCCCTGTTGGTTCTTCATCTGGCTGTAGCTATTGTTCTGGGAGTCTTCATTGGAGGATTGTACTTCAAGGTCGGCATGGACCTCGCTGGTTTCCAGAACCGTGCTGGTTCTCTGTTCTTTATGATGGCACTTCTCGGATTCAGCAGTATCTCGGCCCTTGGTGCCTTTACTGAGATCCGTACTTTGTACATCAAGGAGCGTTCGAATGGCTACTACCCTCCCATGCCCTTTATCATCTCAACTTTGCTGTTTGACCTGATTCCCCTGCGCATCGTCCCCTCGATCCTGATGGGCTGCATCTCGTACTGGATGATTGGCCTCAACTCGACCATCACGACCTTCTTCAAGTTCCTGCTGATCCTGGTGCTCTTTAACGTGGCCACGGCCATGTTCTGCTTGGTCGTTGCGGCTGGTGTCCGCACCACGGGTGTGGCCTCGCTTGCATCATCGATTGTGATGCTGTTCATGATGTTGTTTGGTGGATTCTTGATCAACTCGAAGCAGATCCCCAAGGCCCTGACCTGGATCCAGTACCTGTCCATGTTCAAGTACGGTTTCGAGGCTCTGGCGGTGAACGAGATTGCGACGTCGAAGCTGATTGATAATATCCAGGGCGTGGCCTTCAACGTGCCTGGATCGCTGATTCTGCAGAAGCTGTTTGGGTTCGACTTGACAGGCTACTGGCGGAGCATGATCATCCTGGTCGGGCTGAATGTGCTGATGATTGTGGTGTTCTGGTGGTTTGTGTCCTACCGTCTCAAGGAACGCAAGTAAAAAAAAAACCCCCCCACAAAAGTAATAGTAATATCCTTTTCCATCTAGTAACAACTGTAAAATAATACATTTTCTTAATACACTCATCTACCTGAACCGTCGAACAAACATCTGTACACAGAAGAGGAAGAGTGGAAGGCAGATGATACTTTAAGAGAGTACTGTAGGCTTAGTCTGATAATTAAGTCCGACATGGCAGATGTGGCTCTTTTGATCGTAGAGAAGGGAAGAAAAAAGGCGCACTATACTACGAACGTTCGTCCGGGTTGAGTTGATGAACCCTAGGAGAGTTCAACTATGTCGTTCAACTCAAACGCGTACCTAGAGCATTCCCGATCGCCATCTTCAACATATTCATTAAATAAATCAGGACAGCGGTCAAAAGGTGTTTTTGTGGGATGCCATGTCTTTTTTGTTTATTCCTTCAAGGATCCTGAAAAGAACGTGAAAAAGCAACGATGTATCCTGTGTTCCATCATAAAGCAAGGAAAAAGCGGGGATCAATGCTTTAATCGAAGAGGCCGAATCCCATATCGTCATCGGACTCCTCCTTGGCCTCCTCCTTCTTCTCCTCCTTCTTCTCCTCAGCAGCGGCAGCACCGGCAGCGGGGGCAGCGGCGGCAGCGGCACCGCCGGAAGGAACGGAAGCAAGCTTGGAGGTACCCTCAGCGATGAGCTAGAAAATGTGGTTGAAAAAATGGTTAGGTGTCTGTTTTCCTTCATGTTTGTATCAGGAGTACGTTTGCTTCCAAGCTGTTGCTGAGCTCCACGTGCGTGTTGATCCTGCGTCCAAATGCTTTCAACATTTCACAGCACTTGTTCATCCTTGGTGAAAAAGGTGTTCCTGCAGGGAAATGCTAGAGAAAGCTTGCACAATCTTGGCTCTCCTCTATCTCGAGCTTTGCATTTTCGCATTGGGACGTCCTTTCTTCCTGGTGGTCCATAGTCCTGTTGCTCCCGATAAGTGTCCTTCACGACTGTGTTCCCCTAGGAAATGGGATAGTACCTCGTTGATATCCTTGCCAGCGAGCTGAGCGATCAAGGTCTCGATGCGCTCGGACTCGGCCTCAATGCCAACGGTGGCGAGGAGGGCAGTGACGTCCTTGGCGGAGGGGGCGGCGTTACCACCGATGGTGAGCAAAAGGTAAGCGGCGAGGTACTTCATTGTTACTATTGGGTTGGAGATAAGGACGTGAGAAAGGTTAGGCCTTTGCACTATTTCGTCTCGGGTGGGGTCCTGCGGGGTCCGAGTGTGTTGAAATATGATGTCTGCACTCCCGAGGAGGTAATGCCGACCAATCAGTGGTTCCTGTGTCGTTACTGAATAAGATGAATGGCTGACTTCTGGCAAGTCTCTCAATTTCGTGATGGTCTGTCTCTACCCCTGATGTAATCTGAATGATTGGTGATGATGGTGATGATGCCTTCCTGATGCATCAAAAAACCGGCTTCTCTCCCATCCAGGATGGTCATTCAGAGTGATGGTGCCTTCCTTGTCCATGATATTCCTGGATGCGCTGATGGATGGCTGCTTGCAATCGATGGATGGACTAGTCTCTGTCCGCACCTTTTGTATCGAAAGTGATTTAACCGGTATGCGGGACTATCGAATATCAGAAGGGAGGGAAAAAAATGGTGGCAGAATGGTACTTTTAAATTTGAATTCTAACACGTGACTGTCCGCTTTCAAGATATCTGAAGTTTTAAGCTGTATTTTTTAAATGTTTATTTTTATGCCTATGAGGACAGGCTACGAGAACTCGATGTGGATACGACTATGGGTATAGCTTTTACTAGAAACATTCTCAAGCTCACTGTACCACATCTTGTTCACCTCCAACCAGTGTAGCACCCGGAAACAGGGAATCACGCGAGCAACACCGGCGGCACTCAAGCCCTCGCAACGCAGCAAAGACAGGCGTGTCAGAGTTGGTACCACTTCTGCCATCCCTAGGAGTGACGAGTCATCCAGGCCCCAGTCACCTGCAATGTTGAGCTCCTGTAGCTTGGGAAGAATACTCCTTCTCGTTCCCAAAGACCGTGGTGTGAAAAGATCCGTGAGCGATGTGTATTGCTGCTGTCCAGAACATTCACATTCCCTTGATCTCTCTCCTTCCTCTTGTAGCGAATCGCTGTCGATACGTCCCCTGGTCCCAGTCGAGGGAGAAGGCAGAACCGAGTGAGGCAGCGAGAGTCGAAGAACTCGAAGCTCAGGACAGTGCTCCAGCGCTTGGACCTTGAATCGGCAGGCAATCTCTCCCTGAAGATCGAGCACCTGCAGTCGTGGTAGACACCAGTTCCAGGTCAGTGGTTGGCAGCAGGACAATGTTTCCGCCATGTCTGACCACGAAGTGCTTTGCAGTGTCTGGAGCGAGTCTCGGAAGGCATCCGTCACATCCACGAGCGTCGACACCAACGGCCCAGTGTTGGAGCCAGAGAGGTGTACGACCTGGATGTGCACGGGGTCAGGGCCGTATACCCACTGTCCTGCAAGTCGCTGGCGTCTCTTGCGATCCTGTACTGCCCACTTGAACAAACCATCGATAAGCACAGGCATCCGTAGTTCCTTCAATCGTCGACAGCTCTTGAGTGCCCGGATCTGCGGGTCTTCTTGGTTCTCGGACTCGCTATCGAGCAGCTGCTCTGTCCCGGGCTCAGTACTGCTGCCGCCACTGTTGAGGGTCGTCATCCGCACGTTGCCCAGAAGCAAAGTCTCCAGATGCTTTGTAGGGATCATGTCCAGGTATTTGATAGCCTCTCTCCAATCGGTCATATCTAACACTTTGACCCTCTTGAGACTCTGCAGAATCCGAATCAAGCCTGGCGGCGTCCATCTGCCCAGGTCATCTGGTCCACCAACCTTGATCTCGCGGATTGTGCCATAGACTTGATCGTGCGTCCGCAAGAAATCGATGACAGCCTCAAGGTCGAAATCATAGTGCACATCAAATAGCTCCAGTCGACTGAGACGACTTAGCTTGCCACTGATGCGAGGCATATTCCAATGGGATGAGAGCGAAGCTGTAGATGAGTGTAACGAGTGGGATGAGGATGAAACCGAGGACGATGACGTCGAGGACCAGGTAGAGAGCGAAGATGCAGACGAAGGCGCTGTCGAGAACGGACTAGTGGAGAGGAACGAAAACAGAGACGAGAAGGAAGACGTTGGCGATCGCAGACGTGGCTTTTTGTCCTCCCAAGTACCTTGAACAGGCGACATCGTAGACTCGACTTGCAAGGAATGAAGGATGGTGTGGAACCGTGGCGCCGATATGCAGAGGGTCTTGATTCGCTGTGGAGAGTGTTGTAACAGGTCGCGCTCGATCTTGCTTCTGGTTGCTTGGGCCATCTCGATGGTCTTGGCATTCCTCTGCGGTTGCTGGAAGGACTGTAATAGGTTCAGAACAGAGTGATTTGAAGGCATCGATGACTGTGGCGAAGAAGAATTGGAGCCGGAGAGAGTTGAAGGTGGCAGGTGCTCAAAGACATCGCTCGGGATGGAAGGAAAAATAAACGAAAGTTGGCGAGCCAGCCGCGGGTGATCGTGTTCAACGTAGTGGTAGAGATAGTCAGCCATCAGTTGTTCCATATCTGATTTAGGTTGACACTGGTCCTGATCAACATCCTGTTTTGTGTCTGGCGATGGCCTGGGAAAAACACTGGGCCAGTGACCCCGTGCATGGGTGGGTTTGGGTGGACTGAAAGGACCAAGATCTGGGGCGCAGGGCCAAGGCGTTGGTGCTGGATGTCCATCACTTTCCAGGTCATCCTGGCTTTCACTGTCGCATTCGCTGATGTCGCTCTCGCTGGTATTATCGTCGCTCACATAGTATGACCCATCTACGCTTCTTCCATCTTCGTCCGAATTGTTGCTATCCGAGACCCTGTCATCCCAACCCAGAGCGAGCGGGCCGTTTGCCGAAATCACCGAAACGTCCTGCTCGTTGCTCAGCTGATGTTGTTGATTAAATTGAAAGTATTGTTTGTTGGGTGCGTCATCACATAGTGAGCATGGGCTAGAGTCTGGATGTTGTTGTACCCGTGAGCTCGAAGAATTCCACCATCCCGCATACATCCCTGGCATGGAGAAGAAGCTCTTGACAACTTTGGCCGCCCTGCCCTGCCTCCGTTGAGCCGCAAGAGTAGACAGAGAAGAGGAGGAAGGAGCAGCACAAGAGCAAATGTGCAATCGATTGTGGCTGTCTGTCTCCGCAGCAAATTGTGCCTGTTGTGCATGAGAAATGAGATCTGTCGATGGTCTGTTGATTATTCCAGACACCTCCTGAGAAGGCGACAAAAGCGCCAAAGGCGACGATAACGACAACGACGACTTGACATTGCTTTCCTTTTTTGATAGAGGGAGGCTAATAAGTCGTCTCCTGGGCATGGCCCATTCTCTCCTTTTGTTGGTGAGGGTCGAGGAGAGGGGGACAACAAACCGCAAGGACTTTTTGGTGGATCCGCTCCACGTGGAGGTCGACGCTGTTGAGGACTGTGGATTGGATGGCAAAGAAGAAGTCGCAGTGGCACAGGTGATGGTTGCAGGGAGTGTTGCGCCGTGTTGTTGTTGCAATTGCTGTTGCTGTCCTTGTTTTTGTTGATGTTGTTTTTGTTCCCTCCGCCATTGTCTCCGCTCTGTACGTCGTGGTCGGTGCTTCAGAGCGTTGTCCAAAGACAACGAATGGGTGTGCTTGATCTGGATGGCCTTGAGAAACAACTGCAGGAGCAGGACTTGTCGCTGGGTGCGCTCAGGAAAGATCCATGACTCTTTCTTGGACTCCAGCATCCGAAAGGGCGATTTATACAAGGCGGGCACTGTCAGGCGGAAGAACTGGCGGCTGACCTGCAGGAGTGCATGGAGAGCTGAGCGGTTCTGGCCCAGGAGCTGGATGATGATGACGAGGCAGTCTTCAGGTAATGATGCTACGCTCTGAGATGAGGGAGCCAGGGGACCCATTTTTGTGACAGACAATCAGGGCGTAGTCGTTGGGTAAAGCCAGGGACTGCTGATTTTAGTGAAAGGAGAGGGAGCGGGAAGAATGGTGATGAGTTAACGAGTGGCTGTGTGTGTGAATGGAATGAATGCAAGAATGTAAGTGAAGAATCAAGAGAAAGGGGGCGAAGAAGAGACTTGTAGTTCTGAATGGAGAGAGAAAAAGAGAAAGGAAGACAGACTGTTTGTTGGGAAAGAATTGAATTGGTCCATTTTAAATGGTTGCATGTTGTCATTCTTGCTCGCAAAATGGGTCCCCGCACTAGTGGTCGCTTTTTTTGTTTTGTTTGGGGGACCCTCAAGCCCACGACAAGACATGCCATGGTTCCTCTTGTTGTTGAGGAGCACTGAAGCACCGGAAGAACAATTGACCCCTCCTCGTGAGTTTTGTAGTGTTAATACACTGTCTTGTTGACTCTGCCATGCTCCAAACCAAATCTCCAATGGATCCTCATGTCTGCACCTGCAACGTTTGCACGCTCAGTATATTTCATGACCGTTTGATTGTAATCCGCATCATCACAATAGCTGCAGAAGTCAGGCGCAAATGGCAATGTCGATGGAGAAGAGCACCTCAGCCAAAGTTGACCATGGCTGTTGAATGCCGAAATGGAACAAAAATAGTGTCGATGTTGCGCGCTTATTTGTTGTTTCGGTCCTCATTTCATACTATTGTTGGGAGAATATCATCTTGAAGTATGCACATGTACCAATCCAGATTGAAGAGGTCGGTCTGCTGAGCAAGACACAGTGGAGTTGGTATCTCCTTCGCCTTCGCATAGTCCGGATCGTTGTTTGAGTCTCTCTTTGGTCGAAACAACCATGGGTCGATAGGCGATGGTCCAACCTTAACAAAATTAAAGCCATTTTTTCACAGGGTCCTAGCACACACTGTGCTCGGATGACACAACAATAAAAGCGGTCGGTGCAGAAACAGGGACGGATGGCAAAGAGAGAGAAGGACGGAGAGTGGAACGGTCGAAGTTGAGGGAGGGATGGGCGTTGGCGCAAGGAACAATTTTCTCGCAGTGTCATGGTTATTGTTTGAAAGAGGAGGTAGCAAGATGAGAAAGGAGGAGAAAGGAAGAGAAAGGCGAGAAGAGGTCGCTTGGGAATGTGGCTTTTATGATTGGTAGCAACCCGCCCCAAGCTACTCAGATCCGGGAACAAATGGTTCGTCATATGATATGATCGTTCTTACCGCTGTGGCACAGAGCCGAGATTAACGAAGCACGCAATACGTACCTGAATGCTGGCCTTCGTCGTGCTTAACTGTGGCTCGAAATAAGAGGCAAGATGCTTCTTCACCTTCCAAAATCTTCTTCAAAGAGCAACGGACGTGCACACGGCCAGATATGACGCGATCTGCTGCTTCCATTCTCCACTAGCCACTTGCCTCTTGAGATAAAAGAGCCAAGGATCCCGACAAAATTTTATTTCTCCCTTCCTTCCGCATTTTACAACAAGACACGCCCAATTCCTTCATTCCTTCTTCACTTCACGAGCACATACACAGAGGCACAAGATGGCAACCAAGCCCGATACACTTGACTTTGACGAGATCCAGATCTTGGCGCAGCGCACAACCAACAGGGTACAAATGGAACCATAACACTACCGACTTTCACTGCTCCAAGCTACGCGATAAACACAACAACGATTAAACCAATCGCTTATTCTCTGTTTCCTCGTTTGTTTCTGCTCTCAGGACAACCCTCCTCTGATCGATGTCCGCGACTTGAATGAGGTTGTCAACGGGATCATCCCAACCGCACACCACATCCCGCTCTCTGGTCTCGAAGCCGCCCTGGCACTGGATGACGAGGCCTTCAAGGCGCAGCACGGATTCCGCAAGTTCGGCAAGGACGATGAGGTGGTCTTCTACTGTCGCAGTGGCCGCCGCTCTAACCTCGCCTGGCAGTTGTCTCGTGGTCTGGGCTACACTCGTGTCCGCAATTATCCGGGCAGCTGGATCGAATATGAGGCTAAAGGAGGTGTCAAAGGCGAGTTCCCGTAGAATATGCGGAAATAAAAATGATCCAAGTTCTGAATAAAACAGTCGTTTTATTGAAAATGTTGAGGATATTCAGCCATGCTGGGAACGAGGCTCCGTTGTCGAGGGAATGGAGCTCACTGTATGTTGAATGTATTTTGATCGAGGGTGCGCGCAAGTGCAAAGTGCTGCAGTAAGTGAGATTTAAATTGGCTTTAAGTGACAAACAGGCTTGAGGCTCAAGGAACAACAGTTTCGAAATGTGAAGCCTTGAAGGTCTTCGACAAAACTGGAAAAACTGCCGACTTATCTAAATTTTTCTTCAGTATCTTGTTTTAGGTCCAGTTTAGAAAGCAGTGTTCGTTAACTGCCCAACTCTGCAGCTGAACACTACTCTGCATGCTATCGTTTCTTTCGCTGTCACAACGTCGACACCAAGTCGAACAAAATGATGTTCTTTATTATATGTGAGAGGGTATAGTGGGACAAAAACAACAAATACAGAAAGGCCGATTCTATTTCTTGAACAGACTGCCCCAGCGCGATTTCTTGACTGGAGCAGGGGTCGCCGTCGTCGTGGGCGGCGCGGTCGAATGTCTGGGCAACGCTGCCGGAGCGGACTTGGGCGCAGGATTGACCGCGGCCGCTTTGGCAACCGCCGTGCTCTCGGGTAAGAGTGGCGGTGTCTGTGTTCCGGATGACAGCGAAACCGTCGAGCGCGCGTCGACGTTGCCTGCAATAGGCACCAGTGGCATGGGCATCCGACTCGGCACAATCTTGATCCCGCCCGAGGCCACAGTTCCCGACGCCATCCGCTGCCTGGCCACCTCGGGGAACTCTTTGAGGAACTTCTTGTCCTCGACGGGCCGCATCACGTCCAGTACTAGGATTGAGGTCATGACCAAGAAAGATCGGAACTCGACTGGGAAGGTGTCTGGGTTGTGCAGCTCGAAATCGCCCTTCTTCTGGACAGGGCCCGAGTTCAAGCGGTACTCGGAGATCAGCTGCAGGTACCGGCTGGCGTCAAAGGGCGAGGGCGTGCCCATGGTGAAGGCGCCATGGACATTTCCCGGGCTGTCCATGCCCATGCCGTGGAACATGGTCTGCGAGGGTTTGGGCTGGGGCCCTTTCCACTTGGACTCGCCGCCACACATCTGGAAGGTGGTGATCCGGTACTGGTCCTTTTGCTTGCGGTACTCGGTCACAAAGTCGTTGTCCTTCCACCGGAAGACGAACCGTGCCAGGGGCTCACTCGACTCACCTGCGGCTTTCTTCTTGTTGGTCTCCATCACAATTTTGATCTGGCGTTTAGTCAGCGTTTCGGTCGCGACGAACATACCCCAGGTCGAAGTGCGTCCGGCAGCAGACCAGAGAGCTGTGCCGTGGGTGGGTGAGCGGATCGAGTCCTGTTCGACTCCGATGTGGCGGCCAGGGTGGTAGTAGATGACTGTGCCGTGCTTGTTGTGGACGTTGACTCTGCGTTTGTCGTCATCGTCGTGCACGATACGGTAGAGGTCAAAGTACGCCTCGGGGACAAGGTATGGGCGGGTGATGGCGTGCGGGTCTCCATAGATGGTACCGGTCCTGGGGTCAGTGTCATAGAATGGAAGGTCGCCAAAGTCAAAGTCGTCGGGGAGAGCATCGTAGCTGTAGAGAGTCAGGTCCTGGTCGGTGAGAGGTTTGGTTTCAACGGCGGGGGTAGGAACAGGTGGAACTGAGGACGAGGAAGACTGAAGTTGGGGGCGGAGCATGGATGCTGGGGTAGTAGATGCGCGCTGCAGACCTGGCTTCACACCAGAGCTGGAGCCTGAACCAGAAGAACCCGAGCCCGAGCCCGAGCCCGAACCTGAACCTGAACCGGAGCTGCAGCCTGAGCTGCTTCCGGGATAGAGGTATTGAGAGGTCGAGGAAGCGGCCCGAGGAAGCCTCGTGCTCACACTTGGTCCATGGCTTGGCTTTGCTGAAGTGCTCTTTGATGAACTTCCTGTAGAGGGCTTTGCTTCGGCATCGGGCGACTCGTCGTCCTCTTCCACGGATGAGAGTGAAGTGGAGGAAGACGAATTGGAGGAACGCGAGTAGGTTGAGGTGTAGAGGTCTGATCGTGTGGGTGAGCTGGATGCCGGTGATCCTGATGTCGAGGACTTGGGTTTGATCATGATGCTGTCTGTCACGGATCGAGTATGTACTGATTCGGTAGACTCATGTTCGTCGTCAGATTCTGCTCCTTTGCCCTTGCCTTTGCCCTTTCCTTTGCTGATGTCCAGAGTATATGCTGGCGCTTCAATATCGTCGTCGTCAACATTTGTTGTGGTCGAGGAAATAGGGTGATGTGGTTCTTGGGAATGAAGTGTCGTGGGAAGAACAGAATCGGCTGACTGGCCGCTCGTTGTTGCACAAGGAACGATGTGATCTAGGGAGAGAAAAGGAACGACGAGAGGCACGAGTGTTGGTATTGTTGTTTACTGGGGTTGCTTTTGCTGCTCTTGCTTTTGTGTTCCTATAAGGCCTTACCTTTGCCTTTGCCTTTGCCCTTGACTTCTGTGGGCAGGGAAACGACAGACGAAGACGGTGAAGAGTCTCGGGAAGAGGACCGTGAGGAGGAGAATGAGGCCGAGGACGATGTTGTCACTGGTGAGGCACGGGGCGGGCTCATCGTGGCGTCGTCCATCCCGTTGCTGCTGTAGATGTGCTGAACTTGCTTCTTCTTGAGGGCTATTGGGCTGGAGACAGGGGCAAAAGAGCCCGTGGAGGCCACGGCGGCCATTGAATCCGTTGTGGAGCCATGAGATAATTCGATGGAGATTCTTGATGGCATTCTGTTATTGGTTGTAGGTAGTTGTTGGGAGTATCTATGTTATGTCTTGCTGGGTGAAAGGATATCTTTTTTCTTTTCTGAGGACGTATATATGAAAGACAATGAAAGAGAGAGACGTAAGGTCAGATGAGAGAATGAGGGCATTGAGAGAGAGGGAGAAGTGATTCGTTCTTGGGTCCATTTGCGTTCTTCGTTTTTAAAAGGAGATGGGAAAAGGGTTTAGAAGAAGGCCAAATGGAACAAACATAAATGGGCAAATGGGCCATCCCAAATGTGTCTGTTCACGAGGGCACAAAGAGAGAGATGGAACAGACCAAGGAGAGACAGTGAGTGTGTGTGTGTGTGAGAGAGAGAGAGAGAGGAGGGAGCAGGGAATGACAATGGAGTGGATGAATGACAGTTCTCATTTGGTTTACCTATAAAAAGCAATGCCGACTGCAACGAAGAAGTACGAACAAGGGAAAGCGTTGATGGGAAAATGTATTAATTATTGTTCGCAGGGGTATTATGGTGATTAAAGGCACTTTGTTAATCGAAAGTGAAGAAGAGCCAGTGATGACAAGAGTGCGCAATGGTAGGATAAGGCAAGATAAGTAAGATATTGAGGAACAAGGAAGGAAAAAAACAAAAAGAAGGATGAGAAGAAGAAATAGAAAGAAACCACAGCAACGAATGTTGCGCAAAACCAGAGAGAGTGGTGTGGTCAATGAAAATGGTGTTTGGGCGGGATACACTCCCGAGACAAACACATACTTGCACAGATACGCAGAGACACAAATCACAACACTCCCTTTTTCTTCTCCATGTTCAGTAATCGACAGCGACCATACCGTCTACAGTGACCGAAGCCGATTCTTTTTTTTTGTGAGACTTGTCTGGACATGGATACGTGGAATCGCTAGAGTGATAGAGACACACGTAGCGACAAGTGGAGGCATGCAGAGACGAGGTTCCCAGGATTGGTCGTGTGATATCCAAGGCATCGGGAAACTTTTTGGGGGGCATAGTGATAATCGACAATGATGACGACGGTTGCTGACAGAGACAGGAGGGAACGCCGACGAATGGCTGTTCGTCTTCGTGGTTCAGTCCTCATCGATCATTTCCTCTCTTCCTTTTCCCTTGCGCCCAAAGGTAAAAAAATGATGAGCAGTCGCCCTTCTGGCCAATCCACGCAGAGTCGACTCTCTCACCCTCCGCAAACTCACTTATACACGACCCATGCATGCGTACACATGCACAGTCTGAGAGATAGAAGGGAGAAGAAGTGAAAAGACAGATAGAGAAGGGGTGGCGACAGACAAAGTGAGAAGCAGAGAAACATGCAATGCACTGTTCGCATCAGCCATCCCCACGAAAGAGAAGAAAACACAACAACAGTAACAGCAACAGCGAACAAAACGCAGCACAATCTCGAATGTACTACGTTTCTCCAAGAAAAAGCAAATGCATGGTCCCCTTCTTTGAGCAAAGCCAACAATTCTGGACATCGACCCTTTCTTCCAAGTTCACAGATGCCAGAAGGGGGTAAACATCCCTATGGAGTGTTTTTCAACTTAAGAGCTCGCAATGTCATTTTGCATGCACAAACACAGTCGTCATCTGTTCCCTCGAGGTCGCATTTTTCGGTATTCTTCTCATAGCCATCGCGTTCTCGACACTTTGGCTGTCCGAAAACGGACATCGGATAAAATATAGAACGGCATTGGCCTTGCCTTCGTCCAAGCATGCTCCATGCGCAGTTTATTTTCTGATATAGCACCGAGTCTTTTTTTGATGCTTTGGATTTTCTGGGAGAATCACTCCCCCTCCCATCTCATCAACGATCCATTTAGATAACATTATGTCTGGTCATTCTGGTCTTTCATACCTTTATCGTGAACATGTGTATCCGTGTTCTGACCAAAAACAAAGCAACAAAGACCTCTTAGTCTGCATGCACACATCAACCTCGCCCCTGTTTTTTCTTCGAGTAGCTTGTTTTCTTTTTTCTCTCCTCCCTCATCCACCGACTCTCATTTAGAGGGGCTGCACTCAGACACACGCATTTGTTGGTAACAACAAAGGTACAAGGATTATGTGTTCCCATCATTTGTTGACAGTGCTAACTTTTTGTGTTGTGTATTTCTGTGAACTCTCGAGTATACTTGTATGTTTGTGTGTTTGTTTGCTGTCATTTTTTTGTACCCGTGGTCTGCTCGGATCAAATTCCGTATGGGTTTGAGAGTTGCAGGTGAGACGAGAGAAGGAAGAGGAAGAGGAGAGAGAGGGAGAAAGGAGAAAGAGAGAGACCCGTTCCACTTGTTTCTTCAGCCTTTGCTTCGTCATCCACCAGAGCTGATCTAACCCACCTTTGCTTCACCTTTGCTCCACCTATGTCAGCCTGCCTATGTTATGTCACCAACCCAAACAATCAAACTTGTTCACACGCTCGGACAGGACTAAAAAAGCGTTAAAAAAAAGTCAATTGAGCGCCGTGTCTGTTAAACAAAAAGTGCCAAAACGTGGCTTTCTTGAACAGGGGGGCGCCAGGTGTATCTGTCCCAATGCACGTGGATCAGTTATGCAGACACCAGACTCAGGTTGCCTGCGTGGTGTGGCCAGATTCGGCCTTTTTGCCGTCCGCCAAGCTCCTACTCCGCGACTGAGAGAGAGAGAGAGAGAGAGAGAGAGAGAGAGAGAGAGAGAGAGATGGACTGGGTTGGCCCGCAGTCCAACTCCCATGCGGAACGCCATGCGCTAATGTATATTTGCCATGCATATTATTATTTTAACCATGCATGGGCATGCTGACAATACTTACTGTAAATGGGGAGTAAGTACCTTTGAAGGTACTGTACACTCGCGAAACTCGTGGTTCCCAAATTGTATTTCATTTCCGCGCTCGCCTCGTTGATTCCCTCGGGAAACAACGAACCAGACCACAAACAAAATATCATTAGTAGCTCTTTTTTTTTATTGCAAAGAGCAAGATCTCTCACAACAAGCCCTTGAGAACGAGATCACCCCACACTCCAGTTCGTTGGATTGGACCATTTCCAATGGCTGCAAATTGAAAGTCCTACACTCTATTATGCAATCAAAAACCTGCCCGCTGGTTTTTATGCAGAGCATGTAGCCACTTCTTACGAGCCGCCTTCACAACAGCCTGCCTCGCCCCATTGTTCAGTCTAGCTCTGTGCACATGCGTAAAATGGTGCCAATTGGTGTCATTTTCTTGCCTCTATCAGCCCTCGAAAATAACAAGTCAACGGCTGTGCGCGCGATGAAAGTATTCCCGCCATTTCGTTCAAAGATCCTCCCCTGTGGACACTCAGAGTGTAGTTTGATCTAATGCACTGTCTTTCCTCGCCTCCTCCTCGCCTGGTGCCATTAGGCAAGGCAGGGAGATGAAGGTAGGGGGACACATTTTCGAGAGATATCTTGAGTGGTGCACAAATGGCTCACACTTATCCACCGTTGCTTCCAGAATGTATCTCTCGACGTACTCTTTTCTTTTCTATGCGGTCCATTTCTCTTTCTTCTGCGGGTCTTTTTCTGGTGACAAGAAGCAAAAACTTGTGGAAGAGTGGTACTCGTGAGCATCGGAGGGTAAAGATGCTTTCTCTTTTTGTCAGACTTGCAGAATCGGTATCTCGAGGTTTCGGAGAAGCATAAGGGGAGTACATTGATAAGTAGAGAAATTCCCTTTGCGCTCGCAAAAACCTCTGGAACAGAAATGCAGCCTCCTCCATGATGCATTGTGGGGAGCGAGACAGAGCGGTGGGGTTGTTATGCCCATGTCGTTCAATCCATGATTCACGATCTGTGCATGTAAGCGTCGATTTAAGCATTTTTCGCCAGGGAGGCAAGAAAAAAAAACTCAATCTGGAGGCGCGTCCATTCTTGGCAATTGCGGCGTGCTTGTTTATCTCGCACACACCATTTTGGGGTAGAGGGACGTGTGTTTGCGTCTTTTTCTTGTCTCTTGCACTTGTTCCTGGGCCACAGAAACATCTGCATGCCCGGCTTGTGCGAATGTTGTCTCTCTTTCACTTGTCCTCATGCGCGATCCTCCTCGGCACGATTGCGCAAAACTCTTTTTTCGATCCCCAGCTCGCGTTGAGCTTAGAAGATGAAAGAAAAAAAGGTTGGGGTCCTGAGGTTTTTTGTTTAGATTTGGTAGCTTCAATGCATGCCAGACTGGGTAACATCACAATCACACAGTTGAGAGGTAGCTAGCTCCCTTGGACTCTCCCCCTTCGCAGGTTATCCGACTTTTCTCACGTTTCCAATTGGATGCAAATTGTTTGGCACTACAAGTCTCGAAGGACTTACGACGGTGAAGGGAGAAGGGCAAACAGGAAGAACGAGATTCGTCCGCTCACTCTGTTTGTTGGATTACATGTTGGTTGAACTTGGTGGTTGTTTGTTTGTTTTTCACTCTTTTTTTTTTGGTCGTTGTAGTCAACGAGTATTGGTGAGAACGGGAAGGACAAGAAAAGACAAGACAAGACAACAACAACAAAAGAAAAATGCTCTCATCAACTCTGTTGACTTGGTCGTCCATTGCCCATGTTCATGTTATTTTTGTTGTTACTTTGCATTCCGTTGTCGGCTCGAAGGTATTTGGCGTCTTGCAAAAGTGGCCAATGCAAATGGTGTCGGTCGAAATATTTCATGGTGACCAAAAGACGGATGTTGCTGCCGACATTATGAATTGAAAGGAAACTGGGAGATTGCCGAGTATATGTTCCCATCCACAACTGACAGAGGGTCTAGCCCCCCTCTTGCTCTTTCTCGACCATTGCGCGATACACACAGGTTGTGTTTACGTCGACCAAAGAAAGGCAAGGCCAAAAAGTGTTTTCTCTTGGTTGGTTTGTTTGTGCATTTCTCTCTCTCTCTCCCTTTGCTAGCAGATGTGCACACGATGCTCTCAAAGCAGCGTTAACTGTAATATGTGTGAGCTCGACTTTTCTTTGTCTTCTTTCCCTCTCTCATTCGCCATTCTTTGATTTTTTATGACAGTTCGTCACCATGTCTTGGACTCTTGGTCCATGGGTGGGCCATGCCATGGATCATGGATGTCCAATTGAGTGAACTACTTCAAAAAATAGACGCTTTTCTTTTCTTGTGTGGTTGCTATTGTTGCCAATAGAAAGGCAATGGTGGGTGTCCATGTGCAAACAAAAGGGCCAAAGAAAAAAAAGAGGGCGAGAGGGGAGTTTGCGCACAACCTCCACTCTTTTTGCTTACTCACTTCCCATCCGTCCTCCTTTTCGTTGTTCTCTCTCATTCTCGTTTCTCTCTCTCTTCTCGTTCTTCTTTCTCTCTCTTTCTTTCCTTCTCTCTTTCTCTTTTCTTTATCGTTCAGATCTCAAGTGGATCACTGATTCATTTCGCCTTCTGTCCCATCCATTCACGCACTCCCATCCCATTTCCATCTCCATCTCCATTCATTTTCATTCACACCCACCCTTTACATATACTTTCTATTTATATTCCTCTCTCGCTTTCTGTGTCTCTCGCACAACAGCCCTATCGAATCTCGCTCCTCTCCTTCTCTCTCTCGCACTCTCGCACTCTCGCTCTCTCGTCTCTCTCGTCTCTCTCTCTCTCTCTCTCACACACACACTCTCTCTCGTCTCCTCTTTTCCCTTCGCCGTTAATTATAATTTAATATCACTCTCCCCATTTCGAATCGTGCCTGAATTATATCTCACTTCATTACCCCCTTTACTCCTCTCGCACCCACCCTACGTCCTTTCTTACTTCATCCATCCTTATTAAATCGCTCCACAACTCCCACATGAGCGACAGCCGTCCTCGCTCCACCTCACTCCATACCCCCCTGGGTCGACGACGCCTCCTGCTCTCTCTCTCCACCTTCCTCCTCCTCCTCCTCGCACCACACAACCTTGCCAAGGCCATCAAATGTATCGCTCCAACAGCGACCAGTGCCTTCTCCACCGGCGAGAACATCACAGTAGCCTGGTCCGTCTCCCTCACTGACGGCTACATCTACGACAGCATCGATGCCGAGCTCTACTGCCTCGACGTTAACGGCACCCAGCAAGATTGGCGCGCGCTCTCGACCCTGTACTCAGCCAAGAATATCCAGTACCCCGAGGGCCAGTTCCAGTCCAAAATGCCCAACTGTGGGCCTGCGGTCACTAAGGGCGCCATCCGCATCATCATGTCGGGCTTCTATGGCGTGCTCCAGACCGATGACGCCTGTGTCTTCAACATACTCAGCACCAACAGGCTCACACCGAATATTATCATGCCATCCCCCACCACCCCCGATCCCAAGCCTACCTCCACCCTCGACAAGGGCAACCCCTCTACGTCAAGTGCCGTCACCCAGCCCACCTCCAACCCCATCGCCTTCACGGGCGGCACCACCGTCCCTACCTCGACTGAGCCAACCATACCGATCTTGAGCACTAATTACCAGTTATCACCAACAACGAACCCGACGGGCACAACATCCCCTCCCTCATCATCACCGTCTTCCTCGGAGGACGAGTCGTCGACAATCGGCCCAAACATCGTCCACACAAGCTCCATCCCGGTACCTTCGGGGCTCCCAGCCTTGCCGCCGCTACCACCCAATCATGGCGGATCGACGGGGACCGAGGGCCCCAAGTCCGAGGGCGCAAAGACGATCGGCGCCGTGATAGGCACGATAGGCATGGCGGCCGCATTGGCAGTCGTGGTGGTGTCATTAATATTGGTCCGACGCCGCCGAAAGAGGCAGCGCATGGCCGGCGAAGGGTCCATGTCGTCGCTTGGACCAAGCATTACGGGACGTGGCGGACGAGTGATGAAGGAAAAGAAACGGAAGGGCCTTGGCCTGTTTGGTGGTGGTCGGCACGGCAGCAACGAATCCGGGGGTCATTTCATGCAGATGGATTCGTCGGAAGACGAAGAAGACGATCTCGATCTCGAAAGCCAGGATGCAGGAGAAAAAGTACCTCGTCTGCATGCAGTTGCAGGAGGTGTGGGCGTCAATGCAGTAGGCAAATCAGAGATCTTGGAATCGGAGGCTGAACATGTTGTGCAGCGAGAGATGGCATCAATAGCAACAACAACACCCACTGCAGCAAGAGGATCTGAGTCACCCATGGAGACGACAGTCGCAATGCCACCCCATGTATTCATGGACCCAACAGTGCCGAACCGTCGTCGGTACTCTTTACCCATGACTGAGTCGTCGGCGTACTCTATGTCGTCATTAGGGTCCAGCTTTGGGGCGTCATCAGTAGTGCGCCAGTACTGGGCAGCGTCCGAGGCCGCGCGCGCTGAGCGCCGACGCGACACTTATAGCGGCAGATCAATGGGCAGTGAGGACTACTACACCGAAGGCTCTATCTTTGGCGACCGGGATTCAGAGTCTCGCATGGCCGATATTGTCAGCCGGACAGAGAACGGCAGCTTTGCCACATTTACAACCCGGCGGCAGAGGGACCATAGTTTGGAGCGCCGGTGGGCCCAGGGACTCGACCGCCGCAATACGTTAGGATCTTCAATCGGCGATTCATCTTCATTGCAACGAACAACGACCATGACGATGAGTTTCTCGAGCGTCCCATCGTCGATGGATTCGGAAGAGTACCGCGAGCAGGTGTATTTGGACCGCTTGCACATGCAGGCGCTGCGGATGCGGGAGCAAGAGATGATGATGCTACATGAACACCAAATGCGTCAACAACAGTACTATGACCACCGGCCGCAATACCATCACCACCCGCACGATCCACATTTGTTGCATCAGCATCACCACCATTATCTTGACACGATGGGCAGCCGGCGGTCGAGCTCCGTGCCGTCATTGACGTCGACCAACGACCCCTTCAAGACCTTTGACTCGAACGAGATCTTGATGGACACTTCCTCGGACCCCTTCTCGGATAGCCGCGCCGTCACACCTGTACAGTTCCGCGATATGGACGACTCTCTGCCTCCAGTGTAGTGTCTTTCTGGTCCTCCCCTCCCCTCCTCCCTTCAAAACATAGCGAAATAGTGCATATAACACCTCACCCTTATACCAGCGTTTATATTCCATGAACACACACACACCTGCCAGAGGCCAGAGGCCCTGACTATTAACACAATAACAACCCATAATATCACAATTACACCTCATCATCGCCAGCGAGCTTTTTTTTATCTCTTTTTCGAGGTATTTAATCTTTACGGATATTTTTTCTTCCATCTAAACGCTCCTATTTCTTACAAGATCGCAAACTGCTCGTAGAGCAAATGCCGCACGCGATAGTAGTCCCGCGTCATCGGCGACCCTTCCAACAGAATTTGTCCCGTCTGTTCCACCTTGCGGATCGCCACCACGCCGTTGCAGACCAGCACTCCCTCGCCCATAAACTCGGCATGGATCCCCGCCTGCTTCAACGTCCGGTCCTTGAACTCTGTCAGCCGGATGTCGCCCACAAACACGGGCTTGTGCTCACGCTCAAGAAGCTCCAGCTGCTGTTGGTGCTGGTGCAGTAGCTGCTGGTGCTGGTGAAGCGCCAACGCTGTTGCGGCAGAGGTAGGCACTGATAACGTGGTTTCGTCGACAGGAGCATTGATAGTCGTCGTTGTCAGCGCTGTAGAAATAGATTCGCCATGGGCCACCTCTCCTGTCGCCTCTGGTCCCGTGATTCTCTTTTGCTCAGCATCAACTCCTACTGCTCCTGCTCCTGCTACTGCTACTACTCCTGCTCCAGTGAGTGTTGATTCGATGACAGGCATACCCAGGACAGGGGCCGTTGAGCCCGCTGGGATCTGGACCTGGCCGACCAAATAGGCCAAGTCGTACTCGCCCAGCTTTGAAAAGTTAAGTGAGCTCAGCAGGGCATCCGTCAAGTGGATCTTGTACATGTTGGTCACCTCGGACACGTTCAGGATCTCGCCCACGGAAGGGGTGTAGATCTCGCGGGTCAAATCGCTCATGCCCAGGTACGACTCGCTCAACGCCGCCGTCTTGTCCTCTGTGCCGTGGATCAAAATCTAGATGTAATAGCAAGAAGAGGAAAATATTAGTCGGTGTCGTCCTAGCGATATCC
The DNA here is from genome assembly GCA_000739165.1 of Podila verticillata NRRL 6337. Classification (NCBI taxonomy): domain Eukaryota; kingdom Fungi; phylum Mortierellomycota; class Mortierellomycetes; order Mortierellales; family Mortierellaceae; genus Podila; species Podila verticillata. The sequence goes on from KN042418.1 coordinate 1,203,249, forward strand.
TAGCACAAACATTACGTACTCGCAAAAAAAAACTTACAAGCTTCTTGGGCGCAATAGCCTGGAGAATGGTCTGCATCGCACTCTCATCGGAACGTCCCTCCAGATCCACGTATCGGACCTTGCACCGAATAATGACATCCTCCTCGATCGAGACATACTTGGATGGCACACTGTCCTCAGGATGGATCATATCCGGATCCATCGCATCCTTGACTTCCTCGCCGTCCCCCTTCATAGCAACATCGCCCATGGCATCATCGCCCGCTTCACTCATCTTCACATCCCCATTGACATCCGGCGCGTTGGCCCCTCCACCTGACGATGCGCTCAAGAAATGCTCCACCACAATACTCTCGCCATAGTCGTCAATCTTTTTCCTCCGCTCCTGGAACGGGAACATGCGGTAACTCTGCGTCTGCTTGAAGAATCCTCCAGATTTTGTCGCGTCCTTCATATACACGTCGTGGCTGCCCGATTTCGTCAGCAGGGTATCAATTTCAATCAAGTCGCCGTCCATCGACTCGTCGTCGTCACTGTCGTTCTCTTCTTCCAGCATCGTGCGCCGGTTCCGCTCCTGCAGCGCCGCCTCGGCGGCCTCCCGCTCCTTACGTGCCTCCTCTGCAGCATTGAACTCGGCTAGTTCTGGCCCTTCCAGGGGCACCTTGCGATCCACTTTCAACTGCAGGATCGTGTCCAGCTGTACTTCACTGCCCACATCCTTGCTTGACAGCTCTCCCACACCTTCCTTCCACTCGTCATACAGGAACCGGGCCAGCTCGCCAGGAAGCGCACGCTCGGTCAGGATCAGTGTATTCCGTGGGTTCTGCGACCAGTCCAGCTTCAAAAACACTTCGCGCGCAAAGCCGGTTTCCATGGACAAGTTGGAGGCCAGGACGACTTTGGGGCCCGGGTACCTGTCCAGATCGCTGAGGCGTTGGCACAGGCGCAGGTATTTGAACTGAAAGGGGTTTTCGCGGGTCTCGGTCAGCTGGCTGCGGACCGTGTCGCCCATCCACTCCATCATGGAAGTGGCGAAGTGGGCGGTGCGGTAGGAGAAGTTGGTGAGGAGGATGAGAGGGAATGGGACACGGTTGGCCATCCAATACGAGTCGAGCATGTAGGCCAGTTCCAGAACACGGGTGGATGAGTCCGTTGGCAGCAGTACTGAGCCTCCTGTCGCCAGTGTTGCTACCATTGAAACTATGTGGACAAGTAGTAAAGCGTTAAAGATTAGATCTAGCCCACAAAAAAAAAAAAAAAAAGATACAGTCTGCTGACAAGAGCTGTTCTGTGTAATTTACCAAGAAGGGCTTTATCGCGATCTGCTCTAGAAGGGTGTGTTTCTCCAGCATTGAAGGCATCTGTAATCATGAGTGAGGGCAGGCGAAAGTCGTTGGGTGTTGTTCCGTCTCGTGAGAGCAAGACTGTGGGATCCAAGTGCCTGAGTAGGAAAAAAATTAACGAATAATACAAACGGGAGTTGTCAACACGTTTTCCACACGCACTTCCAAGAGTATCTCTATTTCGTGCCAATTGACTTACTTGTCCTTGCGATGGTTATAGTCCACAGCGTAAAGAATCGATTCTGTGTCCTTGGAGATCTTCCAGATCGTGCCACCGACTGTGTGTCCTGCTGCGTAGGCCGTGATAGTGATGCCCTTGCATTTCCCGGTCAGTGCTGTAGGTTGATGGTATCTCAGGCAAGTGATCGCTTCAAATGCTTGATCAATGTCTTCCAAGTTGAAGGTCTTGAAATCCTCTGTGCTGCGTTTGGATTGCCAAATGTCGTATAGTGAAAGGCGACCCATGTCCATGACGGGGAAAGTGGCGTAAGTTTGAGCACGGAGTCCCAGGTATGATTTGGCATAGGCCAAGGCGCCAAGATGGTGGAGGGTGGCGTGACTGAGAAGACAGGCGTCCACGTCCTTGGCGACTCTGTTGTGCGATCGAGTTATCGAGGTTGCGAGTCAAAAAGTAGTCAGTGTCTATAATAGGGTAGCAAGTAACTAGACAAACGACACGTGTCTCTGAGTGGCTACAGCCATGTACCTCTTGAGTTGCCTCAGGTCGTCGACATTGAATGCGTCGTTCCATCCACAGTCGAGCATGATCTTTGCCTCATCAATCTCGAGCAAGTAGCACAATGCGGCCTCGGACTTTGACCCTGACAGGGCTGTGAATCGAATATAATTTGATTCCATCGCGAGTGACTTTGTGGCCGAGAAAGGTGGTGAGTTGATGGAGGAAGGGAGGTGGTCCTGGTCGTCTTGGGTCCTGCTCTTCCTGTCTTGGTCAATGTAAACGGAGGGTTTGATGCAAGCTCAGACGCATTCTTAGACCGCGCTTTTTAACGAGTCGCTCGTGGTGGCTGAGTGGCTGAGGGAAACCTCGATTTCGGTGACTGCTGCTGCTCCTGCGAAAAAAAAAATGAATCTACGCTCTCAGAAAACGCGAGAGCAGATCATTCGAGTTTTTAAGTAGTTTATGTGGCAAGGTTGGAAGCTATTTGACATGGACGGGGTATAGTGGTCATTGTTCTGTCAACATGGTCCCCCTCTTTTGCTTTGATTTAAATAAGGCTGCCAGATGGGAAGCTGCGCCGAATGATGGTGTCCACGTCGAACTCGAGAACACTATGCTCAAGGCCTAAAAAAACAAGAATATGATGGTTAGTTGCCACCATGATAACATATCTCTTGCTACCAAAAAGGACGGAAACATACCAACAAAGCACACTTTGCTGTCCGGACTCATGGCGATTCCCGAAATATGCTCGTCAATGTTCGTTGGAGCCACACGGACAACCTGCCGATCGTTGAACGTCCTGGCATCCACAAGGTTCACATATGACACATGCTCACTGTACACCAGCAGGTCAATTGATCCAGAGGACGAAAACTTGACACAGCGAGTGGCACCTTTCACTTGAGGCTGCTATTGTTTCGAGTGCGAGAGAAACGGAGAGGTTAGATGGATGACGGCATTAAAGTCTCTAGGACTAGCTTTAGCACGATCAACTCGCCTGTTTCGATCCTAGCTTGCAGAGTCTCTCGCTATGTCGAATGTCCCACACGCTAACAAATCCATCCTGACTGGCTACTGCAAACTTGTCTGATGACTGGTTCCAAGCGCAAGAGAAGCTGGCCTCGGTTGTCACTAAGTACGATGTGAGTTTTGTTGTCAGCTAACAGTTTGTGGGCAGTTTAATTGCGTCCATACCATCATACCATTGTAAGTAGCGATGTTCTTGTAGCCTCCTGCAACTGAAATATCGTATACATAAACCTCTGTCGAGTCTCCAACAGCCACCATCTTGCGACCGTCTGGACTTACAGAAGCTTGAAAGACACATTTAATGGAAATGAGAAACGTCAGCCTCTGAAGAAAAGGAAGAAATAGGCACCCACTTGGAAGACGAGTACGTACTATAGTTGACAGCCGTGGGCAGGTGGATGCTGGTCAGCCGCTGTAGTCCAGGCAGTGAGTACACTTTGATGGTGTTGTCGTTATTGCTGATCAACAGTCGAGTGCCGCCCAGGTGCTCAGAGATACATAGCGCATTATTGATCGATCCTCCCACGGACGTAAGCGCGAACCTAGATATGCAATATTGTTGTTTTCAAGAGGACACAGTTTTCTGTCAGCCTAACATTGATCCGTGGGGTTGCTCTTTCTTTGTTTGCATGAATTGATCACGATTGTCGTCCTTTACCAGTTGCTATTCATCTGCCGGACCATCAATTGACTCCTTTGACCGCCAGCTGCAAGGTAACCACATCTATTAGGGATGAGCATATGGACATAACAATAGGATACACCGGGTTAATTCGCAAGAACGAAAACAAGGGTTCACCATGGATCTACGCACAGGCAAGATGCTGCTGTGGAATGCAGAGCAAGGGCAAAGACAAAAGAATAAATGGAGGGGCTAGTCGGTGGGCTAGGTCTCTCTTTGTCTCTTGCGCCCCTTTTTCCAGCCTGTCCAAGGGGGGCATCTTTAGCTTTTAGCTGTGGCAGTAAAGGTAATCTGACAGACAACCGCCCTCTGCATTGCCCGTCCACAGATCAAACATGACGAAAGAAGGAAGCAAGCACATAAAAAGGGTCCCTGGGCTGGCCAGGGGAGGCGATTAGTGTCGAAGTGTTTGGTGTCGAATGAGGAGGACGCAAGCACATAAAGAAAGAACAAAAAAAAGAAAAGAACGAGGGCATAATGCACTTTTTTTTTCCTTCCCAGTTTGTTTCTCGGTCTGAAAATGTACACGTACGAGGCTGTAAGAGATGTTGGGTGGAAATTAAGATCCTTCATGAGTGGAGTGACCACTTTGCTGCGGGTGTTGTAGCCGTTGACCGAGTTCTGGTGCACATAAATAAACTCGTCGCTCGACGTTGGGCAGGTGATCAGGTCGCGCAGCTGCCAGTGCTGGATGGTTAGTCGTTGGTTGTGGACTCTTGGCCGGGGTTTGAGGAACTCGCAGTCCTCACGAATGATCTGAGCCTGGGACATGTATATGGGGACGCTCATTATGTGCGTGGCGAAGAAAAGAAGGAAAGAAGAGAAGGTACAGAAGAAATGAACGCGAAGTTTTGACTCGAATGGGCTGGTGCGTGCGTCTGTGTGAACAGAAATATGTATAAAAAAAAAAGTTGTGACTGACGGAAACTTCGGGACACAACTCAACTCTGAAATGGGCGAGTACGAGGCAAATAAGACGAGGAATGAGAGAATGGGCTGGTGTTGTCGAGTGACGAGTCAATGGATGGTGCTTTCAATGAGAATGAGGAGGAGAAGAGAAGGAAGAAAGAAATATGAAGAACAGATGCAAAAGAAGACGAGCAAAAAAAGGAAGAAAGGAGGACCCAAAGGGGAGAGGCAAAGAGGACAGGGCTGAACTCCACTTCCACTCACGCACGCACTCACTCCCACTGACACGCCTCCAAACGGGGAAGAGGACGCCTTTCTTTAATCGCTCGCCCTCGCTCACTCTGCAGCGCAATACATGCATACGCCCCTCCAGCAGTGCGATGCCAAAAGACCAGCAGACTAGCCAAGAAACACAGAGCCACGGCTTCCTGTCCATGGTGTGGATACATGACCCCGTCCGTAGACCATTGGATAGGATGTCTGGTGCACCATGTTCATATGCGAAATTAAGGTTTTGTGTACCCAATAGTGCAATGAGCGGAGAGCGCAAAAAAGGCAAAAGGGTCGAGAGGTGTATTGAAGCAACATGCTTTTCTTGTTCCCTTCACCTTTTTCATCCATTAATTCCGCTGCATCTCTCCGTCCCTTCTTCTGTCCCCTGCCCTCGCTTCTTCTTTTCATCGCTCGTTCATCCCAACCCACGTACAGTCTGCCTATATACAAAACTCAACAACAGCACCCCATTCTTCGCCATCTCATTGCGCACTCCTTCAAACAGTCAGGATGGCCATTTCAACTGACGGGTAAAGTGTGAACGAATGGCCCAACCTTGTATCCACATGACACAAATAGACCGGGAGCAAGAGTGAACCCTGTCTGCTTTACATCAAGATGTGAACCCCCTCCATTCTCAACAAACTGTCCATGTTCTGAAATGTCAATTTGATAGTGTCCGTGACAACAAGACCTTTCTGGATGAGGAAGCCGCCGAACTGGATGGTCTGGTGACAAGCCTCGACAAAACCAACGCGGTGTCCTCGAAAATGGTACGCACCAATGGAACTTTGGGATCGACCAAAAGGACGACACGCCTCTTTGTGCTGACACTTGGTTGGCTTCTTCAATAGGTTGGCATTCTCAACTCGTTTGATACCAGACTGGCCCATCTCGAGTCATCCGTGCTCCCTATCCACAAGTCCACACAGAACCTCACACGACTGGCAGGGAGTACGCAACGAAAGACACTTCACGTGGATGCCGATGGCCAAAAAAAAAAAAAAAAAAAAAAATTCGCCCTAAACGCTTTGGGACTAACGCTACCTCATTTCGATGGAACCACGTTGATAGATATGAACCAGACTGTCGCGTCACTGGAGGCAATTCTTGGATACTTTGACTTGGCGGCTCAGGAGGAAGCAGTTGTCATGTCACCACTAGCAGATCAGGATCTCCAAACATTCCTCCAGTCAGTGGGCAGGATAAGAGAGGCTCTCAGGGCAATGACCTCTGTCAACCTCAAAGCTGGCGATCGAGTCGTTCAGCAACTGGTATGTTGTCCATGCAACGTGGCGACTTCAGGATCGTCCGATGGAAAAATGTTTTAACCTTTGTGGTATCTGTCCGTTGATAGAAACGAAGTCTGAAAGCGGCGACGGGACAATTACACGAAAAACTTAAGCAACAGCTGACTCAGAACAGTCCATCACTGGATCTCAAAATCGTCACATCGTCAGATCGCAAGGACATCCCATCACTACCTCCGAACGCGGTCCAGACTCTCGTCACTTTGACAAAGGCTCTGGCCGAAATTGAAGCGGACCCCAACTCTGCACCCACAGGATACCTCAAATCGTACTGCGAGATTCGCGCCAACAGCATGATCAAATCCTTGACACCTCTCTACCAATCATCCATGGTCGAACTGCGAGGCGTGTATGACAAGGGCTCCTCGCCATTCATTCCTTACACCACCTCTCTTTTGAAGCTTTGCAGGGTAAGGAAGTCAACCAGCATAGCACGGGCTCTTTGTTATCTAGACTCTTAACATTTTTTTGTAACCGCTTCAAACTTTTAGAACGAAGCTGATCTCTCTGACACCCTATTGGACGCCAAAATGCTGAGTCTTGCTTTCATGGGATCGATCATGCCACCGATTGAGCAGTGGGTCGAGTGTGGACGGACAATCACTCGGCGAGTGCGCAAAACTTATACCTCGGAGGTCGGCATCTTATTTGATGTCATTGAAACACTCGAATCCAGCATGAACACCTTTGAAAGTGTCTTTGGGGTAAGAAACTTAGAGTTGTTATTTTTCCCAGAAGCTGGAAAGTGAACTAACAGGACTATGCCCCCATCTCTTTTAAACGCCCCACTAGCTGGCCAGAAGACAAAAGGAGAACGATGCACTAGAGCTGTTGAAATCCTTCAAGGCAGCAGCCATGAGAACCTTTATCGACTTTATTAGCGAGCTTCGCGTAAGTTCTTGTCCCCGATCCCGATTACTTTTTGTCTTAGACGTGTCTCAGTGCAGTCAATTAACGCAGATTTTTTTCTAGAACCATAATAACCCTAAATATCAAGCCATGCCGCTGGACGGAACTGTTCATCAATTAACCTCAGATGTGAGTGCCAGCATATACGTCTTCTTTGACTTGTTCCAAAGGGCGGCACATTAATCAGGTATCTTTCATCCTGCTAGACCCTGAACTACGTTAAGCGACTCATGGCGTATCAACCGATAGTCGAGTCGGTTCTCGCCCTAATTGGAGACGGCAACTGGAACAATCCTGAGGCTGGAGCTAACCGCCGTTCACAAGCACCCAGTCGCTCGGCACGCAGTGCAGTATTCCAGCGCTATCTTGGTAAGGATGTATCCAACAGGATGTTAGCTTGAAGAAGAGTACACTCAGGCGATAACAAACTAATCGCCCTTCATTTGATACTCGCTTAGCTGATGTGCTCGAGGCACTAGTGCAGAACATTGACAGCAAGTCCAAGTTCTACAAGAAGGGCCAGTCCCTGACCCAGCTCTTCTTGCTCAATAACTACTTTTACATCTCCAAGTCAGTCCGCACGCACCCAGGACTACTGGATCTCATCAACGGACCCGACGCCGCCAACGCTCCCGCAAACAGTCTCGCAAGCGCCGTGTATGAGCGACCATTGAAACAGAACGCGGACCTCTACCAGGACAACTGGAAGCCCTGTGTGGAGCATCTGATGGATGTCACCTATGTCCACGAGGGCGGCGTGCAGCATGCGCTCAACTCGAATCAGCGCCAGGTGGTCAAGGACAAGTTCAAGAACTTCAACCACGACTTTGACGAGCTGTGGAAGACGCAGAAGCAGTACTCGATTCCGGACCAAGACCTGCGCCAGATGGTGCTCAGGGATGTAAACCAGATCATGATCCCCATGTACGAAAAGTTCTTGAACAAGTACTCGTCCAACAACTCGAGCTATGAGTTCACGAAGAATGTGCAAAAGTATATTCGCTACGACGTGAGCATGGTCAAGGATATGGTCAACCAGTTCTTCACCAACACGTAGCGGGCGTTTTATTAGACGAGCGCCTTTCGCTGACCGTTGAGAATAAAGTATGGAAGGTGTAGCAAAGCTATGAGGAAAGGAAGGAACGCCAAGTTAGAGTACACGTGACCTATCGACATATTATCCAACTTGAAGCATTATACATCGGCCGGCGAAAGCTGCTGGAACTGCCTCTTCTGACCAACTTGACAAAAGTCACGGGGATAACGAATGGTGGTGTACAGTACATAGCTATTTTTCGGGTTTCGATCCGGGTCGAAAGCACCGACATTTGGCTTCTGCTGTTGGGAGCGCCATGGCGATTCGGTGGCATAGGTTTGACTCTTCTGAACTTTTCTCACTCTTCCGCTTTCAAGCCGGAATGTTTTTTTTGGTCAAAGTGGTACTGTCTTTGGTTTACTAATCAAACTGTCCAAGCTTTTCTTCCTCCAATGCAAGCATTATGCAGTGCCGCTAGCGATGGTGGGCGAGGAACGGAATATCGAGCAAATCACGAACATATGATACCATGGCGAACCCAGGATGTATCTTCTCAGTGGGGCTAATAAAAAAAAAATAGCAATAAATGTTGGATTTTGCGCGTTGCTCCACAATCCGATTCTTCAAAGATTTTATTTTTTTGTTGCTTAGCTATGTGTTCGCGAGATCTTTTAGATTTAAGCAAGCTGTGAGGTGGTTTCGGCGAGTTGACCTGGCAGGAACTCTCTTGAAAGTCCTTCCATCTTACTCTACGACAGGGGTGTCCACGACCCATCGGCGCATAAAGTAGAGGCGTGCCGATAGCTGCTCCAAGGAATCCTTGTTGCCGATCGTAGTTCCGAGCTTGATGTCTCGGAACACCTTCTGGACGCCGTTAGCACCAATGCACAAACGAGCCAGTCCAATCTCGACGTTCGTTTCCGACACCAGGAACTCCACCGCTCTGAACTCGGCTCCTGTAGAAACAGCTTGCATGGTGCCCGGGCCAAATCAAATTGCATTATCTGACACTGATTGGAAATAGATGTCTTTCAAAAGTGGGACATTTTATTGTTCACGGTAGGAATGTGGGCACTGAAAATTACATGAAGTCGGATGGACGTGCAATTCAAAACGCGTGGTTCGCCTTCTTTTTGTTGGGTGCAGGAGATGGTGCTGGAGCTGGCGCTGGAGAGCCCTTGGGAGAAGACGCTGTCGCCAGTGACGGGGGTGTTTTTGTCCTGTCCTTGGAATGCAAAGACGGCGATAGCTTCGAGCTCATACTGGACGGTGCGCGCCCAACAGCTGTGTTAACCAGCGACGTGGCATACCCCTCCGGATTCTGCACTTGCCACCGCCACAGATCGTTGCACATGTCTTGCAATGTCTTCTCAGCCTTCCACCCAAGCTCCCGTGCTGCAAGTGAAGGGTCTGCGATCACGGTGGCAACATCTCCTGGACGGCGCTCGATGACCTTGTACGGTAGCTGGTGTCTCACAGCTTTCGACATGCTCTCAATCATCTCCATGACAGAGTATCCAGTCCCTGTGCCGAGGTTATACGGAACACACCCCATGGTCTCGCTCGCACGCACGACCGCCTCAATCTTTTCCAGTGCCGCGACATGCCCTCTCGCCAGATCCACGATATGGATATAGTCCCGTACGCCGGTGCCGTCCTTTGTATCATAGTCATTCCCAAACACATTAATCACCGGTCTGCGCCCGATCGCCACCTGAGCCACAAACGGCATCAGGTTGTTGGGCGTCCCGTTTGGATCCTCGCCCATCCTGCCAGACTCATGTGCGCCGACCGGGTTAAAGTATCGCAACATGATGATATTCCACTGTCCCGGCTCGCTCGCTGCTGTGTCCCGCAAGATGCCCTCAATGTACTGTTTGGTCCGACCGTAGGGGTTCGTGGCCCCCGTGGGTGCACTCTCGCTTAGCGGCGCATCGCTCGCCGGCAGGCCATATACCGTGGCCGAGGACGAGAAGATGAAATTGCGGCAGTTGTGTTTCTGGAGCAGCTCGAGTAGATTCAGTGTGCCCGTGATGTTGTTTTGGTAGTACCCCAGCGGCACTTTTGCGGATTCGCCCACGGCCTTGAGGCCTGCGAAATGGATGCAGCAACTGAAGGAAGACGGGTAGAGGTCAAAGACCCTTTGGAGGGCGGGCAGGTCCATGAGGTCGACCTTGTGGAAGAAGAGCTCACCCTTGTTGCCGGCGAGCTCGAGGGCGCGGTGGAGGGACTCTTCGGACGAGTTGCAGAGGTTGTCGACAATGACCAGGCGCTTGCCGAGAGCGAGGAGCTGGACGACGGTGTGAGAGCCGATGAAGCCGGCGCCGCCAGTGATGAGGATGGTGTCTTCTCTGGGATGAGGGTGAGGCATGGTGTCTAGGGCTCCTTGTGCTTGTGCTTCGGTAGAGGCAGCCGTGAGGAGAGGAAGGGTAGGGTGTGGGATGGTGAGAAAGGGAGCCGTGATGGGGCAGACGGGGACTATTATTTGTTATTTCGATAGGATGCAGCGATGAGGAGGTGGTTGGTGGGAGCACAAGAAAAGAGAGAAGCGAGATTAGATACGACTGAGGGTGAGGATCGCACAAAGTACAACTTCAGGTGGGGATAGTAAAGAGAAGCGGAGACAGAGGAGAGAGAAAAGAGAGTAGGGATGAGAAGGAATGAGGGAGAAATGAAGGAGGGAATGAGAGTGGGTGGGGGAGTACATTCGGAAAGAAGAAAGGCAGAGAAACAAAGCCTCGGTGCCAACTCCACACTCAGACAACGGCGCCTTCGCCCAACAGGGATGAGACAGCTGAGAACAAAAAGAAAGAACCCTTAATGGTGTGGCCAAACGTCTATTCTTTCCCGCGCATTTCCCTTTTCATATGTAATCAGTCGTTATCCCTGGCCCGAAACAGAAATTGGACAAATCAAAGGCGAGGTGGGGGTCCTTGTTCTGCAGCTCGTCTGTTCCCCAGTTCCTCTGTTCCTCAGCTCTTCTGTTCCTCAGTTCTTCAGTTCCGCTGTGCCTCTGTTTCGCTGTTCCTCTGCTCGAATCAAAGGACCAAAGGTGGGTTATAAATGTACTGGAAAGTAAAAGAGCACAAGTGGGTGTGCATGTTGAGGAGTAGACGGAGAGCACCATTCTACCTGGTTCGAGGATATTGGAAACCATTCTGACGAGTGAGAGTGTGCGAAATATATGGATGGGCACTATAGTGCTGGTTTGTGAGGGAGTGAATGAAGGAGTTTCACAATAGCAGTGGCAAACAGGACTGAGGCTGGTTGGAACATGACAGGACAAGACAGACAGAAACACACATAAACCAAGAAGGAAGGAGAAACGGAAAGAAGAAAAAGAAAAAGAAATAGGACACCCATGCGCACCAGCCAGCAAGCAATGCAAATCCTTGAGTTTGTCCATCCGTCATAGGGTATGCATCCACTCGCCCTTTTGACGCCTTCCTCTCCCTAAAGAGATCAACTCTTCTTACCCATCGCCTGACAAACACACGCCACGTAGAAAGGGAAATAGGGCCGTATCTGTACTCTTCATTACGCTACCTTGCTTCGCTCCTCGGTTGAACAATATGAATAGATCATAACAACAAAGATGTCTATCCATCCAAAAAGAGTAAACAACACACGGTGATAATGCAAGGCGGGCACTTAGATCCTTTTAATCTCGTTGATAGTCAACAAGTACACAAGACTAAGACGAAGGAGCCTATGACGCCCTAGTTTCCATGTTTGACTCTCTTGAACTTCTTACGCCCAATGTTGTGTGGGGTTAGACAAGTGTGTGTGAACTTTTTTCATTTGTAACAATAGCAAACAACAACTATCGTCCTCCATGACACAGCGAGTTGTGTCAACATTCATTAGCCTGCGTCTTCTAATGTCTCCACTGTGTGTGTGTGTTTTTTTGGTCGTAACTATCTCTTGCGACTATGAGCATCATACCGTTGCAGGCAGAAATACTTTGCTCACACGGATCTGCTTCATCTTTTTCAGATATCCTGTCGCCAATATTTCTCCCAGAGAACAGAAACCGTAGGAGTATCCTAGTAAACGACAAACCAAGAGATATTATGTTCACTGTATTGACTTTGCTTCCAACTCCCCCTCGTCTTTATTCGTTGTAAAGGCCATTCCGCTCAATCACCTGCCGCACAGAGGGCAGCACACAGTGCTCCACCAACTTCCAGTCCTGACTCTTGACCGCGTTCCTGACCACTGTGGACGACATCTCCTTCACAGGGAGGTCATTCACGCTGCTACTGCTCTTCTCTCCTCGACTGCTACCACTACTACTATGATCTCCCTCGTTCATATCCCCCTCCTTGTCCGCCTCGGCCAGCGTCAGCCCCTCGACCTGTCCCTCGACCCTCGATCCTGGACTGTGCACACCTCCTTCCACCTCGCCTTCGTCCTCAATGTCCACCAGGGTCACCTTGTCGCCGTGGCCACTCGCCGCCACAAACCGCATCATCTCCTCGCGGCTGCCGTAGCCCGGTCTTGACGAGCAGATCACGTCACACTGCTCAAAGAACGGAGCCATGTCCGCATGCACGTCCTTGTAGTACTTGGGGTCGAACAGCCGGGTCATGGTGTCGTGGCCCATGATCCACGAGAGCTGTACGGTGTTGGGTGGGTAGGTGTCCAGGATGGGCTGTGCCTTGTCCATGAATCGCGCGTGGATCTAAATAAACCCAAAAAAAAAAAATCAACAAGGGTCAGCCAAAAGAGTTTTTTTAAAAAAAAAAAAAAGCCCCTGATCTTTAAATCAAGAACCTCCAAATCAAAAACCAGGTCCTTTCTTTTAGTCCCTGTCTCTCTTACAGTTAGCCCAACAGCCATGTGTCGCAGTGCCGACTCCTCCTTCTCGCTCTGAATCGAGTCCAGGGCCATGGCCTCCATCATCTCGAGCCGCTCGACCGCGCCCGCACCGGTCTGCCCCTTGTCAACGTTGTTGGTGGCCAAGAGGAGCAAGACGGCGTCGCAGCCGACTCTGGCAGCGGCCTTGAGGAGGTGGTAGTGAGCCCGGGTGGGCGGGTTGAAGGACGAGTCGAGGACTGCGATTCTGGTCGGGCGAGACACGGATGGCGGGCGGTCGACCGTGAAGGGCCATGAGCTGGTGGCGGTCAGGGTGGTCTGGAATGGCTTTGGGGGGATGCCCTTGGCCTTTGCCAATGCGAGCTGGAGAAATGGTTTCCGCATTAGTTGTTGTGTGATGGAGAGTGGGCTTTGGGTTGTGTGAGGAATGGGGCACCAGCTACGTATGCAGGTGGCACAAGGATGGGTATGGATGGATGTGAAGCGAAACTTGGAGAGGAGCAAGCAACAGGAACTGGAACAGGGAACGAGAGAGCTTCCCAATTTGGGCAGTCACCGATGGCAGCCCTCCTCCGGACTGATCAAAAAGAGCATTGAATTTCATTCATTCACACCACACACGCACAACTTCTAACGACATGAACAGGATCCAGCAACACATCCCATCCCTCCTAGGCATACATCGGACCACCGCATCCAGGATTCAGATTCAGCCTCTTCGATTCTACGCCAAGAAAGCCTCGCCCTTCAAGTACTCGCACCCAGAGTCCAAGAGCACGAGCGCCACCCTGTCGCCCTCGTCCCTCGCCAGCTCCTCAGCCTCAGTAGGCGCCCGCGAAGTAGCCGCCACAACCTCAAGGAGGACAGGAGGTTCTGCCAACTTTTCACGCCAATTGGCGGACATGTGTGCCAAGCAGTACGTCCTTTATCTGTTGCTGTCGATACTACAGATCGACGCACACGAGAAAAAAAAACACCAAAAAAAACTAAATACTCTGTTTCTCTTGTACATAGGGATATTGTGATGTACACGCCACCCGAGACTCTCAAGAAGACCTTCTGGCTCGCGTATGCCACCGCGGGCCTGCAGCTCGTCTTCTGGGGCAACGTGGCCCAGTACGCCTTCACCCACTACACCGACAACCCTATGTTCTCCCTTCCTTCTTCAACAACAACAGAAACACCAGGAACTCTGCCGGGCACGGAGGGCGTTGCGCCTGTGGACACGCCCCTCGCACCGCTCAGAACCCGCATCATCATCTCGGCAGGACTCGTCGGCACTGGACTCGTCATTGCCTTTGGTATCTGTGCCATCCCATGGAGGTAAGACTGAATCATCGTGGGAGGGGGGGGGGAAGGCACACATTGATATGCTGTCCAACATAGTAGGCTACGGAATACCGAATACTGAGCATTATCTATCCGTCTTCTAATTTAGATACGTCACCAAGCTGACCTTCCTCCGAGGCGGCACCCAGATCCGGATCGAGACCGGGCGCAAGTTCCCCCCAGGATACCACCGCATGTACCAGATCCAGGACATGCAGACGCGGCAGCAGCTTGTGACGAACGTGGGGCCTCAGGGGCGGTCGCCCGTGAAAGAGGGCAGCACGACACACATCATGCTGGGCAGCAAGAAGGAGCGCATGGCGTTCTTTGTTGACCGCAGAGGCACCTTTGCGGACGCGGGATTGTGGGATAAGGTATTCTTTAGACCCTACTAGAGGTCTAGAAGACTTGTTGAATTTTCCCGAGGAATAATAAAAAATAAAAATAAAAAAAAAGCGCTACTCATCCAGATTAAACTGTTTGTGGAGGACATGAAACGAGCCAAGGAGAAGGGGGGACCCATTGTCGACTATTTGACTATTTCACTCCGGGATTAGGTAAATCTTTTTTTTTTTTTTTTTTTTTTTTTTTTTAGTTGGACCATGTGTCCCAATAGCAAAAAGAAGACATGCTTATTTTCTTTGGTTCGTCTTTATAAAAGTCTATTTCATGTCAGATTACATAAAGCGATGGCGTCTAAACTATTAGTTTCTATATTGTTTCTTTAGAGACGGATGCAGGCAGTGGGCGACACGAGCTGTGGGCTCTTGACAATGGGGATGGTGCGGTCAAAGCCAAAGAAGCCAGTGGTCAACTCAAGGGAAGCACCACCATCGGCGTTAATGGCCACAGCGTTGGCAGGGCAGTGCTCGCTCTTCTGGGTGTCCCACTTGGTGTTGATGTTCAGGTTCAAAGGAGCCGTCAAACCAGCAGTCATGCCGGAAACGCCAACAATCTTCAAGCCCAAGTGCACACCAGGGATCACAGTCAAACCAACATTCACGGCAGCCGTCTGGCGCGAGTGCGAGGGTGCCATGGTGTGGATGCCGTTGCGGTAGCGGGGGGGACTCGGGGTCCAAGCCAAAGTAGATGTCGTTAGGAGCAATGGCACCGCCGCGACCGTGGATCGCGCTGATACCACGGCCCTCGCGGGGGCGAGCATTAGTCATGGTCATCTTGGGCATGCCGGGCAAGGTGCAGGTGCCAAACTTGACGGTGGGGACACTGGTGAGCGCACCGTTCCAGTCGATGGTCCAGGGGCACGAGGCGGCGGAGCCGGTGTTGACGAGCAGGTCCTCGGAGGCCTGGACCAAGATGGCGAGAGCGACAGAACCCTGGATCTCGGCGGTGGCGCCCAGGTCAAAGACACCAGGGACGGCGAAACCGAGCAAGGCGGTGGAGGGCAAGAGGGTGATGGTAGGGGAAGCGACCTTGATGTCGGTAAGGGTCAGGAAGGGCTTGTCGCTAGGGCCGTTGCGGGCGCGGGAGTTGATCTTGCTCTGGATGCGGACGCGGGCCTGGTGGTTGATCTGGGTCATGCCCTCGATCTTGGAGGAGGCGATGCCCCACTTGAGGCAGTTCATGTTGCCGGTGAAGATGTTCTTGAAGCATGTCTGCTTCCAGGACATGTTTGCCTGGGCTAAATGAATACATTAGAGCATATCGAAAAAAGCGATCGGGAGAGGAAACACGGGGGATTAGTGCGACGTACAAACAAAACAAAATTAAACGGAAATTTCATTGTGCAACGGAAACACACACTGAACACATGAACATGTGTGTATGTGCGTATGCATTATGAGAATAATGTGGAGTATTGTGCTTACCATAGCCCTTGACCGAGGACTTGTCCATGCTGGCCTGGACATTCTTCTCCTTGATCCTGGAGGCAGCCTGCTGCGAGGCCTTGGACATATCCTGCTCAAAGTCCCACATGGGGCCAGACTCGTCTGCAATGCTGCGCTTGAACATGCGGTTCGAGACCAGCTGGGCAATCATCTTGTTCATGGGCTCGTGGTAGATCTTGACACCCTGCTCACGGTTCATCTGCGACCAAATGTCGGTGCGGACCACAGTCATGGTGATAGTGTTGCCCTTGCCAAACTTGGGCTGCTTGACCAGCTTGACCACAGTCTCCATGGGGCCATTGCGGATGGCCTCCTGGGCACGGGCGCTCAGATCGGTGTAGCAGGCCTTGTTCTTCTTGAGATCGACATAGTCGTGGGGGATCACAATACCAAACACGCTATTGGGGGCCATCTTCCACTGCAGACGGGCCTGGCGCGCGTACTCGGGGGTGAGCTCCAGCTGGAGCTCGGCACGGCCACCCTTGGCGGGAACCTTGCAGGAGACGGACTTGACGGCGTGCTGGAAGGCGTAAGGGTTGAGGGCCTTGATGGTGCGCTTGCCGTCGTCGGTCTTGAGCTCGACGGCCATGTCGACGTGGTGGCAGGCGTCGTACTCGTACTTGTCGGCCTCGATGAAGCGGAGCTCGAGCTGGTTCTGGGGCTGGAAGTTGCGGTAGGCCTTGTTCTCCTCGGGGGTGCCGCGACGGAAGAGGTGGATGGGGACGGACTTCATGGGGACACCCTCGGGAATGATGATGTCATCGGAGGGGGCCATGGTGTGGTTGAACTCTTGGGCAGTGGCAGAGTGAGTCAAGGCCAAGCAGGCCAAGACGGAGAGAATGAGAGAAGACTTCATTGTTGTAGTATTATGTGGAGGTTAGAGAGGAGAGAGGAGGGAAGAGTAGAAAGAGGGTATATGTGAGCGAGAGAGAGGAAGATGATGAATCCCTTCGTTAGGGTGAGGAAAGGTCTTTGAGAAAAGAGGGAAGGTGGGGACGGGAAGAACACTGTGGTTGTTGTCGAAGGAAAAGAGAAAAAAAATGGGGAATGACCGATCGTATTTATATGAGTTGAGGTTGTGATGAAATCAGAAATGCATTTTTTGCATTGATTGCATTGCTTTATTGTATTAGATTTTTTTTCCCTTTACCCCCGAATCCGTTGCATTCGCATTTACGTCCATCCGTTGGGACAACCCCCACCCTGGTAAGAACAAGAACAAGAACAAGAAAGTAAACTCTGCTTACAACCTCCTCTCCCAAACTTGGCTTAGCTCGACCGTTGAGTTTGCGAGGTATGTGAGGTTTGTGAGTGTACACTGGAATGCAAATACAGCAAATGGTTAAAAACTGGGGAGGTTGGTACCTGGATACCCACCCAGAGGTATTATTACACTGAGAAAAACTGAGTAGCAAAGTGGGGATCAAAGTAAAAAAGTCTCATACACAAGACACCATATTGAGCTAAGCTGCCTTTGGTACATCGGTGACCAAGAGGCCTAAAGAGTACTTTTCGTTTTCTTTTTCTTAATGTTCTTCGTTTCGGCGCTATTTCCACGTGTGAAATGCCCTTTTTGCTTTTGAGTCCTTTGAGCAGCCAAAAAAGAAGAGTATATCAACCTTGAATCAACCAACACGGATGCAAACCAACTTAGAAGTAACTCATTGGGTCAATCGGGATGCAAGGTTACTCTTTTGCGAGCCTCTTTGTCCCAATGGAAGAGAGAGAGCTTTTGGTCTGTTTCTTTTCAACAACAAAGATAGAAATAACAAACTTCCTCCTCCCTCGAGTCGAGAGCGCTATTTTCCCTCTTGAGGACTAGAAAGCAAACAAGGCGAGGGTGTGTCATGGTATAATAGTATGTGCCAGCTGTGCAAGGTAGTTCAGAGGAGGTACCTTGGGAAGACAAAGAAGGAAGAAGAGAGAGGGAAAGCAAAGAGCGTATTCCAAATTAGACAGAAACTTGTATGCATGTGAGTGTTTGTGAATTGAGTAGCAGACTTAGTGGGTGTTTTTTGGCGGCTATTTGAATTGTATACAAAACCCATACATACCTGCACCTGGATACATGTGGCGACATTGCTGCATGGGAGGGACAATACCTCTTTCGAGACTAGCTTATCTCGCCGCTTTGTTGTTGTTTGCTGACTGTTGTTTGTTGGTTGTTTGTTGATTGTTGTCGGGTTGTTGGTATTTGCTCCCTCATGAGCCATGGCCTTTTGGTTCGATAGATCAGTTGGTTGGTCGCCTTGTGTCCTACGAAACAAATAAAACAATGAACAATTGTGAGTAAGGTGCTAGGACATCTCTCGCATCTCTTCATGGCACATGGATCCTGGGACGAAACCAATAAGGTCCTATAAGCACTTGATCAAAAAGACTCGATGGACTACTTCATATAATATTTGAGGGAGGGTGTCGAAGCCAAATCAAATTATTGAAAACAATAGCATTAAGCAGTCTATAGACTCAGGAATGAGTATTCATATACTCTGTAATCCAGCAACTCGCTGATCCCAGGTGCACAACCGAGCTTTGATCGACTTCCGTGAGCGCCTTTGGGTTGAAAACTAACGCAACCACTTCCCAATCACGAACAACCTCGCGTCCTGATCGACCACACTATTGCCCAGTCTTGGCGACTAACAGCTCACAAAAACCCCTCACCCCTCATGACCTACCTGATATCACCAGGTACAACAGGAGGCTCGCCACTCTCAGGTACCTGCGGATCGACACTTCCCCGCCCCCTTGGCCCCGCCCAATGGATCCGTAGGAGTACGAAGAAGAGGGACGCCAGACTGCGCCCAGGGCTGAGACCGATAAACAAACAGATGACCACGCTTTTTTATTTTCCGTTCTGAGACAGGTACACCTTTTTATTGTCCTCCCCAGTTCTTTTCTTTGAACAGCTGGACAAACGGTTGTCATTATCCCTTGTGTGGAGAGACGATAGCACTTCCTGTTGCCCAACCTAGAGACCGAGAGGAGGGACAAACAACCCGGCTTTTTTTTTCTCTTTTGAAGAGCTGTCATCGTTTTTGCCGTTCGTTTTGTTTTTCTTTTGAACCGGGCCGTCACCGTTCCACTGTAAACAAGCCGATCGCATTTCAAACACACCAGAGTTGCTTCCTCTCTGTATGCCTAGGGAAGTTCAACTTGTATATTTATTTATTTTATTTTTTTGGAAGGGGAGGAGAGGCCTTCATTTTACCGCAGTTGGACAAGGTTAACAAAACCACATGCCAGTTTTACTTTTTGGTCGCTCTTTTTTCCTCCTCCCCCCCCCCCACACACTCCATGCAAACAATCCTTTTTCCCAGGGACATGCACAAAATAGAACAAATGCATGTTGCCTTCCAAACAAAAACAAACCGAGACAAAAACACATGCGTTGCACAAACAGGCACGGAGGTCTAGACTTGTATTTATTCTAACGGAGGTGACTGATAATCGCCGTTTACCTTTTTTTTTTTTTTTTTTTCTTTCTACTGATGCCGTTGGTTAAGAAACGACGACTGAGTATTAGACCGCGCGCGCATCGAGGTCGAGTAGGCGTCATACCCTGTCCCCACGCTCGACGCCCCCGCTCTGGAGGACGTGTGCGACCCGACCGACGGTGTCGAGCCCATGACAGAGGAGCTTGTCGTTGGTGTGGGGTGGCTACTGGAGATCTCGGGTGTGTTACTTGAGGCGCCCCCAGACGGAGGAGGAGGAGAAGAAGAAGAAGGAGACCCAGGCTTGGTTGAGGCGCGTTCGAGCTTCACCGAGTGGTAGCTTGGATAGACAAAATCCTCCGTGATAAACTTGCGCATCTGCTCGAGCACAAAACGCTCAATCTTGCCCACATTCTTCAACACGGCTAAAGGGCGTGCAGGTTAGTTGGTTAGTTGGGGGGATAGAAAAGAAAAAGAAAGGGAGAGAAGTTCAGGAAGTATGTATGTACATCGTTGTGAGTATGTTTCTTTGTGTTCGCGCGGATCTGGTCTCCCCCCAATCCCCAAGGTACTCTCCTTCCTTGTTCATTCTTGTTTTGCGCTGAAGTGCGAATGGGCAATTATGCAAGGTTTATGCAAGGTATTCCACAAGAGCATGTATCTCGACTCTTTTTTCCTTCGTCGTTCGCCCTGTGTTTTGTGGTATTTTTTTTTTACCTTGCTTTTGCTCGTCGCCCACCTGAGATTCGATTCTCACATTCGAGAGGATACTAGTTTGCAAGCAGAAAAGATACAGAGAAACGAAGGGTACCATGTCAGCCACTCTAGTCACTCTCTCACTCTTTTTCATTGATGCCCAGTTGCGGAATACCTTTTGTGGAGATTGTGGAGAAAAAAATGGGTACATCCATGCATATTGCATAATTGTTGTCACCTTGTTTTTTTCTCGTTTTTCTTTCTCCCTTGGGGTTGGGTTTGTTTGGCTTACCTTTCGTTAGGGTCTTCTGGCTCTAAGAAACATATATTCACATGGTCTCGCAAGTAGCCCATGAGCACCTTGGCTAGTAAATAGAATAGAAATACATACACGAAGATCATAGTATATTGACGATAAGGGTTAGAACAACAACAAACCCATGACTGGTACCATATCATACAAAGAGTATCCCTCCAACGTCCACGTTGCTCGCATGGAAACAGAAAAAAAAAGGCCGTGACGTGAGTTTTCTTTCCCCCCAAATGTATCTTTTGTTCCATAGAGCTCCTCTCTTCTTGTCTCTGGGAGCTATTAAAAAAAATCACACATACACATATGAACTCGCGTGTGTGTATGTCGGCTCACCTTTAAATGAAAACCCAGTAATAACCAACTTGACCGGCAGGGCCAGGAAGGCAAAGGTTGGGTAGTTGAGAAGCAACTCCGTTTCGACCGTAAAGCCCATCTGACCTTGGTACTGTACTGAGAGCAATAATTGAATATCGTTCTCGTGTCTCTTGGGAGGAACCGGGGTAGGTGGTGGTGGAATAGGAACCTCTCGATGGTGGTGATGGTGTTGTTGATGATGGTGATGGTGGCCCCTGTGTCGTGGTTGATGTTGTTGTTGCTGTCGATGACGATCCTTTTTGCGGCCCTTGTCGGCTAGCGCTCTTTGATCTCTTCGATCCCCTCCCTCTCCCCTATGAGGGCGCTCATCACTAGTACGGGTATGCCTACTCCGCGTATCTCGAGTACTAGCTTGCAAAATGTCCATGGAGGGCCTAGACCGCGAGAACGCATCAAAGCTCAATGTCTCTACTGGTGACGTGAATGCTGATGGGTTGTGGTTTAGGTTTTGGTGGTGGCGATGATCCATCTCTGTGTGTGATCCTTGGTGGTCGGGTAGAGTTGTTGGCAACAAGCTCTGGTGAAGCTCGTTTAGGTGAGAAGGCTCTGTCCCCTCTGAGAAGCTTTGCCGTCTCGAGAATGCGAGCGTCGGTGATTCAAACCCACGAGGCGTTCCTGGGAGAGTGCGAGAGGGTGTTCCTGCTCTGGGTGAATAGACAGACCCCAAAGGTTTCCTGCCCAAGCCTAGCAAGGAATTGCCAGAAACGACCATCCCTGACAAATCTGAAAAGTAGAGCTGTGGTCCAGGAGCTGTGTTTCCTGTTGCTGTTGTACTTGAAGAGACAACAGGTGTGCTGTAGAACGACGCCGCCGATAAAGGTCGATTGGTCCTATTTTGCATCACGGATGACAGCACTGCTCCTGGACCGGTTCCTAATCCTGAACCTGTGCTTGATCCAAATCCAAGACCCAATCCTCCGCTATTCCCCACGGGCGATGTTACTGTGGGTGTTGTTTGAAACAAGGAGTTCTGAATGGTCTGGTGGTGGGAGGGGAGGTCATCATGGGCGTTGCTTGGTGAAGCATCTCCGTCTACAGATCGCCTCGGGGAAAGAAGGGAAGCGGGCTCCAGGACCAGGTTCTTCATGCGTTGGTAGATCGTGGACTCTCCTTGGGTATAAAATGCTTCGCTTTCAATCTCCTCGTCCGAAGCATGTGAGCTTAGGGTCCTGCCTTCGCCAAAAGTTCTCTCAACCATTGATGACGCGATCTCGGCAGGAGAGCTGAAGACCCTGGGCGACGCTGAAAGGGTTGAGGTATCCAACTTCAAGTCCCGGTTGTTGCGCTTCCCATGAATTGCCCTTGGGTCGTGGTGCGATGATTCGCCTGCGCCTTTGTAGTGTAGCGAGTCTGTTGACGAAGAAGAAGCGTTGGACGACGACCGCGATACTCGCGTCGGGCTAGTCACTGCAGATTTGAAATGGTGCCGTTCCTGGTGCGTGGTTCCCATGGCGCGAGCCTCCTGATCCGACCCACTCTCTCCTCCATGATGGCTATGTCGCCTTTGTGGATGTGATACGCCCGAGGAACTGCTACCATCACGAACCCTGAGCCGATTGCTGAGCCACTCTTCTGTCTCGCGCCGCTCGTCCTCTTCGAACGGGCCGGACTGAAGGTACTCGATGTCGTCGCCCTCACCCACCATGACGATGCTTCCGTCCGCTGAAAAAGAGTATTCTCCATAGTCATCTTCATCTTCGCTGGCCAGCTCGTCCTCGTCCATGCTCTCGCCGCCGCCAGCCTCGGCGGCCTCCTGTGCGAGACGGGCCTCCTCCTGATCCATGTGGACGTACCACTCCTCGAGCGGGTCGGTCACGTCCAGGACGGTAATGGACGGCGGGGTGGACCCGAAGCGGAACTTTGAGACGGCAATGTTGCCCATGAATGCTGGTTTTGGAATCCGCTGGAAATGGGCGTGGATCATGCCCTCGATCTGGAGGGCCACCTCGTCATCGAGCTTGTCCCATTCGAACACAAACGACATGAGGATTCTCTCTGGCCTCTCTGTTCCTGTACTTCCTATACTTTTCGAATTGCGGGGTACGGTATACGCGCTGACTATGTTTCTGTGATGGGTGTTGCCTTGTGCCCTTTGCTGGAGATGGGTTGTTCTTTGGATAGTCGGATGAAAAGAGAATGTTCGGGAATGCGTCAATGCTGAAAGTAGAAAGTTGCACAAGACCTCAAGTGGTCGAAAAAGGAAATTTAACGAAACATCCTGTGTTTTATTTCATAACCACAACATGCAGTTATCGGCGTAAAGTCACTCCTTTCTCTATCGAAAAGTGGAGATCTAGAAGCGCCGGAAGGGCAGAGTGACGTAGTCACCCTCGCGGCCCACCATGCGCAACCCCTTGCGGGTCGGGCAGCACTCGGTGATGCGGTGGTCGCCCCACACGATCACCTGCTCCAGCTTTAGGTTTGCCCTCACAAACCGCTCCAGCACCTCGTCGTCCGTGGCCCGCACCCAGCTCGCGTCCAACTTGACCAGGTTCTCGCACCGCGACAGGTTCACCAGTGCATCCTTGGTCAGCTCCTCCAGCGAGTTGATGTTTAGCTCTTCCAGTGTCTCGTGTGAGTGCCCGATCACTGCGTTCAGGGCATCGTCCCCAAGCATGATGCACTTTCGCAGGTCGAGAACAGAAAGTCCGCGGTTGACATTCCAGCTCGTGAACAGGGCAGCCACACCCTCGGTCGTGAACTCTTCGCAGTGGGCGATGTTGAGTCGTTCCAGACGGACACAGCTGCGCCGGATCGCTTCGGTCAGTACTGCATCCTCAAGCGCCACACAGCCCTCCAGATCCAACGACTCCAGGCCAGATCCAACAGCCAGGAGGAGCTTCACCATCGGCTCGGTCGTCAGTCCCTTGCCGGCATCCTTGGGGTAGGACAACCCCAGGGTGGTCAGGCCTGTCAGGTTGGCGATCGGGGCCAACCACTCGTCGCCCATCAGAGTGCACTTGCTGAGCTCCAGGCGGGACAGTTGAGGGCAAGCTTGACAGAGAGTTGTAACGGCCTTGAATGTGAAGCGGTACGAGTGCTCGAGGCAAAACTGCCGGAACCGCTCTCCAGCCGTCTCAAAGAGCTTGATAAAGGCAGTGTCTGTGACCATGAAGGGGCCTGACAGGTTCAAGGAGGAGAGATCCTTGAGATGCTCTGCGTAGTAGCTGATCGTCTCGTCGAGGATGCGGCCGCATCGGATCAAATTCAATGAACGGATGTTAGGGCAGAACTGGGCAATGTTCAAAAGACCTGATGCTGCGATTTCGGTGCAGTCGTACAGGCTGACGTCGGTGTTGCGGGGATCCAAGAAGAGCTGGATCGTATCGGTGTTCAAAGATCGGTTGCGGCAAATGATCTTGCAGATCTTGGCCATGCTGAGGTCACTGATGTCGCCAAAGGCCTCGACATCCTCAATGCAGCCGGCGATTTTCTGTCGTATAAAATAAGCAAAGAATAAGTATATCTGGAGCTTAAAAAAATAAGGATGTCATGAACATCAAGATGAAGGAAGTCACAATAAGCTACCTGAATGCAAATATCTTGGAGTGATGGGATCTGGCATTCAATCTCAGCCTTTTGGATCTTGCGCCGAGACGCCTTCTTGACAGGCTTAGGGGCAGCCGCCGAGGCATCCGATGACCCACCACTGCAGGTGGCGCACAGGAGCCCCATGCCCGAGTCGTCCATCGCAGGTGTGGTACCAGCCTTGACCGTGAACCGGGCTCGGCATCGGGAGCAGAACTCAATCTTGTTGGCTCCCTGGGGCATGCGGCCCTTATGGCTGAAGTTGGACCGAGGCACATAGCCAGTGATATCGTGAAAGTCTTCGTCGTTCGAGTCGTCCGACGTCATCTTCTTCTTGCGAGTGTTTTTCTTGGAGCTTGAAGCGACCGTCTTGGATGTGGAAGTGGACGAGGATCCTTCGGCTTCCTCTGTGATGGACATGCGGGACCGAGCAGCGCGGGTTCGGACTCGGACAGGGATGGCAATCGGAATCAAGTCGTCGTCGCTGCTGTCTTCCTCTGCAGATACCATGGTCTCGTCCTCGCCATCGACTGACATGTGCTCAACAGACTCGGACCGAGAAGAGCTGGAAGAAGCTGCTGCAACAGCGGCGGCAGCTCTTACACGGGCAGAACGAACCGGCCGAGATGCAGAAGCCGGGGATGAAGGTGTAGCAGTAGAAGACGATGGCCCGGAAGAAGATGCCTGCGTCTGAGCCTGGGGGGCTGGGTCTTGGGGTGGGGCAGGGGCAGGGTTCGCTCGACGAATGCCTCGCTCATTCAGGAAGCTGGTCAATGCACTGGTAGGGCCTCGAACATTGTTGACGTAGGTAGTGCCTGTTCCACGGGATCGATTTCTTCCAGACATGGTATGATGACAAAGTGATCAGTGATGCTGCAAGGATGTGTGGATGTGTGAATGAGGCAATTGGTGGGGTGGGGGGGAAAGAGAGGGAATCAATTTGAATGTGGGACGGAGAAAAAAAAAAGCCATTTTTTGGTGGCAAGTCAAGTCAAAAAAAATTGAGAGCGAAATAAAGAAAATAGGGGTCTCGAACTCTCGGTCACAGCTTTTTTTTTGCGCAAATGTTATCTACGAGTCTACATGATAGAACACGCGCCGGAACTTTCGGGCTTGGATGGCACTGAGGATGTCTCATCGTCAAAAGAGGTATCTTGATGCACTGACAGCTGGCTTCGGTTGCGAGGATGTGCAGGTCTAGAAAGCGACTGGGTTGATCCGTCGCTGTGGGCTGCGCTTACGGCTGTCAAGGGGCCAGTCACAGGCTTGATTCGGACAGAGTGCACAGCGCCCGCTTGCATGTTCTGATGTCGGTAGTAGAGTGTCTGACGCTCCTTCACGTACCGCCAGTCGCCATCACTAACCAAGATCTCCAGTCCAGTGTCGTCATAGTGGTAAGATGGAACAAAGATCTCTGTTTCAAACGCCATCGGAGTGCCCTCGGGAGGGTGTCCAAACCATGCTGTGTTGTCGCTAACCTGTTCTTTGGTGTCCATCGATGCAACCGTGACGAGGGCGTCGGATGAAGATGCAAACCCGCGGCTCAGTTGCTCTGGTGTAGAGACATGGACGATCGGGACAGGTGTTTGGACGTAGTTGCTGAAGCGGAGGGTGTACTGAAGTGTTGTAAAATCAAATTCGCAAGCAATAGGCTCTCCGGCAACCTTGGCTGCATATGGGCGCTAGAGGTGTAAAGAGATCAGAAAAGACTATTAGAAACACTGATAGATCTGACCACTTTATCCCGTAGTGTCCTGGACTCTTGCTCTTGACTTACAACAACGGCATCCAGAGCTCTTCCTCCAATGTGAGCAACATGATCTCTACCGTCATTTGACCCCTCGTGTTCAAAGCTGAAGTAAGACCGGTCAAACGGAGAGTCGTCTGTAATAGAGTCCAACTCGTCGTCCTGAAAGCTTCTCTTGTCCTCCGACTCGGTCTCGTCAAAAGAACCCTCTCGATCGTCACCCGAAGCCTCAACCTGGCCTTGCAATGCAAACGCCGAAGACGCTGCGGCGCGCTCTCTCACTTCTCGAGCAAAGTTGGGCGCCTGCTGTCTAGCTGAGCGATGTTGACCTTCTAGTGCCGGCGAACCTCTTTCACTAGCACTAGGAGAAGGCAGGGGTGAGTCCAGCGAGAAGATCGAAAAGTCCTCGCCATTCCAGTGGTCTCCATGAGTATTGTCGTTTGTTGTGTTGTAATTCCACAAGCTATATTGACAAGGATTTTGGTTAGCTTAGTAAATATTAACTCCATGCGTGCAAAAGAAACAATGCTCGAAAACATCCTTACGTGAAGGAAAGGAGGTTGGACTCCATGGCCGAGATAACAGCGTCCAAGAACTTGGAGTGGTATTGATAATCGCCGCTAAGGAACGCCTGTCTCTGGTTAATGTCCATGGGGATACCACACTCTCCAATCAGACAAGGCTTGGTGCCAACGTTCTTCAGTCCAATGTTCAACACGTTCGACAGCTGACCGCGATAGTTCTTTTTGGCTCCCTTAAGTCCGAAATACGTAGCCGAGAAGACGTTTTTGCCCTAGAGTTGTTAAGAGTTATAAAGTCATTGATTGGTAAGTTAATGCACGCAATAGCGTTCAAATTAGTCGAACACTTCTCTGCAGTATGTTGTTAGACATACCTTGCTCAGACCTTGGACATCGTGGGTAATTCGTCCATCAAACGATTTGTTGAAGATGGAGTGGAGATCATACCAATGTGGAGCGTACACAATGTTCTCTTCGTGATCTCCTGGTCCCCAGACCGGAGCGGGCTCGTTCGGGATAGGACCCACAAAGATAAATGCCGAGGGGAGGACACTCTGGATCGCGCGAGAGTACCTGTTGACAAAGTCTAGATAGAAAGTTGTAAAGTCGACCTTTTCGCCAGTCATTGGATCCGTAGTGAAATAATCTGGCCGGATCAGATTTGGCTTTCCAGTTTTTGGGTGCACATTCCAAACGCCATGTTGCTTCCAGAGACACTCGCCGTCCAGCCATGCGCTGTCCTTTTGCGTGTTAATCATTCGTGTCTTTTGTTTCTTTGTTGGAAATGGCCAAGACTTGACCCAGACCTCGATAGGGAGCTCCATGCCATCTCCGAGAGCCATGGATTCGAGTGCAGAAGGTGAGTCGCCAA
The DNA here is from genome assembly GCA_000739165.1 of Podila verticillata NRRL 6337. Classification (NCBI taxonomy): domain Eukaryota; kingdom Fungi; phylum Mortierellomycota; class Mortierellomycetes; order Mortierellales; family Mortierellaceae; genus Podila; species Podila verticillata. The sequence goes on from KN042418.1 coordinate 1,230,904, forward strand.
AGAACAGGTTTGAATTAAAGTCGTATCTCTTGAGATTCTTCAAACCAACAAACCCAGGGCTAATTAGTGAATGAGATAGATTCAGTAACATCATCTATCAAGACGAACAAAGCGGAATCAAGAAACCATGCAATTACGCACTGAGGCTCGTTCATGACTTCGAATCCTACGATCGCGTCCAAGTGACTCAAACGCCTATAACAAGAAATTAGGGAGGTGAGATTAGCAACTTGGCATATACACCGAGCGTGTCGTTTGCTCACATGTCACCCAAAGAAAAAAAAACAGCAACAAAGGGTTACTTGGCCAGATGCATGTAGCACTCGAGGTATCGGTTCTGCAAGAACTGCTGAATGGACTCGCCCTGGTACATCTTCTTGGGTGCAAACGTGTCTCCAGCCCAGAAGAGTGTGAACATGGTACTGGCCGCCAGTTTGGTGTAGTTAGTGGGCCAGACCATGGGCGGTGAGTCTCCAGGGAACTGATTGGTGTTGTGAACGTAGGCGGCGCCTGTTGTTTTGAACTTTGTGAGATCCATTCCTGCGGCCTCAAACGTCCATCCTGGTGCGCCCGATCCGCCCGAGAATCTGGACCAGCAGTCCTGGTGTGGATCAATGAAGCACTTGATGCCGTATTTTGGCATGAGCTCAATCAACTCGATCAACGAGTCGATGAACTTTTCGTCGTAGATGCCTCTGGAGGTATTTAGTGTGTTGTTGGGCAAATAGAAAATAGAAGCAAAAAGGGAGAACAACAAATGAATTAGCGCCTCTCCTGCTAATTTTGTCAACCACAAATGATCTAACCTAGAGCCTTTGCATTAATGCCCGTTTTTGGCCTGTGCAACACACCCAAGTGCACAAACATCAACACGCACACCACCCCCGATCAGGGAATTAGTCAACATCACTCTCGGCTATTTTCTGTACTCGTTTGGTTTTGATTTGTCCAGGACGCACAAAGAAGAAAGAAGGAAAGAGCCTTGATCAAGTTAGACTTACGGGCCAGAGTGCTCAAGAGCCTCCCATGGTACCAGCAGTCGGACAAATGTCATTCCCCAGCTCTTGAGTCTGGAAAAGTGCTCGTCCGCTTGGTCTCGGGGAAAGGGTCTGCCCAGGAAGCAGACGTCGCGATGGTTGAAGAATCCTTCGTTCAGGTGTGTGGAACCGTTAGGGGTGGTTGGCAGCTTCGAGTTGCCGCAGAGGTTGACACCGCGCAGGAGAAGGGTTCTGCTCTGAGAATCACGAAACCAGCGACCGTGGGACGTGATCCTACCGCCAGAATACCAATCGTGTGCCTTTCCAGCGGGCCGCAGCAGTGTCCCGCCTCCAGGCCTTCGCTGGTCCTTTGTTTGGCGAGGTGATGATGTTGTAGCCATCGGATCTGAGAACTCGGTCTTTTCTTGTTTGGATGAAGAGGGGCACGAAGGCGGCTCGGAGTCGTCGTCGTTTTGGAGAGAAGAAGCGTAGGAGGACATAGAAGAGAATGAGTTTGTGTGCTTGAGTTCCTGGGCCTTGAGGTGGTGAGGTCGAAAGGTCATTCTGGGCATGGAAGGAAGCGATTGGTCCTCGGGAGAATGTTGCTCATGCGGGGGCTGTGATCCTTGTAGACCCTGTGATTCTTGTGAATCGACAGGGCGTTGCTCTTGCGTGCCCATCATTGTGGAATGGGTGAGTGAGTGCCTTGATCAGGGATGATGGATGAGAAGGTTCAGGTGGACAATGAATGACACGGTTTGTTCACAAGGGCAAAGGAAGGAGAGACAAAAGGACAGCTTCACGACTGAAGCGAGCAAGAGTGTCCTCGAACAAAGGAAGACAGAGACTGAAAAAGGGGGAGGAAGAGAGTGGAGAGAGAGAATTGTCTAAAGAAAGAACTGCGAAAGAGAAGAGAGAGTAGGATGGGATGGGTGTGTGTGTGATGAAGTAAAGGAAAAGTGTAAAAACTTTTTTTTTTTTTTTTTTTTGGTGTTGTGCGCGCTGAACCTGTTTGATGGCAAGACTATACCATATGAAATTCAGGGCGCAGAAACCACTTTAGCTCATTTATGGTTGCACCAGTCTTACGCAAAACGCCGCTTCACTCTAGTCCAGTGCGGCGGGGAAGAAAGAAGAGCCGACGTCGTGTGGGTATGTTTGAGAGGGCGAGGCGAAAGAGATCGAAACGAGTCGAATTCACACAAGGCTGTGACTGTGCAACTCTATAGGTTCATTGCTTGAGAAATAGCCTACTGGCTGCTAAGCTTGCTTCCCTTCCACCTCAACACATTGACCATTCAACAGGATCACATTCAAGCACAGAAGACACAGACACATTCAACATGGACAGCCGATACAGCATAATCAGGCAGGTAGCCTAGTCGTGGCAATGACCCACCACACCATTGGTTCATGTAAAGCAAAAAAAAAAAAAAAAGAACTCGTGAACGCATGCTGTTGCCAAGACAAAAGGAGGCTAAAGCATAGGTCTTGCAAAGCAAACAGAATAACGAACGCAACACTCGCCACACAGGACTGACTTCCTTTCTATCATTTTCCCACATGGCCCACAACAACTACAACAACAACAGTGACCAGGCGTCGATACCCATGCGCTCGCACCACAGCCTCACGCGGCGCGAGATCTTCCAGAACCTCGCCAACCGGATCATCTACTCAAAGTTCTACATGGTCCTCTACATTGTCATGGCCGCCCTCAGTGTTTGGTCCATATTCCTGTCATTCCATCAGGGCTGCGCCAGCTCGTCCCTTTTTGTTGTCCTCGAAGTCATCATCAACTGCACTATGATCGCCGAAGTTGCGCTGCGGTTGACGGCACTTGGAAGGGTACATAGGATCTTGTTTGCATTCTGGACTATGGATAAAGGACATTTTGCACCAACGACCGGAAACTAACCAGGCGCCACACCACCTTGGCTCCCTTTTTGTTTTGATCCGAACCTGATAGAACTACTGGAGGTCGACATCCAACATTCTGGACACCTTTTTAGTGGCCTTCTGCTTCATCACGCTCATCCTTGTCCTGGAAGGCTGCGGGCACGGCCCTGGGCACAAGGCCGAGGAAGTCCTGGACACTATTCTGCTGGTTCTCAGGAACGCCGTCCAAGCCTGGCGGCTATACACCATGATCCGGAAGTAAGTATCCTGTCTTTGCTGACTTTCTTTTGTCCTGCCAAACATTATCAAATGTGTGGCACCACATTGTGCCACGTCATAAATTTTTGATTTGGAGCCATCCTAACCCAGAGATGCATGCTTGATGTTGCTTTTTTGGGATAGAAACTCTTTGATCGCCAATCCACGAGTTGGCACGATCGACTTTAGCAACGTACGACCGGTTTCGCTAGACATTGAGGGCTTTGGCGACGGCTACCACGACGACGACTTTATGGCGCATGAAAGCGACGATGGGCTGTAATCCTCTCTTTCTCTCTATTTTTTTTTTTTTTTTTGGTTGCTCAGCTGTGCTTCAAAACACCCGACGAAAATAAAACTCAGGAACCCCATGGGGAGTCAACCAATCGCAAGCATACTACACGTTCCCATCAAGCAGGGGCGAAAGAGGCCCTGTTGGATGTTACGATGGCGTAGGAGAAAGAGCCTGTTTGTTTTGCTTTTATTAGAAATGGGAGGAGGAAGGAGAGGGCGGAATTAGTGGCCGATGGCCATGACCGAGTGTGCCCAGTCACCCTTGATGCTGCCAATGGGGTCCAGGAAGATGAGCTCATCCTCCAGGGCGTCCCGTGTCATGTGCTCCAGCTCCTTGGTGGCGGTAAGGGATATTTTCTATGAGAAAATCAGAAGAAAAGAGATGTACATACCTTGCGCTTAGTAAACGTACCTCCGTCGTTATCGACCCGAGGATGGATACAGATAACATATGACACATTATTTTGCCCCAAGGGAACATACCTTCAAGCGAGCATCGATCTTTGCAAATAGCTCCGTGTCTGTCATGGAGTGGTGAGAGGTCGGAGAAGTGACGAACCGCTTGTAGACGAGGGCGACCATCTCGCTGAGGGTGGCAAAGGTCACTGTGTAGTCCAGCTCAAAGGGCTATGTAAATTTTGTGCAATGGAAAGGTAGGTGGGACAAGAAAGATAATTGCATTAAGATTATTAGAGAGAGCAAAGATGCAGCATGCAACACAAACGAGATGAGAAACCAAGACAACGTATTTGCAGCCCATAACATGAGTGGGAAGAAAATAAAAAATAAAACACAAAAGACATACAACATTCTTGGCCTCGAAGTGCAAGTATTCTCCAGTGTCTTCTTCCCCCAATTTCTTTGATCCTTTGAAGAAGTTCTACAAGAAGGTAAAAAGAGAAAGAAAAGAAGAGAAAAAAAATCCATGAGTTAGCTTAGGTAATGGATGCTCACTCCACCCACAAATCACATTCCAGTGCCCAAAAAAAACGCATGAACATCAAGATAAACAAGGAAATGTAGTCGGCTTACCATCTTGGACTTTGACTCTGACGACAAAAAGTGCTCGTACTCCTGCAAGACTGTCGCCAGTGACCGCGTGTAGTTGGGGATGTCGGGTATATCCAGGACATTGGCGAGCGATGTTCCCAGCAGAAAGTATTGATATGTCCTATATGAACGATGGAAGAATGGCAACAAGAAGAAGAACCAAAGTTTAGAAAAAGCAAAGAGGCGAAAGGCGAAAGGGAAATTCTGTTGAGCGTGTGAGTGCAAAGAGTGGGGATAAGGTTATGCCAAACAAACGTAAAACAGAGACTCCGCTCTGCGTATGTGCCTTCTTCATCTTCTCCTCTCTCTTCTTCCGTTCGCCTTCGACGGTCTGGGCACGGCGTCAAAGAAAGAGATAGATAGAGAGTCGAAAATGCACCGCAGAGTGGGATGATGATAGGGCAGAGAGCGAAGCTGTGTGGGTGAGTGGATGAGTGAGCTCTTCCTTTTGCTTTTTGGCAAGTACTTTACCTCTTCTGACAAGTCTCTGGAGTAAAGTAAGCACGGATGTCCGCTTCCGTCAAGACAATCGTGTTGTAGAACGCTGACGAACCATAATGCACCTTGGCCAGGTACTCCCAGGTCGTGATCCGCTTGGCGAGCAGCTCCGAAGTCGCATTTATAACCGACTGTCGGCGTTGGCTGTGTGGGGAAGGCGTGTGAGGACTCAAGTGGCCACTCTCCGTCCTGGTCAGTCCAGCAGTGGCCATGCTCAGCTTGTCCAGCGTCTCCGCAATTGAATCGCCGTTGTTGTGCTCATCGATTGGTGAAGAGACGTTGGTCGGGGATGTAACTGTGATGCTCGATGTTGGCGTTGGCGTTGATTTTTTGGAGCTGGCATTATCTGGCATAGGTGGTGCCGTGGAGGACTTGTTGGGTCCACTGGTGGTGTGTGACGAGTGAATGGTGGACTTTGTGGACGAGGCAGATGACTTGATAGACTTGTCTGAGGATGCGGTCTTTGAGGACTTTGTTGATTTAGAAGAGGAGCCATTGACGCTCTTGGGCTTGTTCTTTTTGTCGACAAATTGCAGCTGCTTGGTCTGGTGGGCCTTGGGTCCACCTTTGGTGGTTGCATGCTCGGGAATCACAAATCCTGGAGAGAACAGATGGGTATTGAAGTTGGGCATAAATCCAGGCCCAATCGCCTTGGAGGACATGGACAATGGGTCAATGGTTCGCTTGAAATTTGGGGTGGCCGGGATGGAAGGTGTTGATGACTTGGACGACTTTGTTGACCGTGACCTTGATGATTTGGTAGAACTGGACTTTGTGGAGGAGGCGGAGGATGTGGTGGATAGAACTGAGGGGGCCGTGACCGACTTGCCGTCATCTGTTGCATTGACGAACAAACTATCGGTGCTGGCCACTGACTTGTCTGTCAACGTGCGAGAAAGGGCCATCATCATGCTATGCTATTATATGCTATGCTATGCTACTGTTGAGCTCTTGTGCTGATCAATTTTTTCTTTTTTTGTTGGATGGAAACGATGTCAAGATGAATATTAGAAATGGTGAAATGAATGAATGAAATGAGATGTAGCGAGAGTTGGTATGTGAGACGAATAGAGATAGAGTGTCGATGGTCTGTGTCAGCGAGACAGCGAGAGTGCGATTGGTAATAAATTATGTGTGCAACAATGGGTAATGCAGGTGGTGACACAAGGGTGCATACAGGAAATACAAGAGGGCGTAAGGAAGTAAAGGTATCCGGAGAAACAAAGTATTAATTGGGAGCGAAGAAAAGATGAGAAGGTGAGGTGGTTTGGAAGCGAAACAAAGAAGGGAAAAGAGGTGGAAGTGAGAAAGAGGTGAAAAGAAACAAAAGAGATGGAGAATGAAAAATAGAAGAAAAGGAAAGAAAAGGCTAACCACTTCAAAATGTGTGTGTGCTGAAGCCTGGAGCCTGACGCCTGTGAATGGTCCACCCAAGCCGGGGTAGTTTGGTACTCCTCGATCGGTATTGCAAAAAAAGACTTATCTGTTTTATTTTCTCACTCACTTCTGTATTCACTTGGGCCTACGCGCTGTCCTTTGCGCCTCTGCTCTGCCGTCGGATGGAAAAAACAAAGGTGGGGATTGGCAGAGGAAGAGAAGAAGCGGGGTGACAAAGAGAGCTTTTTGCGAGATGAGGGGTAACGCAAACGCAAACGATAGAAAAAAAGTGGGTTCCTGATTTCTGTGGACCTTACTCGAACTCATCAACCTTGTTTTGCGGAGTACAAATAAACAAAGGAATGGCGAATGAGAGTCCATTTTGAAAAAGGCAGTCACTTTTTTTTTGGGAAGTCTTTTATTTTTTGATCACCTCACGTTCCAATGTTCACTCATGCTTGCACAACCACACCATGAAAAGTCAATGAGGTCGTCCATTACTATCGGAGACAACATTTCGCTGGAAATACTGTCAATGCCATCACAACACTCTGATCACACCCCATCTTCACCTCCAACCACTGTCACTACAAGCAACAACACCAGCAGGAGCAACAGCAGAAGAAGGGATCACAGTAGCAGCCATAGCAGTGACGAAAGCACCATCCCCGCCAGAAAGAGGAAATCGCGTTTGACCAGCCCAGAATGGTCGGAGAACAAGTCCAACAGGAACCCCTTCCAAACAACTCGGCCTGAACCCAATGATACTTTGGGCTCTTCGGGAGACGAGATCGGGAGTAAACGAGCAAAGACAACGTCAAGGACGAGTAACCAGGCAAGTTGGTCATCCCCAATATCATACAAACCACAGCAAGTCGAGGAGGAGGAGGAGGAAGGTGAGGAGGGGGAGGAGGAAGACTACTCGGGGGACAGTGACGACCAGATCTCACAGCCTTCGGCACCGGCATGGATACCCAGTCAACCTCAACTGACGAAGGTGCGCGATGCAAAACCATACAAGTGTGTATTTCCTGGGTGTGACAAATCATACCCAAAGCCATCACGGCTTGCCGAACATGAGCGAGTCCACACAGATGAGGTACGTCACTTTTCACCAGTTATCCTCCTAACACTGATAGACGGATGACATGTTAACCTTTACCCTTTTTTTTTTTTTTTTTTTGCTTATTGTTAGCGTCCTTTCAAATGCCATCTGCCAGGATGTAGTGCCGCATTTCGACGCGAGTCTCATTTTGCCACACACCTCAAAGGACACGTTCAGCACATGTCGTTCAAGTGTCAACAGCCTGGCTGCACCGCTGCATTCTATACCCACGACAAACTACTTCGACATCTGCGGAGTCATAGCTTTATCATTGCGCCCTCAGCATCATTGGCACGGAGAAAATCATTAAATGCAGTATCGTCCACTGTGATTGCCCCCACCACTACTTCAGGACAAGACGACGACTCTGATCTGACATCACTGGAACAGCCGGTGGATGTGGAGACCCTGATGCGGATTGCGGAGGAAATTGAAACTGCGAAACCGTACGCGTGCTCGTGGGCAGGGTGCACGGAGCGCTTCTCGAAACACCGACAGTTGAAATCGCACACCTGTGTGGTTCATATGGGCACGAAGCCAAATCCGTGCACTCACGAAGGGTGCGACAAAAGCTTCCCCACGCCGAGCAAGCTCCGGAAACATATGATGACGCACAGTGGTAAATGGCATATAATGGGGGTTCCCTTTGGCACGGACCAGGTGCCTTGAATATCTTTTAGTATCTAACTACTTTTTCTTCTTCTTCCTTGATCCTTCTTCTACCTAGATGCACTGCGGTATGGATGCGGTTTCGAAGGCTGTAACAGTTACTTTTCAAAGTGGTCTCAACTCCAGAAACATAACAAGGATGCTCACAAAACGATACCTTGCACCCATTGCGACAAGAAAATCTTGAAGCGGAATATGACCGCTCATCTCAAGACCCACGACGACTCACGACCCCAGGTGCACTGCCAGCACGACGGATGCTCAAAAGTGTTTTCGACTGTAAGGATGACTATGATGTTCAGAGTTTGTTTCATCTTGACATACTAAACTGACGACTAACCAAAAAAAAAAACATTACCTTATTGTTGATCTCATAGAAACGAACACTTGCCACTCACGTCAAACTTGCTCACACGGATACTGAACCTCAGGAACTGGTGTGCGATCACGACGGATGCGGCATGACCTTCCTCTACAAACACGTGCTCCAGCGCCATGTGCAAACTATCCACACCAACCCACCCAAACCGCGAAAGATACGCAGCGATGCGATCCGGCCAAGTATGGTGGACTCGATTCTGGGATTCTCGCAGACAGAGCTCGAGCGGGTGATGCCGTTTGCGTGCCCCTTGCAAGGGTGCGAACGGAGGTTCAACTCTCAGAGACTGCTGCGGCGGCACCTGAAGAGCAAGGCGCACGCGCAGGATGCGATCGAGGATGTTGAAGCGGTGATCACTGGGGTGACGCCGATTCTGACGCAGGAGGCAATCGAGAATCAGGCGATCCTTGACTTGATTGAGCTGAACCTGGGATATGGTCAGTAAAGACAAGGAAGGAGAGTAAAGAAACGTTTTGCAAATTGCTATACATAAATATATATTATTCTTGCAAACGAATGGCTACTAGGAAGTTTTTTTATTTCGCCTTGGTGGACTTGCTCTTGACAAACGGGCGTGGGCGGTGCTTCCGCATCTCCCAGTCTGCATCTGAGCCAATGTGGCTTTCGCGGAAACACTCTTCACAGTAATGGTCGTTATCGCATCCTGGACATGTCCAAGTCGCATCTTCGTTACATATGCCTTAAAAGACAAGGTAGAAAAAGGTAAAGTTAAGTCATTTTCAAAATCGGAGAACAGTGATGTCATCATCCCAACACAAACAACACATTTTCCGACACAAGGCATGAAAAAGAAAGAGAAAAACAAAACTTACAGCACCAGTCATCCGGATTCTCATCGCCGTGTCCACCTCCAGACCTCAACTCGTCTAGATCCACGGCCGCAGGTGGTGGGCCCAGTGCATCTTCCTTGGGTGACGCCTTGAGACCCAGGTTCTGCACCCCCTTCTTGAGCTCATTGTGTCTCGCCTCCAGGTCCTTCATCCGGTGCTGGTCGATGGCCCCATACCTCGCCTCAATCGCCGCCTCTGCGCGCGCTTGCTCCATCAGCGTCGATGCATCGTCGTTGCTTCCACTTGTGCCTTCTGAATACGCGAACCCACCCAAGCGATCCAACTGGCCTCCAAACTGTTCGTCCGCCCCCGCCAGGGTGTTCACTCCAGTGGGCGCGTTGTGGGTCTGCAGGAACTTTGACAGCGTCTTTTCCAGGTCCTGAGTGATAGTGTCCAACCCTTGCTGTGAGGTGGTGGTGCCACTGGCACTAACTGCGTTCCTGAGCTCCTGGGCGTCCTGCTTGTCCAGGGTGTCGATCTCGTCCAGGAACTCAAGGTCGTCATGGGTGTCGCCGTCCAGGAGCAAGTCTTCAGAGTCGGCGAGGATACGATCAATCTATGGTTTGTAGCAAGGGACAAATGAATTGGTAATGTTTTTGTTTCTTGAGTTCGTCAGCTTCTCTCTCCAGCGCTTTTTTTTTTTTTTTTTACCTCATCCTGCTCAAGGCCAGAGTCCTGTGGGATGTTGTATGAAGAGCCAAAGTGGATCGTGTTGTCGAGGCCTGGCCGAGTATCGTTTGTATGAGGTTCAGGGCCGTCTTTGCTTCCTGTGGAGTTTCCTTGGCCAAGGTTGCTTGCTGCGGGCGAGTGGCCAAAGACTTTTGAAAAGTGCATGGCCAATTCCTGGTCACTACGACATGAATTGAATACGGTTTTTTGCATGGTGAGAATGCATCAAAACAAGAAATGGTCTCCATGAACTTGGGTCAAGAGTGGCTACCTTGTGGCTGCGCCTGTTTCCTTGAGCCTGGCAAGCCGCTGCTCCAGGTCCTGGTCAATGGATGCTGTGCTGTTATTCCTGCGCGACGACATTTTGAGGGTTGGAGTGAAAATGAGAATGGAGAGGAGTGAGCTTGGACTGAGTCAAAAGGAGGGAGAAAAAAAAAAAGTCGTTTTGAAATTTTTCATTTCACTGTCTCCCGTGGCCAGTGCGAACTAAACGTGTTCGCTTTTCTTGGGACAAAGGAGAAAATGGCATCCATGCTTCCATGAGTCCATCCAACAAACCATGCAACTAAACAGCTATTGTTCAAAAGGAATGTTTTATTTTGGCAGGACCCGCCTGTCTTTTTGGGTATTCTTTTTTTGATGTTGTTATGTTTTGGGTGGTAACCCTCTGCTTTTTTTCATCAATGTAATTTGGCATGCAAAAGTTTTTTGTCCGAGTCGTAAAAGGAAAGGAGATTTGTGGGGGTGGGTGGTGTTACAAGATAGAAGGCAGGAAGGGAGGAAGGAGGTATACTACTTCATATTTTTAGTCCTCAGCAAGCTCGGCAAAGATAGAAGTCGAGCCGCTCAGGCTGGGAGTGGGAGTAGCGGTGCTGTTACCGGTGGTAGTTGCGTTGCCAGTGACCTGGAGATCCCAGCAAGAGGTGTACCACTCGTCGTCGTTCAACTCCCAACGCCACTGGACGACATAAGTACCAGGAGCACGGTCGGCAGGGACAGTGAAGCATCCTCCGCAAGGGGTGTGGTCAGTATCGCCCGAGATTTGGTTGCAGTTCTTGTAGGGCAGCTTTGCAATATTCATGCTCGTGAACTGGGATTGGTTGGGATCCTTGGTCAGGACAGTCGGGGGCATGTTGATGAACACACCGCGATCCTTCTCGCTGGCAACGGCGTGGTTCTTGGCAGGCCAACGGATGCACATCTGGTCACCGGCCTTGACGGAGGCCATGGCACCAAAGCGACCACCGTAGGCCTTAGAGATGGGGGTCTGGCGAGTCTCAATTGCACCGGGCTCACGTCCGTGGACACCGTCAGAGCAAGGGGTGAAGTCCTTAGGGTCCTGCTGGTAGTGGCGGTTGGGGGAAGCAGAGTCGAGACCACCGAAGCGGACACCCGAGTTGACGGGGTACTGACGGGCCCAGCCAACGCACTTGCCTGCGTTTTCAGCATAGCCTAAAATTTTGTTTGAAGGAGAGGGCAGAAACATATGTCAGCACCATGCATTTCGACTGCATCTGAGATAGGGGCGATGCATGCAATCGAACAAGAAAGTGGGCTCGGATATTAAACCAGAGGAATGTGTGGAAGAAGGTGATTCGACTGCAGGTTCCCAGGCACATCGACACCCCTTCCCCTAGATGCAGACACACTTGTTCCTCCCCAAGCATAAATTATGACAATTCCAGGCGCCAAGGGAAGTGGCAGCAAACAGAGGAAGGTCCTTTGAGAGGTTACAATGGAACATAACCAGTCAAAAGGCACAGAAGAAGAGAAAAAAAGGTGTGAAACAGGTACGCAAGATAAAAAAAGGGAACAAGGCCGACTATATTTGTCCGTCTAAGGTCCACCAGGAGAAAAACAACCCCGAGGTTGTTCGTTTTTCTTTTTATCCGAGAAAAGAAATAAACAGAGGACGTACAGCCAGGCAAGTAGGCAAAAGAAGGTGTGTAGAGTAGGATATGATACACGGTAGAAGCGAGGATAGGAAGTGGATAAACACAACGTGTGATGTGGAAGAGGATTGGCTACGTAGAAGTCCAGGAAAAAAAGCGCTAAGAGAGCTGCGAGAGCATAACATAAACAAAAGATGGAAGAAGACAGAAGAGAGACAAATAAACGGCGTAGGGGCAGGCGACACAGAGTGGGCGGAGGGAACTGAAGATATAAGAGAGGTGAATATGGTCTAACACCACAAATCGAGAGCCTTTTTTTTTTTTGGGCGGGGGTGTGTTGATGTTCAAGCCGAGGTTGTGCCTGAATATGCACATTTTCCAGGCACAGACTCCCTCTCTCTCTCTCCCTCCACTCAGAATCAGCCGTTATTAATTATTTGGCACTAGCACGAGAAATGCCAGGGAAGACAGAGGAGAAAAAGCCGAGGAGAACAATACAAAATTAAGGCAAAACGCAGTGCGGTAGGGTAAAAGGATAAAAATACGTTACTTGGCTTGTTGGGGTCATTGAAGCGCCAGTCGACACAGTCGGCCCAGGAGTGGGCTTCGACCATGGTGGCGAGGAGTGCCAGAGTGGCAGAGGCAAGGAGGGTAGTCTTAAAAAGCATCTTGATAATGTGCTGTGTATGAATGTGTAGACGTATGGGTATGTGTGATTGTGCGTGAAGTGAAATAGGGTGAGTGAGTGAGGAGTAGAGGTGTGGTGAGTGAAGATGAGTGGAGATGAGTTGCTTTGAGGAGGGAGGAATGAGGCGAGATGAGGTGAGGAATGAGTTGAATGGGACGGAAGGCGAGAGTGAGAGAGTCGAGGCGAGGTTGTGGGTGGGGGATGAAGAATAAATGAGAGAGAGACAAGGAACTAGGGCCGAGGAGGGGAAGTGTATTCCTTTATATACTCGCACCTTTTAGGGCAACAAAGGACAAAGGGCCAAAGGTCGGAGCCCTGTGCTCGGTGTGCGCTGAATGTTGATTGTTGACATACCAATTTGTGCTCAACACACCAAATAAAGCCATACGAAACAGGGCTCGATCCAGTTTTTTCCTTTGCCTCTTATTTCGCCACTCAAAATACAACTCAGCTCTCAGATGTCTACCATACGGCTGAGCTGAGTATCTCAAGTGTGGTACATACCCGGTTTGTAGAAAAGCTTCACATTATGGTTGTTCGTCCCTGGGTTCAGTGATTCAGTGGTTCGATCCTGTAATGTCCTGTCCGCGCTTCCCGCCCTCGGTGTGTGCTCCCCTGTTTCCAGTGTATTTTCAAAGAGAAAAGGAGACAAAGCGATCAGCCCCTTTCTCCGACTCGTCGTTGTCTTCACTCCTGTACTCCTTTACTGAGTAATTCTACTTTCCACGCCACAATTTCTATTTCTCCTTGGGTCGCCTTGATCCCTGGGACCTTGTCTCTGTCCCTGACATTGAACCTGATCAAATCTCTTACATTTTCAATCCACTCTGCACTCTAGACAAGACCATGTTCCAACTTGTAGCAGGAGAAAACAGAGTATCATTGGTCCTTTTTCTTAGTTGATGCATTGACCCTTTTTTTTTCTTTATTGATTTTGAGTGTTTTTGTTGCTCGGTTTAAAGGTAAACAGAAATGTCCCTCAGTCATGGGCGTGCATGCCTGTGCAACCAGTTTGAAATTAGTCACTCATAAAGCACTGCCCTCCTCTGTGGAGAGGAGAAAGTGTGTGTGCATGAGTGGAACCCTGATAAAAGAGTGTATATGGCCTCCTTGTTCTTTGAAGCTGATATTCCTTTCATTATTCTTTCCTGGCCTTCTGCGTTCTAAAAAGAACTGTCAAACGCAATTATGCGCAAAACCTCCCATCCACGCTTGTGTTGCTCTTGCTTTGCCTTGACTAATCACAGCTCTCAGTGATGCACGGTTCCTTTTACGCTGGGCTTTGTTCTTTTTCTTATTTGAGCTGCACATAGAGATTTTGAGTTCTGTCCCGAGATGAGCAAAGAAATTTCCATGCGCTGCGGGCTAGAAAACAACACCATGTGCTGCAATGTTTACAGACTTTGGAGTAGACGAGGGGCGTGTTTCATGAACCCCTACAACCCTCGTCATGCCTCATGCAATTTCCCGCTTGAAGCTTGTGCTATGGACCTATCTAGCCGCACCCTTTAGTCAGTTTTCCATTTGGAACTATCACCATGTCCCAGACACTGGTTCTCAAATGACCAACCATAGAAAGCACTATTATTTGAACCATCCGTCCATACCCCTCACAAACGACGAAATTAAATAAACCTCAAATGCGGCGAAACGAGGCATCCATACATTTTACGACAGTAGCCACGATCAAGTTTCCATCTTAAATTCAGGGAAACCGTCATTCCTGGAATACAACATTGACGTCGGATATATCATGGATCATTTGCATAGATTGTTCGTACATTTTGCCTTTGTTGCTTCAGGACATTTGTTTCGTTGCATTTGCTTGTCCCACGTTGAGGCCAGAATGTCGCCACTTGTTGCCAAAGGTGTCGTAGGCAATTAAATAACTTGATGCGTAATCATCCCTACACATTTAACAGACTGAGGATGGAATCTATGTTGTACTAGGCAGCCATCACGTCGGATTGACTTAAGCTCAAGAGACAACGCATAGTGAGAAAACTGCTCGTGAGATCGTGTATATGCAAGACAATGACCGATCACGGCGATGGTGACGAAAAAAAGAGACGTCAAACATGTACCATCCAGTCTAGCCAACTCTTCAGGGTATACCACTGATCAGACCTCGGGCAAAGAAGTAACTTTTGCCAGCCATAGGAGCAGTAATAGCGAAGCATATTACTCAAGCTCTAGTTCAAGATCTGGTATTGGTGCCAAAACCATACTCGATCCACTTCTCGCCCGAGTGCTCTCTTGGGTCAATGAGCTATCCAGTAGGTTCAAAAAACAAAAAAAATGAGGGCCCCATACGTCCGTGTAGCCCCTGGCTTTGGGTCCATTCGGCGAGAAGCAAAAAAAACAGGTCATCGGTGCAACTGGCAAAAGAAGAGGGCCGAACCGG